>CM035419.1:159212846-159230346 GCA_020310875.1 Ceratopteris richardii | reverse complement strand
TGCTATGAAATGTAATGGCTATACATATGACTAGTGTGCTTTCTAATTTTGAACTTTCCATGCCTTACAACACGGGTGTACATTGCATTGGTAGGATTTCTACCACATTCACATTTATTTTCTTCTATGGGCAAGGTTTCCTACTAAATATATTTCTAGGGAGATCTTCCAAGTGTCATTTGGGCTTTGCAAGATAATGTATGAGATACTTTGGATATAAGAGCTTTGTAGATCTAGGTACTGATATGGCTATCACTCTCACTTGTCTCTGTAGGAGCTAGTTAGCTCTGAGTGCTAGGTGAAGCTCCCTTTTCATAATGTATCCAATTTTTTTAATTTTTGGCCTCTTATCAAGATAACATAGTCTTTTAAAGTTTTATAGAGCTCCCTATTCATATTGTATCCATTTCTTTTACTCTTTGGCCTATTATAAAGATGTAATAGCCTTTTAGAATTCTCTCAAAGCTCAAGTCTAATCTCTGTATATTCTAAGGGAAATCAAGTCTAGAGTGATAGTGGGATCTTTGTGCATGCAGCTAAAGGTTCTAAGTCTCCTATCTTGAAGGCACTAGTTCTTGACATAGAATAAAGTATTTTGAATGAGATAACTTGCATTCGGAAGGTCTCATAGCAAAGCTTGAGTCGCAAATGATCTCTGGTTAATTTCATAGAACTTAGAGACTAATTGTTTTGAGTGAACAGAGATATCTCTGAACATACCTAAGATCCATTGATGCTTCAAATTGCATAGGGAACGTGTACATTCTCCCCTCATTAAAGGATAACTCTTAGAAAAATCCATTAACGTTTTAGGAAGAAGATATAAAACCACAATATTTTATGGCCACATTTGGAAAAAAGTCATTTTTTTGAACTGGATGGATCCCACATGAAGGCCATAACTACAAGTCACTCTCTAGATCTATCTAATTGGAGTGTACTTTTATTACTTTAATTTGATGCTCCTTATACTATACAAACACGCATACACATGGATATATATATATATATATATATATATATATATATATATATATATATATATATATATATAATATATATATATATATATAGATATATATATATATATATATAATATATATATATATATATATATATATATATATATATATATATATATATATATATATATATATATATATATATATATATATATATATATATATATATATATATATATATATATATATATATATATATATATGTATATGTATATATATATATATATATATATATATATATATATTATATATATATATATATATATATATATATATATATACATATACATATATATATATATATATATATATATATATATATATATATATATATATATATATATATATATATATATATATATATAGATAGATAGATAGATAGATAGAGAGAGAGAGAGTGTGTACGATAGAACTTAACCATGAGAAAACTTTGTGATATGCGATTATAACCATTAAAAAAAAAACAACCATAACAATAATGAAAATCAATATCACCATGAGTAAGTTTTATGGTTTACATAATTCTTTTACTGGAAGTTTTATCATTTAAATTTACTCTTCCAAATCCGCATCAATTAATTTGAAAGTAGAATGAAAGGTGGGCAAAGCACCCATGGGACCTCTTGAATCTCTTAAATATGTACTAAGAAAGACACTAGGAAGGGATGAACCTAATGCTAGATGAGCTAACAAGTTCAAACTCACTAGTTTGAAGGCCAATGATAGTGGGCGTCTAGTTGTAGCCCACAAAGGTTGATCTCTTATGTCTGGCCTCTAGAGACAAAGGGCCCGACCAACTAAAATAATGTGCTTGGACATATTTAATATATTTTTACTTTCATTTTTTAATCAAAATGACTTGAAATTATAGAGAAAGATATAAATACAAGAGTAATAAAGAGATTTAGAAAGAAGGTTAACAAGCTTTCCTTCCCATTCATGGGAACCCATTTGCTTTTGATCTTCTTTTTTTCAATTACAAATTCTGCTACCTACAAGGTCAATATATTTTCAATCCAACCATTAATTCAGAGGGTTCTTGTAGTTGGTACTACATGTTGCTTGCCTTATCTTTCAGAGAGGCTCACACCTAAAGGAACTTTAGAAAGTAGAAGAGTGCTAGATTGCTTTAAAAAGCAAAGCTTAACTTGAGATGATTTGACTATATATAGCCAACAACGTTCCAAGGGCCTTCCAAATCGATTTCTTTTTTTTTCTACGAGGAGATGCCACAAGTCCATGGAGATTATTTGACTTTCTTTTGTCTATGAGGAGATGCCACAAGTCCATGGGCTTAAAATCCCATTTGATACTTGCCCAATTTATTGACCACCTATTGTTAAGATAAACATGCTTATCTAGGCTTTTCGTGCTACTCACCATCTTATCCAAGATAGTTCCATTGTGCCACCTCAACCCTTTGATCCAAGAGAATCGTGACCAAGAACAAGGTGTCTTTGAGTTTTCCTAAGCATTGATTCTATGGTGTAATAGGCACCAATCTTCATAGTCAAATCTTTTAACTATTTTATATCCTCAAATCTAATATAGTGTCGCCTTGATTCCTTAGGTTCTTCCACATATGAAACCCACTCCTTCGAATTCTCTTTTCCCTTTTGAGGTTCTCAAAATCAGCTTGCGTGATTCCTTGAATTGGAAACCAAATAGACATGGTTTGTCTTATGTTTGAGCTCTTCCAAAAGGATTAGACTAAGTCCAACCTGAAGAAGGCATCAAGAAAAGGAACAATATAAGACTTTGTAAATCAAGTCACTGCCACCCAAGACGACCCACAAGTTTATGAGAAACTTTTTTTCGAAAGATGGATTGGGCCCAACAAGCATCCCATAGATCTAGGCTTTAAACATTGATTTTGGTGCTACTTATTCACCATACCTTCAATGAAAAATATTTCTAAAGTTACCTAAATGGTTTTGTTTTGTGTAGTTTCCCCATCACAATTTGGGCATGCCTCTCATGTTGACATCACCAAACTAGCTAAAATTTATGCAAATTATTTCCAACATAACTGAATCTTTATCTATGGGTTACCACAATGCTAAAAAATAAATAATCAAATGGAGGAGGAATGTATTGAACACTGTAACATGCCTTTACAAGTTGATATGCAAGCCATTCAAGTAGGAAATTTCATTTTTGAGCTTATGTGAGAAGCAAGTCCCACCACTACTACAAGAGACTAGCAACTCGGACCACCAAGTGCTAGAGAGATGACTTTTCCTCCCAACCTTATGCTTGTTTATATAGGTGCTCAAATCAATGAGGACCAAAAAAGTAACTAGAGTCCACAGGTGCATGTGAAACCTCCTTCGTTCCTTTCATATCTTTCACTAAATTCTACTAGTTGTTGGACGGATCTTGACCACTATGTTAGTACCTTCAAATATATTCCCCTAGTGATTGGTATACTCTTCACTTGAGTTAAGTCTCACTAGACTCAAGTTAGCTCACATTAACTTGAGTTAGAAAACTCCTTGGATAAATGGCTCTCCCCATGCACCCCATGGGGGTTGAACCCAAGACTTTCTTCTTTGCAACCTTGAGACTTAACCACTAGGCTAAGTGGTTTAGATGTTTAAGAGACAAAATGAAGTTATGTGTAAATCTAGCCTTGAGATTTTTTTCCATACACACGAGTGAGCAAAGGGTGTTTGATTTTAATATCTATCGGAACTAGTCAGACCCTAAGATCATATACTTACTTTTTTACGACTACCCCATTGTAATTTCAAATCCCATTCAAATTTCCAACACGAAAGATTTGTCCATTAGGGAGCTCTTTGCATCCTTTGTAGACCAAAATTTGTAGAGGCCTCCCCAAAGCAGCCCTGAAAGATGTTCACACACTTGTGCAAAGAATCACTTTCAATCTAGAGACAATACACAAAGATAGATCACAAAACTTATACCAAGTTGAGAAGACTCTATTTTCCATTAAAAAAATTAGAAGCATAGAAAAAGGGATCCTACAATAGGAGTACCAAGGGATAAAACATAGAGAAAAGTAAACAAGTTACTCCTCACATAGCTAGTGAGATATTATATCCCAAACTATAAATGGAATCATGTAGAGGGCTCACTTAAGCTAGGGGATTACTTCTTGGACTTCCAACGCTCTAAGGAAATTCGAATAAACTCAAGAAATGCACGACATCACACAAGAAGTCGTGATCCAAGCCAATTATATACAAAGAAAGTAGGCTTCTACAATCTAGGAATCTCCTTTCCTAAAATTGCACCTTCTAACTTATAGGACTTTATTGGAATGTTTTGATTAGTGGTTGAATGATTCCATTCGATGAAATATCATGAATTAAGGCCTTTATACATTGTTCCACTTTATTAAATTAATTTTTTCACAAATTTGTACTTTGAAGCTGGACTTTTAGCACTCCCCCTCAAGCTTCACATTATCTGTTGGTGCAATTCAAGCCTTCACATTTGGCTTGGAACCCTTGAAGGATATCTCTACATGAAGCAAGGGTCATAGGAACTTATGCTTATGACTTATTACCATTTTATCTTTTGTAAAAGTCTTACTGACTTGGCATATTATGTAATCACACCTAATTGATTGAAAGTTGTGGAAAAGGTTGTTGATTGATTGAGAGAATATTTCATTACCTTTTACGTGAAAGTTTTTAGGAGATTGACTTGAATTCAAAATTCAAATTCTCACTCAACTCCTATAAAAGCTACAAGTGAAAAGTCGCGGGTGTCCTTCACCATTTCCCGAGGCTTATACCCTTGATCATTGAGTGTGTGAGTGCTACTCCATAGCCTACACCTCTGAGTACCATTGAGCTATGTTTATCATGCCAATGGGAATGTACATTTACATGATCTAATACAAATACTTACATTCATCTACTCTGTGATTCTCTGAGTATACTACTCGAAGTCAGTCAACTTCAACAAGGCATATCTCATGATCTACTCATCCAAATCAAGTGATTCAAAGCTTGTTGGAACCAGCTCCAAGCATACTACATGTAAAAAATTTGAAATTCATTGGATCAGCCATCTCGGAGAAATCTTGCTCGAAGTGGTCTCTGGTATTTGTCTGCAGAGCTCCTAAAAAGTCGGGGGTAAACATATTTTTGCTAAACTCATTTCTCAGAGTATAGTTCATCATTTCTTCTCATTCCACTTGCAAATGGTAGCTTGTTAAGCTAATTTAATATGTCCAGAAGGAATTTGATCAATTGTTAGTGTGCTGGTCATACTGAGTGAAAGACTGAGCAGGTGTCAATACCAAAATAGCAAGTTTTCTTGGATTTTTGAAGTCTCAAGTAGTCTGTTTTGATTTGATCATTACACATATCATTTGCAAAGTACACATATGCTTTCTTGGTATCATATGGAAGCTAAGCAAGTGTATTAATCATTCTTGGAGTCAAAGGAGGGCTGGTGTGAAGCAGGTTTAGCTGCACCTACTCAATCTCTGAGTGCATCCAACCATCCTCTCCCAACAGTGGTATCAGAGCAAATAAGGTAACATGGGAGATGGCTTTCCTTCATTCATTGACAAATTGGACAGGATCAATTACCAATCTTGGTCTCTGAGGATGAAGACCTATCTACAAGGAAGGAGCCTATTTGGATTCATATCAAGAGATGAGGAATTGCCCTCATTCAAAGCTGGAGGCCTACCCACCAAGGAAGAGCAAGAGAGACTCAACACATGGTGTGCAAAAGATGCTTTTGCAAGGTCATATCTTCTTAACTCTATATCTGATTTCCTTTTACCTCACATAAGGAATTGCAAGACTTCCCAAGAAACTTGGGAAACCTTGTCAACATATTTTTCATCAAGTACAAGGGCCAGAAAGAATCAACTATGGATTGAATTCACTACTCTTAGGAAGCAATCAAAGCAATCAGTTTCAGACTTTGTCACTAGGGTCAAAGACATTGCAGACCAGCTTGCAAGTATTGGAGAGGAGATTGAAGAGGAGCAAATAGTAAGGCAGGTAATCAATGGACTAAAGGCTGATGACAAATGGGAGAGCTTTACCACAGCAATGGACCTATACATGAACATACATGCTCCTGATCTAACAACTCTGATTGGTCAACTCTTCACACATGAAGCAAAGCTTACAAAGAATGGAGAGCAATCAAAAGGTAACAACCCCTCTGCCTTATACACTGATAAGAAGGTTAAAGATAAAAGTAAAAGTAAGAAGGTTGATGAAGAAGGCTCTACCTCCCAAGCCAACTATGCAGGGAGAGGTAGATCTTCAAGAGGTAGAGGCAGAGGAGGTAAGCAAGGTAGGGGGAGACCCTACAATTCATCACCATGCAATTTGTGGATTGTCTAACCACACCACAGATGAGTGCTATAGAAACTATTAAAATCAGAGAGGAAGAGGCCATCAAAGAGGTGGATACTCTCAAGGTAGAGGCAGGTTCAACCAACACCAAGGCTACAATGGCTACAACAATAACTACAACAACAATGGTAACTACCAAGGTGGATACAGAAATAGGAAGGACTATAACAACTATACAGAGGAGCAAGATGACTCCCTATTGATCATGAATATGACCTCCAAGGCAGGTACAAATGATGATCATTTATTTTATATTGATTCAGGGTGTTCTAACCATGTAGCTGGTACTGTGGCACTACTTTCTGATTTGGAAGAACCCAAGGGCAAACATCAGGTACAGATAGGTGATGATACTAAACATTCTGTTGTAAAGATTGGTAATGTAAAGACTAGTGATGGTAATCAGAACTTATTGAGCAGAGTACTTTATGTCCCAACTATCACCAAGAACCTAATGAGTGTTGGTCAGATTGTGGAGAAAGGTTTACAAGTCAGGTTCAATCAACATGGAGCATATGTGGAGGACCCAAGACATGGATTCAGAAGGATAGCCAAGGGAGAAAAATCAGGTAGATTGTTTACTTTTGAGCTAGAAGACACCAAAAACATTGCTTTATACAATTACAAGGATCAAACACTTTCAGAATTAGAAATATGGCACAAGAGACTAGGGCACATAGGTGAAAGGACCTTGAAGCAAATGAGTAGAGATCAATGTGTGCTTGGGATACCTAATGTATCCAAGAAACACATGATTTACAAGTGTGGTGCTTGTCAATTTGGTAAGTCTCACAGGTTACCTTATACAAGGAAAGGTTTTATGCATGAAAACTACCTAGACTTGGTACACACAGATGTTTGGGGACCTAGCAAGGAACCATCCATTTCAGGATCAAGGTATTATGTGTCCTTCATTGATGATTATAGCAGATGGACTGTGTTATACTTTATGAAGCATAAGGATGAAGTATTTAATTGTTTCAAAAGATATCTTGCACTAGTTGAAAATCAAACAGGTAGAAACTTGAAAAGACTAAGGTCAGATGGAGGAGGTGAATACTTCTCCAATGAATTTGAAGACTTCTTGCAGGAAAGAGGCATCAAGAGGGAGATAACCACAAGGTACTCACCTAAACAAAATGGGGTAGCTGAAAGAAGGAATAGGCTTGTTGTTGAAACAGCTAGGTCTATGCTTAATGAAAAGAAATTACCAAATTATCTTTGGGCAGAGAGTGTATCTACTACCACATATCTCATTAACAGGTTGCCATCAAAGTCACTTGATGGAATGACACCTTATGAAGCTTGGCATGGTAAGAGACCATCATTGGATCATTGCAAAATCTTTGGTTGTATTGCATATGTGCATATTCCCTCACAGGTAAGGGGAAAGCTAGACCCTAAAGCTGAAAAATGTATCTTCATTGGTTATGACTTGAACCAGAAAGGGTATAGATTCTACAACCCAACAAACAAAGGCTTCAAGGTAAGCAGAGATGTCATCTTTGATGAGAATGACTCATGGTATGAGAATGAATGCAGGAAGGTTAGTCTACCTTATGACATGGAAGAAGACTTCCCAAAGCTCACCAAGGAGGAATCAATCCAGAAAGAAGACTCAAGTTCAGATGATGATGACACAATTAATCTTGAGGAATTCAAGGCATGGAAGTCCAAAGGAAAGATGAAGATGAAGAAGCTAGAGGATATACCAGAATCCTCAACTCAAGCAATGAGGAGATCTCAGAGAGAAAGTAAGAAGCCTATCAGATATGGGTATGATACTTCTCTTGTAACTAAACATTCTGTATATCTTGCAAAGGATCTGTTGAATGAAGAACCAGGTTCATATGAGGAGGCAATCACCAAACCAGAATGGAAAGAAGCTATGGATGAAGAAATAGAGGCTCTCAAGGAGAGTGACACATGGGACTTAGTACCCAAGAAGGACTCTATGAAGGTGATAGGATCCAGATGGATCTACAAGCTAAAGAGGAACTCTGATGGAACAATCAATAGGTACAAAGCTAGGTTGGTAGCCAAGGGTTTTGCACAAACCCAAGGCATTGATTATGAGGAGACATTTTCACCTGTGGCTAAGATGCCAACAATCAGAATTTTGGTGAGTGTAGCTGCATCCAAGAATTGGAACATGTACCAATTAGATGTCAATAATGCTTTCTTGAATGGATGGATATATGAAGAAGTCTACATGTCACAACCACCTGGCTATGAAGATCCCAATAAGGTAAATTATGTTTGTAAACTAAAGAAGGCTCTATATGGTTTGAAGCAGGCACCTAGAGCATGGAATTATAGATTGACAACATACCTCCAAGACCAAGGATTTATAATGAGCAAGGCAGATACATCATTATTTATCAAAAGGAACAATTCAGAGGTAATCTATCTCTATGTTTATGTTGATGACATCATCATTACAGGCAATGATGTCAATGGGATTAGACACATCAAAGGACAGATGATGAAGGATTTCAAGATCAATGATCTTGGATTATTGATGTATTTCTTAGGTCTTGAATTAGTGTATACTAATTCAGGTACATATATTACTCAAAAGAAGTATGTACAGGATATGGTCAAGAAGTTTAATTTGTAGGATGCTAAAGTCTCAAGTACTCCAATGGAGGTCAACCTAAAGCTTAGTGCTCATGAAGGTGATGAAGTCCAAGACATTACAGGATACCAAAGTATGATAGGTAGTTTGAAATATGCTACCTTAACCAGAATTGACATAGCATATGGAGTTAGTGTGCTAAGCCAATTCATGCACAAACCAAGGGTACCTCACCTAGAGGCAGCAAAGAAGATTTTGAAGTATCTAAAGGGAACTCAGAACCATGGTTTGTACTTTCCTTATACATCTGATATTGATATTAAAGTATATTCAGATGCAGATTGGGCAGAATGCAAGGATGATAGGAGAAGCACATCAGGATACATATGTTTTGCAGGTGATAAACCTATTTCTTGGTCAGCCAAGAAACAACCTACAGTAGCTTTGTCATCTACTGAAGCAGAGTATAGAGGGCTAGCCAATGCCACTCAAGAAGCTATTTGGTTGAAGCTTTTGTATACAGAGTTAGGCCTATACACAAGGCCTCCAATTATCTTTGGAGATAACACAAGTTCACTTCACCTTGCAGCTAATCCAATAAATCATGCTAGGACAAAACACATAGAGGTTCATTACCACTATGTGAGAGAAAAGTTGCTAAGCAAAGACATTCAATTGACTTATGTGTCCACTAATATGCAATGTGCAGATTTACTTACTAAAGCTTTGGATGGAAATAAGTTATGCAGATTCAAATCCATGATTGGATTACAGGATGTGATTGAAGAATGAAGATGAAGACTTGAGCCAAAATGTTTGGCTTGAGCGGGAGCTGTTGGTGCAATTCA
Organism: Ceratopteris richardii; assembly: GCA_020310875.1. NCBI lineage: Eukaryota > Viridiplantae > Streptophyta > Polypodiopsida > Polypodiales > Pteridaceae > Ceratopteris > Ceratopteris richardii. The sequence continues at coordinate 159,220,541 of CM035419.1, read as the reverse complement.
AGCCTTCACATTTGGCTTGGAACCCTTGAAGGATATCTCTACATGAAGCAAGGGTCATAGGAACTTATGCTTATGACTTATTACCATTTTATCTTTTGTAAAAGTCTTAGTGACTTGGCATATTATGTAATCACACCTAATTGATTGAAAGTCGTGGAAAGGTTGTTGATTGATTGAGAGAATATCTCATTACCTTTTAGGTGAAAGTTTTTAGGAGATTGACTTGAATTCAAAATTCAAATTCTCACTCAACTCCTATAAAAGCTACAAGTCAAAAGTCGCAGGTGTCCTTCACCATTTCCTGAGGCTTATACCCTTGATCATTGAGTGTGTGAGTGCTACTCCATAGCCTACACCTCTGAGTACCATTGAGCTATGTTTATCATGCCAATGGGAATGTACATTTACATGATCTAATACAAATACTTACATTCATCTACTCTGTGATTCTCTGAGTATACTACTCCAAGTCAGTCAACTTCAAGAAGGCATATCTCATACTCTACTCATCCAAATCAAATGATTCAAAGCTTGTTGGAACCATCCCAAAGCATACTATATGCCTACAAAATTTGAAAGTCATTGGATCAGCCATGTGGGAGAAATCTTGCTCGAAGTAGTCTCTGGTATTTGTCTACAGAGCTCCTAAAAAGTCGGGGGTAAACATATTTCTGATAAACTCATTTCTCAGAGTATAGTTCATCATTTCTTCTCATTCCACTTGAAAATGGTAGCTTGTTAAGCTAATTTAATATGTCCAGAAGGAATTTGATCAATTGTAAGTGTGCTGGTCATACTGAGTGAAAGGCTGAGCAGGTGTCAATACCAAAATAGCAAGTTTTCTTGGATTTTTGAAGTCTCAAGTAGTCTGTTTTGATTTGATCATTACACATATCATTTGCAAAGTACACATATGCTTTCTTGGTATCATATGGAAGCTAAGCAAGTGTATTAATCATTCCTGGAGTCAAAGGAGGGCTGGTGTGAAGCAGGTTTAGCTGCACCTACTCAATCTCTGAGTGCATCCAACCATCCTCTCCCAACATTATCTTCAGCCAAGGTCATTTCTAATGCATTTTCTAAAACTCATGAGCTTTGTGCCATCCAAAGCCTTTTTAAACATATTATCAAATTCTTCATTTGTACCTATATGAATCAGGCAAATCTCCTTTGTGAATATTTTTTCCCTATGAAGTGCTAGTGTACTTCAATATGGTTGGTTATTGCATGGAAAATAGGGTTTGAAGCAAGGTTTTTGTTACTCATGTTATCACAATAGATAGGATATTTATCAACATGGAAATGCAACTCCATAAATAACTTGTTAAGCTACATATGTTCAATTTTGACTTGTGCTAGTGCTCTATACTCACCCTCCATAGATTATAAAGCCACTATTTGTTGCTTCTGTGACATCCAAGATAGAGATTTCCTTCCAAGAATCATTAGATAACCACTAATGTTGCTTCTATCTTCTTGTAATCTAGCCCAATCCATATCAAAGTATGCCTTAACCTGAAAATAATCATTATATGCATATCATAATTCTTTATTTATAGTACCCTTTATTTAGCTAAGCATTCCTCTTGCTGGGAACGACTGAGTAGTCCTTGGACTATGTATGAATTTTGACAAGAACCCTACTCCATAAGCTATATTGTGTCTTCTAATGGTGGCATAATTGAATGATCCAAGAATAGACCTATAGAAAGTCTCATCCTCAAGAGGATTATCATCACTAGAACTTAGCTTCAAATTCACCTCCATTGGATTGGAGATTGGCTTGGAATTTTTCATGCCATTAGGATCCACTATCTTTAGTATCAACACTGATGCTAAGGTTTTCTTAATCCATTCCATCCTTTTAGCCTCTTGCTTCTCCGAAGTAAGGGCTTTTTAGCCTTTTAGAGAAAGTGGGGATTGAGATCTTTGCAATTTGTTTTCCATAATAACCTATGAAACTGAGGGAAATTGAAGTTTTGTAATAGTTTTAGCGTATGGTCAGTTAAGAATAACTTGGAGCTTGGGTCAGTCTAATTGAGTTCTTTTCCCAAATTTAAAGTCTCTAAGATATCTAATTTCTGATGAAAAGATTCATACTTAGATTTCTTTCCATACAACTTCTTCTCTATCACAAGTTGGAAAATCTTTTCCAAAGGCTCTAAATGGACAAATCTATCTTTACTATAGACAACAATGTTATCAATCCAATCAATTTTGAATTTCACTAGGGACTTAGGATTGTGTTCATTAGGGTTGTGAATGTGCGAGGGGTTTCTATTACTCCAAAAGGCATGACTAAGGAGTCAGAACCCGTTCTTAGCTCCAAAAGATGTTTGGGGGACTTTTTTAGATTGGATTCTCATTGCTGATGACCTCAATGGATCAATCTTCAAATATATCTGTCCTCTATTCAACTGATCCAACAAATCATCTATTTAGGGCATTGGATATTTATTCTTTATCTTAACTTGGCTCAAATCTGGACAATTGATATAGAACCAAGAGAATAGCCATTTCCCAAGGTAATTGTTCTCATCCAAGGGAATAGCCATTTGCCAAGGTAATTGGCTAGGTTGAATGAATCGATTATTAAGGTATTTTCTCAATGTCATTTCAACTTCCTCTTGTTTAGAATATGGAAGTTGATAAGGGGCGTTTATATATAGGATTACTGCCTAGAAGCAAGTCTATATCATGAATTGCTTGTCTAGAAGGAGGAGGTATGATTAGTGCCTAGAAGCAAGTCTATATCATGAACCACTTGTGTATATTGAGAGTCATCCCACTCTATGACGACCAACTCCCTTATTGTGACAAACCGCCCTAGTATAATCCATGTGTGATGATAGAAACCCTCTATCAAGAAGAAACAAAGATAGGATACATCATCATCTATCATAATAGACAAATCTATCCTGAAAGATCCAATCTATCATGATAATGTTGACATATTTAGGTAGTGATGTGTGTGAACACTCTAAGACCGCCGGGGCACTTTTTTCCCTCTTTAGGAGGTTTTTTTCCCCCGGCTTGTACATACGCCTATTGCCCTAATGGGCTACTTATCTTTGTACATTCTCTAGTAATACATTCAATATTGTGTGTTTGTGCTCCAAGCTTCCTCTTCTTCCTTGTGCTGTTCGCCTGCTTCCGCAGGCGTCTATCTCCAATAATTGGTATCAGAGCAGGTCGTCGCTTCTTCTAGGGCGCCGTCGACACTACTCCGTTTGCAGTCTCAGATTCGCACGAAATTTGGTGAGCATACTCAGGGTGTTTCCGAGATCAAAACCACTTCGCTCTATGGTGCCGAAATCACGATCTCAGCTCGTTTCGGCCTCCGAATGCACTATCGCAGCGCTTGTGCAGGCTATTTTGTCCTTTTGTGCCAGAGGTATATACCAGTTTCTGTTCGCTAGTTTAAGCATCTCGAAGTCTGCTACAGGTCTAGCAGAACTCGTCTGGGCAGTTTTGTTCAACTTTTTGAGATACAGTCAATTTTCTGCATCAAGGTATTTTACTCACCGGCCATGGCTGAAAGCAGTGATGTATTCCGTATGTTGGCTGTTGAGGATAAGTTGGATGGTACCAACCACCCATTATGGGCTTATATAATGGGACATGTACTAGTTGCAAAAGGATTATGGAACATTGTGCAGGGTGTTGAAAGACGTCCTGTTACACCTGTAACGACAGGTACTGCAAATACAGGTGTTGGAGCTGATGAAGATGGTGTCGAAGATGATATTTCGCAGATTCCTGTTCGCGCTTCTGTTTCTGTTGCACCTACTGCAGAGCAAATTCTTTGGGATGGTAGAGATGCCCAGGCACATGCATTGATAGCTTTGTCTATCAAACGTGCCATTATTCCTCACATTCGCTCTTGCAGAACAACAAAGGATGCTTGGGATACACTTACCACTTTGTACCAGGCTAGGAATGAGGCTCGTGTTGCTTACCTCCGAAAACAGTTGGAGAGTGAGCACATGAATGAAGGTGATTCTATGGACAGTTTTCTTACAAAGATCAAAGACCTGAAGGAACAATTGATTTCTGCTAATGAGGTTATACCAGATAGCTCACTTGTGCAGACCGTTCTGAATGGTCTTCTTGATTCATATCAGAGTTTTGCCTCTACTCTTCGGTTGATGATGAAAGGCAATCCGAATGCCTTGTCATTTGAGGAATTAGTCTCTGTTCTGTTGCAGGAAGATAAGTCCAGGCAGAACAGGTCCATTATGCGTGTTGCAGATCAAGCTTTCCTGGCTAGTCAGAAGGGCAAAGGAAAATGGAGCTCTTTCTACTAGTAAGCAGAAATCTGCAAATGTTGCACAATCGAAGAACCAGGATAAAGATGAGAAGAAATCAGAAAAGCAGAAATTGTTCTGCAAGTACTATAAAGAAAATGATCATATTATAAAGAGCTGTCCAAAACTGGCTGCTAAAGAGGCAAAGAAGAAAGAGGCTGGAATGGTTGTTGCAGAGGCCTCTACACCAAAAATAGAGTATGCAAATCTTGTGCAGAAAGAAGAATGGGCGTTTACTACTGTCTGCAGTTTTGACCCATCTTCTCATGATCAGTGCATGTCTGTAGTAGACTCAGATGTTTGGTACTTTGACAGTGGGGCGACCAAACATATTACCTCGCAGCGCAGTTTCTTCTCTTCACTAAAGCCTACCCCTACAGGGAATACTGTCACATGTGCCAATAACTCCTCTTATCCTGTTATGGGAGTTGGTAAGATCATTCTGACTACTGCTGATGGTAGTTCTTTCACTTTGTGAGATGCTTTATTTGTGCCAAGGATAAAAAAGAACCTGTTATGAGTTTCTACATTAGCCAAGATTGGCTTGGTTGTGAAATTTATTGATGACAGGTGTACAGTCCATGATCTCTCAAATGGCGATGTGATTACTGCTTCTGGCATTTTATGTCGTGGGCTGTCTAAGCTCATAGACTATGAAAGATCTGTGAATGATTCGGCATGTGCAGTTCATGATTCTCAGGCTATGTCAGATGCAAAGCTTTGGCATGCACGCTTTGGTCATCTGAATTTTGCTAGTTTGTTACGCCTGTAGAAATCTAAAATGGTGTCCTCTTTGCACAAACTTGAGGCACTTGGAAAACATGTTTGTGAAGGCTATATTTTGGGCAAAATGCAACATTCTTCCTTTCCAAAAGATGGTTCAGTTCGGGCTACGCAGAAATTGAAGCTTGTACATAGTGATGTATGTGGTCCTATGCAGATACCCTGTTTTGGAAATTACCTTTACTTCGTGACTTTCATTGATGATTTTTCCAGGCATGCATGGGTATATCCACTCAAAGCAAAGTCCGAAGTGTTCATGTGCTTCAAATAGTTTTTGGTTTTGGCTGAAAATCTATCAGCATGTAAAATGGGCACCCTCCGTTCTGATCGAAGGGGGGAATATATGTCTTCAGATTTTAATGCATTTTTGGCTGAACGTGGGATAAAACACCAGTGTACAGTGCCGTATACACCTGAACAGAATGCAGTTGCTGAACGAAAGAACAGGTCACTCATGGAGATGGCGAGGTGCATGGTCAAAAGTCAGGCTTTACCACATAGTTTCTGGCTTGAGGCTGTCATGTGTGCAGCATATGTACTGAACAGGTGTCCCACTAAAGCGTTGCAGTCCATTACTCCATATGAGGCTTGGCATGACCGCAAGCCATCTGTTGCTCATCTGCGTGTTTTTGGTTGTTTGGCATATGCATTAGTGCCTGAACAACATCACAAAAAATTGGATGATAAGGCAGTAAAATGTATTTTTGTTGGGTATAGTTTTGAAAGTAAAGGCTATTGTCTGTATCATCCACAGACTAAACGCATTCTGGTTAGCCGTGATGTTGTCTTTGTGGAAGATGCTATTCAGCCATTGCTTTCATGTACTAAGGAGAGATCTATTAGCTTCAAAGACATGTATGATACTTTGATGCCTCTTTTTACAAGTGGACAGGCTAGTGCTGGCCCTAATGAGGCAACTTCTCAGCCTTTGCAGGTTTCATATGATGATGCAGATCATTCCATTTCTGATGCAGATTTACATGATGCACTTGTTGATGAGAGAGCTGATATTGAGCAGGCAGAAACTATGCCAAAATGGCTGGTGCAGACTTTGCGTGATATTCAGTTTGCTGTCTCAGAGATGAGCAGGTTTATGCATTGCCCAGGAGTCACGCATTGGAAAGCGGTTAAGCGCATCTTTCGCTACTTGAGTGGTACTCGGCTACTTGGTTTGTTTTATCCCAAGGGGGGATCACTACCGCTAGATTTGCATGCTTTTTCTGACTCAGATTGGGCTGGTTGCTATGACACTCGTGTGTCCACCAGTGGTTTTTGCTTCATGCTTGGTAGCTCATGTATATCTTGGTTGAGCAAGAAGCAGCCTACTCTGGCCACTTCCAGTTGTGAGGCTGAGTATAGGGGAGCTTTCACAGCGACTGTTGAGTGTGTGTGGCTCAGACGCCTCATGGCTGATTTGGTTGTTGGCTAGTCTTCTGCCACCACCATCTTCACTGACAGTCAGAGCGCATTGGAAGTTGCGAGGAACCCTGTGTTCCATGCTTGCACTAAGCACATTGAGGTGCATTATCACTATGTCAGGGAGAGGTTCTCTGCTGGGAAGATCAGCTTGGCATATGTGCCCACGCAGGAGAACATTGCAGACCTTTTCACGAAGGCTCTGCCTAGGGAGAAGTTTGAAGCTTTCCGCAAAGCTTTGGGCTTACTTCCTTTTGTGGAGTGATTTCCACATAGCTTGGCACTTCCTTATACATGAGTGCCAGCTCCTTGTTCACCACATCACTCCCAAGGGGGATTTGTTGACATATTTAGGTAGTGATGTGTGTGAACACTCTAGGACCGCCGGGGCAATTTTTTCCCTCTCTAGGAGGTTTTTTTCCCCCGGCTTGTACATACGCCTATGCCCTAATGGGCTACTTATCTTTGTACATTCTCTAGTAATACATTCACTATTGTGTGTTTGTGCTCCAAGCTTCTTCTTCTTCCTTGTGTTGTTCGCGTGCTTCAGCAGACGTCTATCTCCAACAGATAAGCCAGAGTGGATAGACCCCTTTTAAGTGGATATACTCTCTCTATTACAATAGAGAACTCCATTGCAGTAGATCCCATGTGTCACAGTAGACCTACCTATCATGCAAAATAGAAACATAGGGAAATTGTTTGAAGAGAAAAAGTTGATTTTTTTGGTTATATTTAATGTTCATTTGGTTGATTTTCTAGGTCTAGCTGATAATAAAGGGCCTCAATGGCCTCATCTTGTAGTGCTCATGTATTAAGACAAGCTTGGGACTTCATCATAAAATTGGATTGGATAGAACAGCTGATAGCTTAAGGCAAGAAAATAATAATCCTCATTGGTCACTTCCAACTTAGCCTAAGCATGTAGCTACAGGATTACACTTTTTGGGTTGTGAAAGGAATGAAAGAGTGCAAGACCTCCTACTGAATATCAAGCTCAATATCAATAAATATAATTATGTACCAAACACATAAAGAAAAGAATATGAATAAATGGAAAAAAGGATAAGCTCAATACGCTTAAGTTATTCTTAACAATGCTACATAAATACAAGAATGAGAAATTATCAACTAGAAAAAGATATGTGATTCCAAATCAAAGGATCAATTCATGAGGAAAACCTAGGCT
>CM035419.1:159197846-159202846 GCA_020310875.1 Ceratopteris richardii | reverse complement strand
ATCTAGTTGCAAATATAGAGTTGGTGGCAAAAGACCCTTCCATGATTTCAAAAAACGATGAATGACAGTAACTGTAAGGTTTGGATCATTATGCACATTCGGATATGTGAAGAAAACCTTGGACATTACAGTTCCATTGTATACCAAAGCACCAACCAAATGCATTTGCACAAGGACTTCATCTCCAATGTCCTTAGGGATGCGATAAAAATGTGGCAAACAAGTTTTTTTTTATCCATACCATCGATCAACAAACACATATAACGCTCCGGATTTCTGAGTGCTTTACTTCGATGATGAATTGCTTTCTTTCTCTCTAAAGCTTGACTCTCACGATGGTTGTTAAGAAGGTTTTTAAAATTATTCTTTTCCTGTGGTGTTGTAGCCCCTTTTGCCATGTTTTTCAAAGTGGCGCAAACTGAACATTCACCCATTCTAGCTTTACGAGGAATAGAAACATTGTTAAACTCTTCCTTCCATAATCGAGTAAAGTGACGATACAACACATACTTCTCATTTCTATTTTCCATGTCTTCTCTATATATTTGAAATACCTCTCGACGAGTAAAGTTATCTGACAAGTGCAACCTTCCAGTTGTAGGCATAACCTCACAATGCAAGCTAAAATAGTTCATCATCCAATTCATTGCATGACGTCCAACAGATCCTTTGGTCCCAACATGGAACGTATCCAAAATGAGATCCCCATTCAAAAGCCCTTGTTGAACCCTATGTATTCTAAAATTTCCCACACCCATTGCAATTTTAAATGCAGCCCTACAGCATCGCATCCCTTGACTAAAGAAATATTCAAAACCAACACGTGTTACTGACATGTTATCCTCAATCATTTGCATGCGAGAAACAAGGCATATATCCTGCCTTTCACTATCTAAATGGAGGAATTTTTCTCTTAAGTTCTTTAGTTTCTTCATTCCTAAATTGTACAAACATTTCAAACCATAACAATGCTTCACAATATCCAATGCAATCTGTCTATCTGAAGTAAGAAATTTAAATCTTTTTTGACTTACTTCACGAGGCCTTCTTTTAAATCGTAGATTGAGCTTGCTTTGCTTTTCCGTTGCTCCACATGCACTTGAGTCAGAAGGGAGATCAATGGTTGGATCAGATGGGAGATCAAGAGGTGCATTTGGTTGAGCAACATTGCACTGTGAATTGGATAACTTAAATGACTCAACAGAAAACATGGAATCATCAGCACGTTCTAAATCATAGGGATCATCACTTCTGTGGAAAGGGTCAACTAAGAACAATGAATCTGAAACTATATCAATATGAGCAGAGGAAGCTGATGCCCAAGCATCCACTGAAAAGATTGAGCTCATCTTCACTGAGTTCACAGAAGACTGAAGATGAATGACCTTTTTAAATAAGTAGAAATCCGAGATCAAGTGAAGATGTCACATCAAATGTCACATCAAGAAGATATGAAATCAAAAGTTCATTAAAGTACATTAAATAACATTAAACATCAAATTACATCAAATCACTTAATTACTCATATATACACTAATAAGAGAACCAAAGATTTGATTCACTTTTGAAATGAGAAACACAGTTGATTTCTAACTAGATATGAGTCATTGAGTCTTAGCATTGTGAGTGAATCAAAATATATCCAAGTTGAGTTCCAATTGGATTATATATTAAAATTGTTTGGAGTAGTGCCATTGAAGACTATACAAGAAGAAATTTTACCTTTGGTTAAGATTTCAAGGATTAGGTTTTATTGTGGTCTTGGCTAGATCTCAAAGAGGTAGATGAAAGTATATTAAAAAAGAATTATGTGTAAAAGAGGTACACAGAAATGTATATGTAAGAAGTATATGGAAAAGTATATGTAAGAATTATATGTAAGAATTAAGTACATGCTTGTTACAAAAGATTTTCAAATGAATTTTGAATCTACGATTTTTCTGAACGTTGGATGCAAAGACAATGAGTGACGTTTGAAATTACCAAGTTATTTTGTTGAAATTACCAACATATTTTGTCAAAATTACCCCAGAGCTCTTTACTTGAACGTTTTTTCATACATTGATTTTCCATTTCAACAATGTGTTACAAGATAAATGTGAATATGAACTAAAGTGAGAAGGATAACACTATAAAGATGTCATTAATCTCCCATATTCAACACAACTTAGACTTGATTTTTTCCCAAGCAAGAGATTCTAAGAAAAAATTTCTACATGAGATTAGACATCCTCATGTACATACCATACTCTTGCCATTGAAGTGAAACTCCATGCAAATGTATATAAATAGTTGCAAGGTTCTATGAATATTTCATTAAAGTGGCTTTGAAACAGCCTATTTGTGTGAGTGGTATTCCCTGGTTAGATAAGTTGACAGATATAGTTAGCAACTGGACTCATTTAGTTAGATCCAGTTAGTCTTTGGTTCAAGTTACCCAATTGCCTATAAATAGCAGAGGAGGAGATCATTCTCATTTTCAAAATCCAAAAGCAAGAGAGAGCAACAGAGCATAGATAGCCATGGAGCACAGAGCTCAGCATACCAGCAAGGCAACTCTGATGGAGAAGAAGAATGTTGGCAAGAGTACCAAGAGGTAGACAAAATCATACCATAAAAAAAGATTCCTAAAACATTCCTTTTGTATGTTTGTGTAAAGAGTCTGCTTTCTAGGTTTTTATTTTTCTTAGCTCTAAAAATATAGATCCAATGAGGGTATAGCTCGATGCCTCACATCGACTTTTAGGTGTAAGTCGATGTTAGGCATCGACTTGAGGGTGCAAGTCGATGCCAGGCATCTACTTGCAGGTGCAAGTCGATGCCAGGCATCTACTTGCAGGTGCAAGTCGATGACAGGCATCGACTTGAGGGTGCAAGTCGATGCCAGGCATCGACTTACACGTAAGAGTCGATGCCTGGCATCGACTTACACGTAAGAGTCGATGCCTGGCATCGACTTGCACCCTCAAGTCGATGCCTGTCATCGACTTACACCGTCAAGTCGATGCCTGGCATTGACTTGCACCTAAAAGTCGATGCCAGGCATCGACTTGCCTGGCATCAAAGTTGGCCTGAAAGTCGATGCCAGGCATCGACTTTAGGGTGCAAAATCGATGCCAAGCATCGACTTTTAAGTGCAAGTTGATGCCAGGCATCGACTTTGTGTGCAAGTCGATGCCAGGCATCGACTTGCACCCTCAAGTCGATGCCTGATATCGACTTGCACCCTCAAGTCGATGCCGGACATCGACTTGCACACAAAGTCGATGCCTGGCATCGACTTGCACTTAAAAGTCGATGCCAGGCATCGACTTGCACTTAAAGTCGATGCCTGGCATAGACTTGGGCCTTTGAAAACCACATTTACGTATGAGCTGATATTTCCAAGCGCCTTCAGGGATGCGGAGTCCGAGAGTGAGAGGCCCTTCAAGAAGCTGAGAGTCACCATGAGCTCTCATGATCAGCAATGTGACAAAGGCATTGGTCACCAAGCAAGACCAACTATGAAGGATAGGTCGAGGGATGCAGAGGTCTTAAGGACACATCGTCCACTGTGGGACATGACAAATCTGGAGTGGTGCCTTCAGTATGTTGAAGAAAAGAATGCAGTCCTTCTTGTGTTCGCAAGGGCATATGGGAGAGGAAAGATCACGACAACACAAGGTTTTCAGTATGGCCTTGTGTACAAACTGGATTATGAAGATGAGGATTCTGACAACCTCCTTTTCTTGGTAGAGACATGGAAAGGTTTAAGAAATGTTATATGCAAGATGGATTTCTTGTGCCCAGAGTGCTGTGTTCCAGATGGGCTAGCTGAGATATGTAGGGACTCAGTGAATCTTATCAAGGACTTGATGCCATGGATCCAGGGCAACATCATGCCAACACAACAGAAGATGACAACCCTTGTAAAGGCAAGGGGTAAGCAGAGCGTGCAGAAAAATTCCAGAAGAAAAAGAAGAGAATTGCAGAAGAGGAGTCTTCTGACTCAAGATCTAGCTCTGAGGATATAATTGTTGCACCTGGTGGAGAGCTTGCCTCGGGTGTTCTTGGTACTGAGCAGAACAAGATGAGGGAGGACATAGCTAGAAGAAAAGTTGTGAAGAAGGGGTAGTTGTTCCACCTGCCAATCAATATCATCCACAGGCCACCAATAGATCCAGTCACAAGGAGGAGGCCCCTTGAGATCAGGGAGCCACACAATTTGCACGTGCAGAATCTTAAGAAGAAAATGAAAATAAATCCTCATGCTACTGTTGTACCATTCCTTGTCATGGTGGATCCGAATGAGTGCAGCTCTGTGGACGAGTTCAATGAGGGTTTGTTTGAGGATTATACTTATTATGTGATTGGAGGTTCACACTCTGTAGAGGCCCGTAGACAGCTAGTGAAGGAGCATCCTACCACATTTTTCTTTAGCTATGCAGAGTGTAAGATATATGCTGGTCTTACAACTGAGGAAGCCAAGCTTCTTGCTTGGGATCACAACAATGACAATGATTACAGGCAAAAAATGTCCTCCATAGAGAGAATTCGGTTCTTCCACCATGAATATGAAGATTGTCTCGTGAAGGAAGCTGGAAGAATACATCCCAATCTACGAAAGCAATGCCTTATTGAGGTTGGAATTGCACTGGATGAGAATAGAAAGTCTGATGCTTTGAGGAAATATGATCCATGGTTTCAACTGGCATTCAGATCAGGTGAGATCTGGGATCTACAGGATAAAATTTTCACAATGTGGGAGAACAAGGAGGTCAAGGGCCAGAAGCAATGGAAGTCGAGGCCAGACCCACAGGTTGATCTGAAGGGAAAGGGAAGGAAAGTTGACCTCTTAATTGAAAAGGCTCCTGAGGACATTAAGCTGACACCATGGAGGGCCCTTCAAGGAATCAAGGATGACACATTGATTATATCAACTTTGTCAAGGGTAATCTTCAAGGAGTTAAGCTTGGAGGAGATGGTGTCTGAGCTCAATAAGTATGTTATTCTCAGATCCT
>CM035419.1:159185346-159190346 GCA_020310875.1 Ceratopteris richardii | reverse complement strand
CTTGAATTGCTCGACATGTCCATGATTGATTTACCATGAATTTTTATCTTGAACCTTTACTTTTAACACTCCCCCTTCAAGCTTCAATTCCTAATGTTCATCCAAGCTTCTTCATGTTGTTGCATTTCTTGAACTTTAAAATCTTCATTCCATCCAAAGCCTTTGTAAACATGTTAGAAACGTGGTCCTTAGTGCCAATATGATGTACTAAAACCTCCTTGAATACCACTTTTTCCCTTATAAAGTGATAATGCACTTCAATATGCTTGGTTCTAGCATGATAGAGAGGATTCGATGCTAGATGAATACTACTCATATTGTCACAAAAGATTAAATATGTGTCAACCTACAAAATAAGATCCATGAATAAATTCTTAATATATTTTAGCTCACATGTGACATCAGAAAAATCTCTATACTCTGCCTTGGTGGAAGATAATGCCATTGTGGGTTGCTTCTTTGAAATCCATAAGATCATCTTGCTACCTAGCATGGCTAGGTAACTAGTTGTACTCCTATTTTTCTCCAAACCAGCCCAATCATTAGGAAAAATATGAGCCTTGCATGGGCCTTGTAAGGATTCCTAATTCTTAGGGATTAAAATGCTTAATCTAGTGGTTTAAGGGAGCATACAAAACCACCAGTGGTATTCTTAAATAAAATACTATTTGATAGCTTTTGTATTTGAATTACCAAATGGGAACATTTTGAACCCTTGGATGTTGAAATTGAATGGGTTGGATTGATTCGAAGTATCTCTAGAGAGAGAAGGCTAATAAATTCGTGGGAGTTTGGACTATTCAAGCAGGCTTTTTTGGTCACTCTCTGCAAGCTTTTAGGCCCTTGTATCAAGAAAAATCCCACGGATCTCCGCGTTTGGGGCTGAGCTTCAAGGCGCGTGCGATTTTAGCTGTCCGATCAACTACTTATCCAAGGGACTAGGACAAAAGGCGCCTAAGATCTCCAAAGCATCCATCTCAGCCATTGGATCAAGCTCGCATCCAAAGGCCATTATTTAAGGCGCTCCAAGGACCTGCAAATCAATGAGATCCATTAGATCTTAGCCCCAATCCAAGGGCTCTAAATCAAAGGCACCTTTTTGAAGGCTCTTTTCATCCTAGCCACTAGATTTAAACCAAATCCAAGGGCCAAAAAGCAAAGGCACCTTGACTTTTTCCCTTCAACGCCTACCTTTGGATTTTTAAGCCAATCCAAGGGTTCTAAATCATTCTCATGCATTTGAAAACCATTCAAATGAGGAAAACTTCGAGTTTGAAGTGGTTCTTGCTCTTCGACCACAAAAAAACAAGGGAAGCCTATGCCTAGTCTATGTGATTAAGGGACTAGACTGTGTCCACCACCCTCTTCTCATTGGTCCATCACTAATCACTCCTTAATCCAAAGGCCCATGCAGGGTTCATTTTTTTACCTAATATCCACATCGGAATAACCTTTTACGTACATAACATCATCAAATGAGTAGAAAAATCCTTCATTCATAGTGGTCTTGAGATATCCTAACATTCTTCTTGCAGCTTGCAAGTTTGTAGACTCAATCGTGAACCTTGTAGGTGCAAAGGTCCCATCAAAATCAATGCCTCTTTCATGCGCATAACCCTTTGCAACAAGCGTGGCCTTATACCTATCAACTATTCCATCAGATTTACACTTCATTTTATACCCAAGTAGTGCTAATGTCCTTCTTGCGAGGAGGTGTCATATAAAGTTTACGTACCATTTTTCATGATAGCATCATATTCACATTGCATTGTAGCTATCCAATGTCCAGAATTTTGTGCTTCATCAAATGAAACAAGTTCAGTCTCATCATCAAGACTCGAGGCAGCCATAACATAGCAATCTCATGCAAAAGAGGAACTATGAGAGCCAAAACTTGTATGGTACAACATAGATGCATTTAATTCACTATCACGCAAAGTCTACACTAGCCATTTTTGCATAGTTTTAGCCTCCTCAATATCAGCTCTATCATCAACAAGTGCATCATGTAAATAGGCATCAGAAATAGAATGATTTGCATCATCGCATGAAACTTGTAAAGGCTAAGAAATTCCCACATGAGGACTAGAACTAGAATATCCACCAGTAAAAAGATCTACAACAAAGTATCATACATGTCTTTGGAGCTAGTAGATGTCTCCTTCGTACACGAAAGTAAAAGCTGAATATGACCTTCCACAAAAGTAACATCATGGCTAACCAAAATGTGTTTAATCAGTGGATGATACAGATGATAGCCTTTGCTTTCAGAATTGTACCCAACAAGAATACATTTTACTGCTTTATCATCCAATTTCCTCTAATGTTGTTCAAGCATTAATGAATATGCAAGACAACCAAAAGCACGTAGGTGAGCAATAGATGGCTTACGACCATGCCAAGCCTCATTTGGAGTGATAGAATATAGCACTTTAGTGGGACACCTATTAAGTGCATGTGTTGCACACATGATAGCCTCAAGCCAAAAACTATTTGGTTAAGCCTCACTCTTGACCATACACCTCTCCAAATCCATGAGTGACCTATTTGTCTGTTCAACACCTCCATTCTATTGAGGTGTATATGGCACTATACATTATTGTTTTATCCCATATTCAGCCAGAAATGCATTAAAGCTAGAAGACATATATTTTCCCCCTCGATCAGAGTGGAGGGTGCCCATTTCACATGCTAATAGATTTTCAACCAAAACCAAAAATTTTTTGAAGCACATAAACAATTCTGACCTTTCTTTCAATGGATATACCCATGCATGCTTGGAAAAATCATCAATGAAAGTCACAAAGTAAAGATGGTTCCCAAAAGAGAGTGTCTCCATAGGACCACATACATCACTATGAAAAAGCTGCAATTTCTGAGTAGCTCAAACTCAGTCATATTTTTAGAATGAGGAATGATGCTTTTTGCCCAAAATAGGGCCTTCACATACATGTTTACTAGGTGCCTCAAGTTTGGGCAAAGAGGACACCGTTTCAGATTTCTAAAGGCGTAGCAAACTAGCAAAATTAAGTGGCGTCCATGCCAAAGTAATGCATCTGACAGAGCCTCATAATTATGTACTACACATGTTGAATCATCCGCA
Organism: Ceratopteris richardii; assembly: GCA_020310875.1. Taxonomy (NCBI): domain Eukaryota; kingdom Viridiplantae; phylum Streptophyta; class Polypodiopsida; order Polypodiales; family Pteridaceae; genus Ceratopteris; species Ceratopteris richardii. Next base: position 159,187,243 of record CM035419.1, on the reverse strand, counting down.
AAGTTTTCATAGACTATGAGCTTATACAACTTGCCACAACATAAAATTCCAGAAGCAATAATCATGACACCATTTGACACATCATGAATTGTACATCTCTCATCTACAAATTTCACGACCAAGCCAATCTTGGCTAAAGCTAAATCTGATAAGATATTTTTCTTATTTCTTGGCACAAATAAAGCATCCAAAAAAGTGAAAGAACTACCATTAGCAATGTTCAGAATGATCTTACCAACTCCCATGACCGGATAAGAGGAGTGTTTGGTTATGACTATATTCCCTGTAGGAGGAGGCTAAAGTGAAGTGAAGAAACTATGATGTGAGGTAATATGTTTGGTTGCCCCACTATCAAAATACCAAACATCTGAGTCTACTGCACACATATTATGCTCATGAGAAGATCCGTCAAAACTACAAACAATCGTAAATGACTATTCTCTATTCTCCATAAGATCTGGAGACTGTTTTTTCGTGTAGAGGCCTATGCAACAATTTCTCTTTGCCTCTTTTGCAACCAACTTTGGATAGTTCTTCATGATATGATCATTTCCTTTACAATACTTACAAAAGAATTTCTGCTTTTCTAATTTCTTCTCATCTTTGTCTTCCTTCTTCAAATGTGCAACATTTGTAGACTTTTGCTTAGTAGTAGATGAGCTCCATTTACCTTTGCCCTTCTGACTAGCTAGGAAAGCTTGATCGAAAACATGCATACAGGACCTATTCTGCCTAGACTCATCTTCCTACAGTAGAGCAGAGACTAACTCCTCAAATGTCAAGGCATTTGGATTGACTTTCATCATCAAAAGAAGAGTAAAAGAAAAACTCCGATATGAATCAACAAGACCATTCAAAACGGTCTCGACACATGAGCTATCTAGTATAAACTCATCATAAAAAATCAACTGTTCCTTAACGTATTTGATCTTTGTGAGAAAACCAACCATAGAATCATCTTCATTCATATGACCACTTTTCAATTGTTTTTCGAGGTAAGCAACACGAGCCTCATTCCTAGCCTAGTACAATGTAGTGAGTGTATCTCAAGCATCCTTAGCTATTTTGCAAGAGGGAATATGAGGAGTAAGGGCACATTTGATAGGCAAGGTGATCAATGCATGTGCCTCAGTATCTTTGCCACTCTAGCGAATTTGATCTACAATAGATGCAGTAGAAACCAAAGCACAAGCACAAATGACTTGTTGAAGTCATTTGTGCTTCATCGTTGCATAGGGGTCGAGACACCCCAACTGTGGTATTGAAGCACTTTATCATCTTGGAGACATGCAATACAAGCAAGAGGACCTCTTGCAGTTGATGGTTGAAGGTTTGCATCAACAAAAGCTTGTTGGACATAGCTAAATTCAAGTGGGAGCTATTCTACTCAAATTTTCAATAGCACAAGGTGTCCATGTAAGGAAAGCTTTGGATTTAGGTAAATTCAAAGTCTCATTTGCATTTTACACACATTGGAGCATTAGCCAAGGGCTAGGTCAAGTAGCAGAGACCAAAGATGGGAGACTTTAACACTTAAATTGAAAAGCTAGAGAAGGGGAACTATCAACCATGGAGATTAAGGGACCTTCAACTACCTTAAGGGAAAGGCACTTATGGGATTGATTAGTGGAAATGAACCAAGTCCTAAGTTGGATGCACATCCAACCAATGACCAATGAAGGGCTTTTAGGGAATGGAATGAATGAGACAAGAGGGTTATCTTTATCCTATTCCAACACATTAGCAATAGCATGATCGGCCATATCCATGATCAAAGCATGAAGGTATGGGAGGCACGTTAGAGGATTTATGCAAAAAGCACCAAAGGAAGGAGGGTCCAACTCAAGAATGAGTTCAATAACCTTAGGAAGAGCTCAGGAAAAGCATGGAAGCATAC
>CM035419.1:159135346-159175346 GCA_020310875.1 Ceratopteris richardii | reverse complement strand
TCAACGGGTGAATTAGAAGCATTCTTTTCCATAATGTCATCCCTAGCTTTAATTAGATCTTCAATAGAGTAGTTTCTTAGATTCAAAAATATTTTCGTATATTTTTTGCATTCCTCCCTTTCCTCAGATTAGTAGCTAAAGGAACATGTGTTCTATAGCCACACAACCTCTTGTCCATGTCAATAACAAGTCATTGTCTTTAGCTTCCTTTAAGGCTTCACACGTATAGGTAAGATGTCATATTGCATCACAGTGGATACATCTTCTAATATTGGGAGTTTTTCGCTCATTGCAATTCCTTTGGTTGGTCGATTGAGTAATAGGTTGAGGTACTATTGGAGGATTAGAAGTTGAAATTGGTTGAGGATATATAGTAGGTTGAGTTTGTATAGAGCGTTTATTTTGTGATTTCAATGCATACACTACATTTTGCAACGTAGATGCCTCCTTTGACATATTTTCATGCATTTGCATCATGTTATCCACCTTATTAAATAAAATTTCAAATTGCAGATCAGTTGGAACTTTAGATGTAAATGTAGCTGGCTCAACCTTAGAAGTTATATGTGTATCTCTAGGTTCATGACTAGAGGAATAACTAGGAGATGATTTACACATTGAATCATAAAGAAGTGATTGGCATTGCTTCATATGACCAAGCGCTTCAACCACTACCTTTACAATGGCACAATCATCTGTAAGTCCATATCCTATCCGTAGCTCCTGAAGTATTTATTGAACCTCGATCCTTATATCTGGGGTCAAAATCTTATAAATGTCTGAAGTATGGACCACCCTATCATTTTTTTGTAATTGTAAAAATCATTTCATAAACTCACTATGAAGTTGAGTAATAGAAACTTGAGGTTTTTGGGGAACTAACCCATTTCATGAAACCCTCTCTACTATGTTGGCTATGATCCTCTAGATAGAATTCTTCATGTAACTCCATCCTGAATTGTTCCCATTCATGTTTATCATGCAGTTCAATAACAACCATAACTATTCCTATGGCAAGTCTAGCTTGATATGTTTTCCATTTCTACTCAGGTAAGCCATGAAGCTTAACTAATTCTTCGAATGTATCTAAGTAATTTTTTACATTCACTCTTGTGAGCTTTCCTTTGTCCCTTAATAGAGCTTCGACAACTTTTTGACCTTGAGTCTCATGCATCATGTTCTTAAATAATTCATCCACTTTTATATCTTGAATTTATTTGGCTTGAAGAAATTTTACAATGTCTTCAAATTCGTTCTTAACCCTTTCTTTATGTTCAACTACCAATTCTACAATCGTGTTGGAGTCTAGTTTTGATGTTTTAAAATGAACCAATGATTTGAAATTAAACCAAAGAGTTTGAAGGTACAAAGAAATTGTACCAAATTAGGCTTGAAGAAGAGGATCAAAAGTAGTGCTCATGTGAGTCTTGATACATTCTTTTTCAATTGATCAAATCCTAAGTACAACTTTTGCTAATCATTTGTTGTGTGAGTGCAATCGTTTAGGTCTTGAATTATGGATGAGAGGGGTGGCATGATAAGGATTGCCCACTTCCCAATCTTCATGGAGTTGCTCATATCAAAAGATCAGCCCTCCAGACCTAACAGATTATAAGGTTTTAAGAAAAAACCACTGCTCTCAAGGATGTAGAAGCAACTGCAACAATTGTGGATTCATATGTATGCATATGCAAAGCAAAACTTGAAATGTATTCCTAAGTTGCAACACCGATTCTTCACGTCAGGTTCACAAAGGTCCGTTAGGTGTAGATGCTCGATTGGTGGATCAAGTCAACTGCCAGATCTAATGGCGCACGTTGGGTGGTTGTAGCAAGCTTAATTGATTTATGCAAACTTGAAGAAAAGATTAATAATAGTTCCAATCAGCTCTAATTACTTATTTTTATGTAGGAGTAATTAATATCTAAGATCAATTTATGTGAACTGCTTATCTAGGTGTAAATCGTCCAATCTAAATCATGACCATAAGGTTGTGCAGTAAGAAATCTAGATAAATAATATTCATAGGATGGTGTCACTAGAGAATCACTAATCATACATTCTTTGATAAATTCTTCTACTTCTACTTCTTTATTAGCCTCATTCTATTTAGGTTGAGTGGTAGTATTATCAACTTGTGGAAGTAATAAAGATTCTAAAAAGAAAGATTTAGAAATTATATTTTCATTCACAGATCCACTATGCACAGACTCATTCCTAGACTCAGTACTTCCAAACTCATGCAAATGCTCAGTAGACATCTACAATTTAGAATAACAAAAACTATCAATTGATCAATGAATAATTATAAACTATATTTTTTATCATGCTAAAGCCTTTCTGAGTGATAAACTTGCTAATTCGATGTGGAACTATAATGAACCCTATACAAATATTTTGATGCAAATGGCTAATACAAAAGTAAGCTTAAAATTGGATTTAGAAAAGGTGGATGAAGCAGCAAATAAGTAGCTCCAATCTCTAATCTTGTAAATACTTGTCAAACTTCGTCTATATTCCTCAATCTTTATCAATGCTCACTTCAAGAGAAACATTCGAAAATCATAAGTACACTTTATAAAACATAAAATACACTTATTATTTTCAATTATGATCTCATTCATTCTCTCATACCTATGTCACATCATTCAACATACAAATGTTAACTTACTCTCATGCTCATGCTAACACATATTCTTATGTTCATGCTAACATACACTTATATGCATGCTAACTCATTCTTTCACATGCTAACACATTCTCACATGCACACTAACACACTAACACACTCTCAAAACTTATGCTAACAAATTCAAACACACATTCACACATGCACACTAACACACTCTCAAAACTTATGCTAACACACATCCACATATGCATGCTAACAAATATATACATATCCGCATCATGTATATATCATGCATTCTCTTACTTATCGTCATGTATTCTCATACACTCATGCATTCTTTAACTCTATACTCATTCTCATATATGCTCATGCATACATTAAAGCATATACGTGCACTCTAATGCATGATCATATATTCATACTTGCATGCATAATCATAGATGCATTCCAACCTCATATGCATCCTATGCACTTTTACATATACATTAACTCACCACACATACATCATGCTCACGCACACTGATGCACCTAATTCTTATATGCATGCACTCATATATTCTCATTCATAAATGCATTCATACATACATATGCATTCTCAATCACTTTTCATGTATCTAATTCTTATTCACATGCATGTTCACATGACTCATGTGCATCTGCACATATCATTTACATACATGCTAACACTTCACATGCATATGCACTTACATATACATTCACACTCATATATCTCATTAGGCATTCTTGTGCATTCATACTCCTAATATTATGCATACACATGCATACATGGTCAAATAACTATACGTATAGATTCTAATTTTAAAATTATTTAATTAACTATAAAATAAATTAATTAACTATAAAAGAAATGAAATAACTATAAAATAATTAATTAACTCTCTCTTTCTCTTTCTCTATCTGTCTCTCTCTCTCCGTCTCTTTCTCTCTCTCTCTCTCTCTCTCTCTCGTGAGCGTGTGTAGCCACCAAGAGGGGGGAAGGAGGAGGTAAACACTCTCTCTCTCTCTCTCTTTGTCTCTCTCTCTACCCGCTCTCTCTCTTTGTTGTGAGTGTGTGCAGCCACCAGGAGGGGAAAAAGGAGGTAAACTCTCTCTCTCTCTCTCTCTCTCTCTCTCTCTCTCTCTCTCCCGTGAGCATGCACAGCCACCAAGAGCGGGGAAGGAGGAGGTAAACTCTCTTTCTCTCTATGCCATGAGCACAAACAGTAGCACTGGTGTGGGGAAGACTTTTCAAAAGTGATGCTTAAATAATCTTCTGGTAAGTAAATAGAACATATCAAATGCAATTGTCTCCTGTGAAGGACGATGCCATAAGCAAGTTATGTTTAGGCAGGAACTCCCTTCACGTTGTTCACATCCCTTCATTGCTTTTGATGCACCAGAGACATTGTACCAGAATCTACGTGTGATATAACTAGAGAGGTTCTTCTTCCATTCTCATTGGTTCATTAATCAGATTCATCATCAAGACCTTCATCTCCGACCCTGTCACCCATGGATGAACATAAGCTCTTACATCCACAGATTTATCATTAAGCATCTCCTACAGAAGATACTCTTTGTTAGGAAGGACGAAATCGCCTTCGTAGAGGTTCATTGTGGGAGAAAAATCTCCACATCCATCTCCTACGTAGATAACGCGTTTGGATTATACCATTTTGGATTGTATCTTCTCTATAATCCTTCCCTTTCGGAAGCCCACCAATAATCAGATTACTCGACGAGGTGAAAACTCTAAGATGGACATCGTAGATTGATAACCTCTCTCTCTCTCTCTCTCTACTGCGTGCATGCACAGCTGCCAGGAGGGGAAAGGAGGAGGTTTTCTTTCTCTTATGCATACAAAACGAGGTAAAGAAGTGGAAAAATTGAATACCTGCAAGAGAAACATTAGGAAAAAGGAACAAAACACACACATATATATACTATGTGCACACATTCACGTTTTCATGCACACCATTCTTTAGCGCACACATATACCACTTTTTTAATCCACTAAATTACACAACCCATATCCACCACTCCTGAAAAGAGACACTCACATACCATTCTTTTATTCATTCACTTTACTCACTTAAAATGCACAAACCAATCACACAACTCTTTTAACAAGCGCACACACACACCACATATAATTAGTTCATTTTTATTTTTCAATATAATATATTTGTTTTTTATTTTCATAATTCTTTAATACTTTTAATTTAGGTTTACACTAAGTCTTATTACCTTAATAGTTACATACGCACACACACTATCAAGATAGAGAATTAAAGCATAATTTATATATTAATTAAATGTATCTATAAGATATATTAATTAACTATAAACATATATTTGTTAATTGAAATGTTCCTACACATCAGATTTATGTTAATGATCACACACATACATACCAACACACACATTTACACATTGAAACCCTCACACACACTCAAATATTACCCACATATATAATTAACTACTCATATATTTAGCTAGACCTATTGATTTATACCCATACCCCCACACATAGATGGGTACAATCACACATCTAAATGGGCATTCAGGGTAAACCATAATACACATATACACATGTATAGGTGGATACATCTTAAATAAGCCGTCATGCATAATGATATGTGATCAGTTCTGATTTCCATAAATTTGCTACCTATAGGCACTAGAAAGATTAGTCAAATAAAGGAACTTATAAAAATGTTTGAGAGAGATTATAGAGATAACAAGACTTGAAGTCAAATTTTAAATTTTTCTATATCTCAAGTTGAAGGATGAAATCTTTCCGACACCGACAAGTTGCCAGGTTCCGACACTTAGGGCTCCAAATGCCATATCTTCATTCTAAAAAACTAGCAACATATCACTAGCCAGTAAGAATTGATACTTACAAACAATCAAACCATGGAGGAGCCACTCTTTATGAAGCCATTGGTGCACGGTTTCGAGTGGAGGCATAGGGCCAAACACTTGTCCAAGGAGACAAGCTTTCTTGAGCTTTTATTGTGTTTACAAAATCACAGTTCTGCTAAGAGAGACCAAGGGAGGCTCAACACCCTCGAAGGCGGCATGGGCTACACAAGATCCCCCCTCCAAAATGGGGGCCAGGCTACCAATCTCCCCTTGGGTCTGGACCAGGTTGCATCTCACGAGGGAGGGGGCCGCCAAAGCTCTACTCGGAGAGCTCTCTCTCTCTATGGGCTTTTTAGAATTTCTGTTTTCTTTATCATCTTGAAATGAGGCTTTAATAATGCATAGGCCTCATTAATCCGTCTTCGAATGACTTTTCCATCATTCAAGGGAACTAATGCTCACAATCGGCTATTACATGTCACACTTGGATGAGTATCTTTTATTTCTTTATTGTATAGAACAACTCTAAGAATGTCTTACATCTGGTTTTGGCCTAGCTAAGACGTTGTTAACCAACCCCCCAACTCCTATTTATCAACCAAAGGAAATCTCATTTTCATTCGTAACTTCCATTGAAAACATGTCACTAGAAGATTTGATGGAATTTTTGTTATTCAAAACAGTTGAACTGAAGTAACAATGGAGAAGGCACAAGGAAGTTCAGGAGTGATAATGAACGGGTTAGTAATTCTATCATCCCCTTCATTGGAACGCTTTTCCTTTTCCATTTAGCTCCTTCTTGATGGAATGTCATGCTTAGATTCTTTATTCCTTTGCCTAGTAAGCTAAGGGATTTCTCAATGGATAACTCTTTGATGGAGTCTTAGATGTGAACCATTTGTTTCTTTCCTAATCTCTTAAACAGTTTTCCTCTAATAGGATTTCGAAGGACTAAAGAATAGACCTTCGCTTTCCCTAGAATATCCTGATGACAAGAGGTATTAAATTTCGGTTTAACATTTTTTCCACTTGGACACACATAGAAGAGAGGGTTGACGTCCACCTCTTCCCTACATCATCCTTAACATCAAGGGTTGTTTGTAAACCAGTGAGCTTTGAATTATGTGTAGAGACCTTTGTGAAGAGTCTACCATATTTGCGCTACGATTACTCAAGGACCCAGGTATATACATGGTAATGCAAATGATTCTTTACTTACGTTTCTTATTAACGACATCAACAAACAATTCTTTGCATGGAGTTTTGCAAACCTACAAAACCAACAACACTTCACCATACATATAACAACCAGGGATTAAAATATAATCCATGAACAAAATTACAAACAATTGCTGTATGATTATTACTGAACTGTTATTGTAATTGGGTGTTAGACATCAAATCATAATCGCATGTGACCAAGCATACAGAAGGAGTGGCAGAAGGAGTGACCAAGCAACGAGGCACGATATTTGTTACTCGTATTATACATTCATTAATCATGCACCATCCAAAATACCGTTATCCACCTTCGCCACTTTGCACACATTATTTTTAAGGGCGTCTAGAAACCCTTGGAAGAGCATATACAAATAGGTGCACAAAAGCATCGGGATTCCTACCTAAGCTCATTTAATATGAAGTTGTGAATCTTAAGCTTTTCATGTCAAGCTCCTTAAGCACCAAGTCACACATTTGGCCCATGAAGTATTGGGAAAACAGGAAGCCTTATAATTTAAATTAGAAAATTCTGTTCGTAACGATGATCAATAATGAAGTGGGGCGGTAGTTGATGAATATTTATCTTTTCTTTCCTAGTTTGATTTCTCCTCAGTAGATGAACTTCTTGATAATGAAGTTTTAGGCATCCAAAGTATCAGAAAAAATTTTTAATCAAGGCTTAGTCCATCTAGATGGGTTTGAAAAGTATGGAGAAATAATGCGATAAATACCAAAACGAGGAATTTAAAATGTTCAGTATCATTTCTAGTATTGATGCAAATCATATAAAAATGTTTTGTCGTTTTATTTTCAATAGAAAAAATTATCTTCTAAATGTGATTATAAATAATATTACTCTTCTCTATAATGTGAATGAAATTTAAATAAATGTTATATTTCCGGTTCCGATCTCAGTGGAATATTTTTATAGTATTATATATCCGTTCTCCATCCTACCCAACTTGATAGTTTTTTAAGAGATTCCAATTTCTAGATTATATTTCAGCAAAACATTTTAGGCATCTAAGGTATCAAAAGGAATCTGATTTCAAATCAAGGTTTCCGGTTTAGAAGGTACTATAAAGACAAATTATTTATATGTTCTTTAAATATGAAAAGGAGGAATAAAATAATCTTAATTAACATTTATGGTATCGATGCAATTATAATATAATATACAGCATGGGCTCAGCATCGTCAATTTTGATTTTGAATTATAGCAACTCGGCATGGAAATAGACTCGTATGTCCTTTTTAAATATTAACTGCTTCTTTTACGTGTGACTATATTTCTTTTTCCTTTCTCTTTCCTCTAATCGTAAGCGAATATATTTAGAGTCTTATGTATACGTCCTTATCTCGACGGAATATATTTTAACCTACTCTACAGGGGACTTTTTGTTATTCTAGATATTCCAATTTTTTTACTATATTAAGTGACATGTCCCTTCATTGTAGAATACTAATGATTTTGATTTTTGTTTCTTGATACGGAACTGTCAAAGGCCCCTCTTTCTATGAAAACTGCCAAACAGATCCCTTTCACTTCAAAATGAAGAATGAGACAAAACTGTATAAAGTGTTCATTCACGGTAACTTCATCTCAGTACTTTTATTCTAGAACGCTCTGTTTACAACATTTCCATACTAAGAAATAAGAATATAGACAAATATAATTTCATGATATTGACTATGCATGGTCGATATATGCAACTTTTTACTCTGTGTCCGTTTTCATTGATCTAGAAATGAGGGAACATTGATATAAAGCATTGCTCACTCTCTGGTACTTACTTCTAGACAGTAAAACATCTTGAGTTTTCCGATTGGTTAATCAAAATGTAGAAAGAAAAAGTAAAAAAGAGAAACATTTCAATTTTCTATGCTTCGAACTAAGAACTTTGGCCCTGTCAAGAGCTTTTGTACTTCAATGGTACTCTACAAAATGGAGTGTCGCTGTTTGTAATTTTAAAGGGAAGGAGATCATGTAAAACACAAATGAACCCGAACTTAAAAAATGAAGGATCACTCCATTTTTTTCTCAAAAAGAGGTTCGTCAATAGACTATTCGCTCAAACTTTAATATAGAAAGAAATGTTGTACAAGTGAACGGTGCTAGCATTCTTGGACCCCCTCAAATCTGGTTCCTTAACTATAGCTAGAAGACATTACAAAGATGGTTGATAATGCTTTTGTCCCTCTCATGGGGGTCCCACTTGCTTTTAATCTGATTGATCTCAAGAAAAAAAAAACTCTTTAATGTCTAAAAAGCAGGGTCATCTTACAATTGGAAATTCTTTCGCCTAAAACGAAAAGAGACTTTTCGATCAAACATTATTTAGGATGGATACCAAAATTTGAGGGCACACCTCTCTTTCAAGATCTTTTAGATGGTCTCACCTCTTATAGTATTCCAAAGATCTAAGAAACAACAGATCGCTTCATCTAGTAACACTTGATTCTTGTTGATTAGTCCCTATAGCAACATGATTCTTTCAAGGACCTGCCATATGCACATTGACTTGGGGCAAAAAAAAAACAGGTGTTCCAAGTCCTCATTGCCATGAAAGCATCATTTACACCATGAAACACCATTATTAACGCTTCCTTGTCTTGAGATGTTGGAACACCATTCCTAATGCACAATATGATTCTCTCACAACATGCCACCACCACTTTTACCTCAAATCTATATGAGTGCAAGAAAATGAAGGAAGGTGCTTAGCCATTTATAACTAGTCCATATCGAAGTAGTTATAATTTTGAAACATATATAGAATTCAAAACAATAATTAAGAAATATAGTTATCATTTTTTTGGTACACCAAATTGTATGAATAGTTTCTCTGATACTAGATCTACTAGACCTACTTTGTTCAATTTAAGAGACGGTTGGTTTCAATTCAAACGAAGACGATTGGCCTTGAAAAGATTTATCATTCAGCGTTACTCTAAAAAATTGAATGCCACTTCTTATAATTCGGAGCCAACGGAAAGCATCTAAAATGCAAAAGATGCCTTCGTTAGGAATGAATCCATCACCTCTTTGACTTGAGATGGAGGGAATACCATTTGCGACAAATTCGGCACACCATGGAGGGGCACCACATTTTTATTGAGCCATTTTATCTTTACCAGGACAAGGAATATCCAAATTTCTCTTCATTCTCTCTAAATTATCTAGCTTTTTTATATCGCTACACATCAAACCAATGAAGAGAGGGAAGCCCCATCCAAGGAGCAAGCGGGACCTGGAGGCAGCCCAAACAGTGCTTCTATGATTTAAGAGAGACCAATCATCAAAATCTACTTTGCGGTGGAGGTCAAAATCCTCAAACCTAATCCAATGCCTTCTAGCTTATCTCCATATATGATTCCATATGTGAAACTGTCAGATTATTTGGTCTATGGGTGTGAACGACCCCATAAGCAAGGAGGCTAGTATAGAGTACTTCATGGCACTTGTCATGAGTAGAGGAGGATCCCTCATATGGTAGTAGAAGAGGCAAAGGTAGTACTACGCATATAGAGTCTTGAGTGATATACATGAGAGAGAGAACTCGGACGTGGATGGGCGGGGAACTCGTAAGCTATTCTATGAGGCTGTGAGGCTTGCCTGAGTAGAAATGGAGTGACTACATAAAATAGAACCTTTATACCAAAGCTTTGTAGGTCTTTGGGTATTCTCTTTTCCGACTAGCTTGATTCCATAAATAGAGAATGAGATGGAGTCATATTGACGAATGCGAGAAGCCCATCACCAACCATCACAGATGCAACACGAAGCTTTCATATTATTCAAGGCTTTCCAAAGAGAGATAACAAAATACAAACTTTGGGTATTATTGGACTACGGCAGATTAGAGTTATGCGGCCATTAAAGCTATTTTATCTTGGTGCTCCAAAGAAGCAAAGTTTTTTTTTCTTAATTTCTAAAGATTTTTTTTGAATGAGATTTTTCTTTTCATTTTCAAAGGCCTTGATCATTCATTAATCAACAAGTTCATTAGCCTCAACATCCAAGGTACAGGGTACCCAAAACGTCTAAATCCTTGGGGATAGCATACACTTACAATTTTATCTTGGGAAACCCCTTCTTTTAGGGGTTTTCCATCGAAACAAAATTTTTGCACCTTCTTTCAATCTTAATTAGAAAACAGTATTTATTCAATCTGTATGAAGCAAGAAAGTAGTCGCTAAAGAGAATCTGGAATTGCCTATCATCATGGATTTTCCAGAATAGTAGGCTTCATATCTTTCAGCATTGAAGCTTACCCCCAAGCTTCACCAACATTCAGTCCCAATGTTGACTTAAAGAAACCCTACAGCCCAAAGAGATGCCTAAAAAGTTGGAGATTTTTCTTGAGGTCAACTCCTCGAAACCTTGATCTCCAAGGAACCGTAAGGAGAGCTGTGTAAGCACCTTACAGGAAACCTTAAACTTGCTAACTTTAGACGCAAAGGCAATGTAGAAGATTTGAAGGTAGTTCCTAGAGATGGACATGAATCCATACTAATTATGAACATTGGTTTCATTGACAAAGAATCTAAAAACCATCTCATCTAGGCAATGAGAGAGAGAGAGGAACGAGACCATGCTACGAGTTGTTTTGGCTCCCAAACGTTATTCTAATCAGAATCGTGAGCTCAGATGGGCAGCAGCGAACCCATCTAATGGAGCATGTTGAAAGCAAAAGGACAAGAGAGATGATTGTTGATAATTATAACGACAACGGAACTCTCTATAAGAGTGGATATTCAAAAAGTTTATGTATCAAACCATACGGAAACTCTTTACTTATCTTTAATTTGTGTGTTTGAGACAATCATATGAATCAACTTTTTTCACAGTTGAGAATGTTTACATCCAAAAACTATAAGAGTTTATAAGAAAATGATTGTTCTTATTATTATAGACTCAAATCCATGGATATTAATACTTCTTTCATGGCCTGTGATGTTTTCCTTTTTTAATGAAAGCATGCTTTAAATTATACGAAGGAAGAAAACGCAAAGGACCTTAGAGAGGATTACAAAGAAGGCTTATAAAATGTTGGTCCCCTTCGTGAAGGACACACCTGTTTTCCAACTAGTTGTTTTCTAGATTTAATTACTGATGGTTTCTAAAAGAAGGGATTTCTTACCATCAGGAATCCTTATACTTTAACATATGAAGGGATTTCGAAATAGACCAATCTTTGGGAGGGTTAACGAGTTTTCTCACCCGTCTTTCCTTTCAAATATTCTAGAGTGCTTTGCTTCTAACATAAATCCACAAATTAAACATGCAGGCTTCCTTCCAATTAAGTTGATGAGGACAATACACGATCTTGTTGAGTCACTTCTAAGTCAAGTTTGTGTTTGGATAAGGAAGAAATAGGTGACCCAATCCTTCCTTACCAATGTAAAAGCTAGTAAAATTTTTGGCATGCCCAGTAGCGTAACTGTTGCACTAGTGAAAGGGAAGAATTGAGACAATTTTTCCTTTCTTTCCCTAAGATTTGTTTGATGTGGCAATGACTGAACATGCTTCTAGTTCTATTTCATCAAGTTCATTCAAAATAATCTTTTCTTGGAGAAGGACTCAATTCGTCTTTTTCTCTATGGATGGCTTTTAGAACCGAAGAGCTTTGGAATATTCGGAAGGGAAGATGTGTGGCCAACTTTGACATGCCTCCAAAAAAATGGTCACTCGAAAAAGCCGTGATATCTCGAGGTAGAAGGATCCCTCATTGTGAGAATTCCCATGCCCCTTCTAGGCACCACATGGTGTTTATTATAGAAACCAACAAGTCCAAAAACACGTGGGTCCCCTATCAACGTGAAAAAATAATTATAAACCTCCTTCACAATTCTCTCCTAGACTCGTTGTATTCTTTTCCATGTTTTTATTTAAAGGGAGATTTAAATTAAAAAAGAAAAATGCAAGATGGGATTGCCACCAATAGGCTAATGCATGATTTGCCTCTAGTCATGTTGGGATTAAAAATATGCATACACCATACAATCATGAGGGAAAAATGTTGGTCATAAAGTAGTAGTTTCATGTTGTAATAGAATCATATTGTACGGTATGCAAGGTTTAACCAAGAGTTGATAGTGGTTCTCCAAGAATCTAAAGTAAAAGGAGCGATGTTTTGATCTTCCTACGGAAGCCATCTTGTGCACTTTAAATCCTCTCCTTTGGGTTGAGACTATTATAGTGGTATTTAATATGTTAGAGTATTTTTGAACTACCAAAGTTCTTCATAGAGGTTAAGCTTCATCCTTTAAAACTAAATAGAAGGTTTAGTAGATCTAAGATTCTATACATAACAAGTATGTAAGGACTTATCGTATCGATTTAGTTAAAAAAAAAACGTTTATTATATTCTAAAATTTTAATCACAAAATTCCATACTGAATTGTTACTATGCACCATAAACTTTTCAAATCAATATAACTGATGGTACATATAACCATCAATGATTTATGTTCTCCAATTATTGATGGTTGGGCATCTCGCGGCCTATTCTTGCACCAACGTTACATTTTAAATAGATAAGATGGTAGCTTCATGTTGAAAGGGAATCTGATTTCTTGCTAGTCAAGGTTCTCCTTTGGTATCCCATACATGTAGGTCTTGTATTCATTTCCTATTCATACGCATTCCTTTCGTTTCAACTTATTATTAGTGGTATTCGATTCGTAGACTACTTATGAGCTACAACGACTCTTGAAAAGGACGAACTAATTAGCACAACGATAAAGAACTGAGTTAGTTCTCTTTCTTTTTCAATATGTTTTAAAACCAATTTTAAAGAACATAATGGCATATGGAATAACAAATCGTTTGTGTCATCTCTAGATCAAGGGAAAGGGATACTAAATGATCAATATTCCTATTAACATCATCACAAGTATCATAAGAGAAAATTACCTTACATTTTTGTTTCGTTACATGGAAAAAAACTTCTGCATAATTTTAAATCAAAGAACAATGTCTTATTATCGTGTGAAGTAAATATCTTAAAATAACATTTTTCTCTGTTATTTTTATGCATAAAGAAGTTTATAAAGGAAGTATTGGTGGAAATCTACTGTAAATAAGTTTTTTTGCTGATACATTTATTTTCATGTTTCAAAACTTATATTATTATAAGGTTCAAAAAAGATATGTAGTCTTTATATTATCTCGTCAGTCACTCTAATGAGGAACCAATAATCAAATAAACTTCCTTATTTGTATATGAGATAGAAAAGATGAGCAAATTTGGTGTCATTCAATCCCTTGACCTTGTGGTTCCAGTCTTTTCAAGTTTAACCTTATTTGTAGTTCTCTAACTCGTTCAAACATGTTTCTATCTAAGAAATATCCAAACAGAGTCGGAGTATAGTTATCCACATTCTGGACTAAAGAAACTGTCCAAAATCTTTTATCTTCCTGGAATCTAAAGTCTTTTAAGGGGCGTGGACTGCATCGGCTTAGAGAGGTCTTTCATGTATAGAATGTTCCATGGATTTTCGATTTTGACTTCTCAAATAAGTTACATAAAATTTATATGCCATCCTGTATACAAATTGATCTTCTTCTAAGGAATGAGATTATAGAGGAAGTCCTGAATGTATTTTATTTCGCGTTCCTCACCCCTCATGTAATGGATAGCAAATAGTCCCCAAATTCTGAGATTAAATCCTGACTAGATGTACACATAGAATCGTAAATTGAATATCTCAATAATTTCTTTATCATTTCAAAATTATGTTTTCTCCTTAAGCTTTCTAATTAGAGAACGCATTTGGTGTAAGACAATAGTTACGCAATATAACACAGGAGCAATAGCAGAGAAGATAACAGATATAGGAGAATCTCAACAATTTTCTACTAGCAGCAAGTACAAAGATGATGGCGTTGTCCACCCGTGCGCTCTCAAGGTAGAGCTTAAATGGTGATCTAGACAACTCTAGATAGGGAGATACAAGGTAGAGGTATGCTGGCTCAACTCAATGTCTTAGGTAGTGCAGAAGTCATGTATATATAGGATCATGGGTGGCCTGCCATGGACGGCTATACATGGGCGGTAGAGCGTGGGCGGCCACCGCCCGCGTAATTGCCATACACGGCTTAGACTGCTTGAACCGACCTAACAAATATAAATGATTTCTGACCCCACAATTGGGGACCCTGGTAACTCCCTTTCCTTATAATATCTTACATGGTCCAATATGACCTTCATCCAACATTCAAGTTGGGATTCCCATCAATTGGGTAATGCACGCTTGGCTTCTCCTCATAAAGGGGGCCTTACAAAATGTGCATACAATCATGAGGGGTAGACATTGATCATACTCTAACACCCCCCCTCAATGTTTACCAATGATAAATCAAGTAGGTCTCGGTCCTATGCCCATCTGTTGAAGATGCTTGTTGAGCTGCTCTCTTCCAAGTGCTTTAGTGAATATGTCAGCACAATTTGCCTCTGTTGGGCAATATTCTAGCTCCACAATTTCATCTTCAATTAGCTCACGAATGTAATGGTACTGTACTTCTATGTGCTTGGTGCGAGCATGAAATACTGGGTTCTTTGCAATAGCCATACAACTTTGATTATCACACTTGAGTACAATTGGCATATTTGATGGAAAGCCTATATCTGCAAGAATTCTCCTTAACCAGACTGCCTCACAAGAAGCAAAACAAGCTGCTTTGTACTCTGCTTCAGTGGAGGAGAGTGCGAGAGTTGGTTGCTTCCTACTTACCCAAGAAAATATTCCTGAACCAAGTGAGAAACAATATCCAGAAACTGATTTTCTAGAATCACAATCTCGAGCCCAATCTGAATCACAATATCCTTGGAGTGTATCACCTGTGGTATACAAAATACCAAAATCCAAGGTTCCTGCAATGTACCTTAGAATTCGCATTCCAGCATTCCAGTGACTCTCCTTAGGTTTGTTGGAAAACCTGCTTAACACTCCAACAGCATAGCAAATGTCTGGTCTAGTGTTGCACAGAAAAATAAGACTTCCAACGAGCTTCCTATACTTCTTAGCATTTACATCAGGCATGTTATCATCCATAGATAGCTTATGATTTACCTCCATAGGTGTGCTAGTTGGTTTGCAGTCCATCATTCCAAATGCCTTGAGAATTTCTTTGGAATATTTTTGTTGTGAGATGAAAATGCCATCCTTCCTTTGCCATACTTCAATTCCCAGACAAAAATGGAGTAGACCTAAGTCTGTCATTTCAAACTCAGTTCCCAAGCTGATCCGAGTTTGATTGATGAGTTCCTGATGATCTCCTGTAATGATCAAATCATCTACATATACAATGACAACAACTAGCTTGCTATCCCTTTTCGTTACATACAAGTTAGCATCAGAAGTACTTCTTTCAAAACCCATATTTTTAAAAAAATGATCAATTCGTTGGTACCAAGCCCGTGGAGCTTGCTTAAGTCCATACAAAGCTTTCTTCAACCTGCAAACTTTATTTTCTGAATTGGGCACCTCAAAACCTGGTGGTTGAGATACATATACCTCCTCCTTGAGGTGACCATTCAAAAATGCAGATTTGACATCCATCTGGAAAATAGGCCAAGACTTTTGTGTAGCTACTGCAAGTACCGTCCGAATAGTTGTCATGCGTGCTGTTGGTGCAAAAGTTTCTTGAACATCAAATCCTTCAATCTGTGAAAAACCCTGTGCAACTAATCGTGCCTTATACTTTTCTAATGTTCCATCAGCTTTATACTTAGCTTTCCAAATCCATTTAGTACCTATTACCTTCTTCTTTGGCGGAAAGTCGACTAGATCCCATGTATCATTTTTGAGTATACTATCATACTCAGACTGCATTGCCGCTCTCCAATCTGGATCATCAATGGCTTCTTCAATGGTGGTAGGTTCCTTTATCGAACCCATGATATCTGCCATTAGAGCCATGTTAACAATGTGTTCTGAGGCTCTTCTTTGCTCCTCTATTCTCTTTGATCTTCGTAATCCATCCGATGATGATTCTGGTGCATCTACATGTGGATTGTGATCATCAAAGAGCTGTTGTGCCCACTTCGGTAGTGGCTTACACTGTGCAGCTACAATTGGTTGGCTTTTTATTGAGGAAATTTCTCCATCAGATGTTTCCTCCTCCTCAACTTTAACCTCTCTTTTGATAGGCACAAGGTGAGATATTTCTCCGTTTGATGAGATAGTAGATTTACCTTTATCTTCTACTAAGTGTGGTCGTTCATCAAACACCACATCTCGGCTGACAAAAATCTTCCTTGCCTCAGGATCCCATAACCTGTATGCTTTAGACTCTTCACTATATCCTAGGAAGACACACTTTTTGCTTTTTGAATCCAACTTTGATCTGGTTGAATCAGGAATATGTGCATAACAGAAACAACCAAAAATTCTGAAATGCAAAACTGAAGGCTTTTTACCAGAATATGCTTCTTGAGGAGTCATCCCCTTCAGAGCTTTTGTGTAGCTTCGATTGAGGATGTAGACTGCTGTATTGACTGCTTCTGCCCAGAATGAATCAGGCATGTCTTGAGCCTTTAACATACAACGAGCCATTTCAACTACTGTCCTGTTCCTGCGCTCAACAACGCCATTTTGTTGAGGTGTATGAGCTGTGGTAAGTTGCCTTTTCACACCATGCTCCTTACAGTAATTGTTGAATTCTGTTGACAAGAATTCACCTCCTCTATCTGTTCTAAATTTCTTCAGTTTCCTTCCTGATTCACTTTCTACATACTTATGCCACGCTTTAAATTTTTCAAAAGCATCAGCCTTCTCTCGAATGAAATAAACCCACATCTTTCTACTATAATCGTCGACTAACAGCAAGAAGTAGAAAGATCCTCCTAAAGAGAGGTGTAGACATTTTACCGCAGAGATCAGCATGTACCAACTCTAGAGGAGCTTGAGATCGATTGCTGGTCTCTCTTGGAAATGCCTTTCGTTGTTGCTTGCCCATCATACAAGCTTCACAAGGTTCCTGCAACTCTGAAAATGCAGGCAAATGAGCAACCATCCCTGTTCGTTGCATCTCCTTCAAAACTGCAAATCCGAGATGCCCAAATCGTTGGTGCCATAACCTGCTTACATCTTTATCTTCTGTAGCAGTTAAAGCACTTAACTCATACAAGTTATCCCGTCGTGTGCCTTTACCTACAACATTACCTGATGAATCCATGATTTCCGCACCACTCTTATTGAAGTGAACTTCGAGTCCACGATCTGTTATTGCAGAAACTGACAACAAATTTCATTTGAGTGTAGGTACATAGAGAACATCGGATAACTTTTTCTCAACACCTGGAGAAGTGATAAAAGAGATGGTTCCAGTTCCTTCAGCTGGACACTTGGAGTCGTTTCCCACCACTACATTGATGGATTCCCGCAGAGGCACTAGGGAACTATACCAATCCTTTTTACTAGTCATATGGCGAGAAGCTCCACTATCTAAAATCCATGGCTCATCAACACGAGCTTGAGCAGATGAACATACCTCTTCAATAGCTACCCAAAGTTCCAGCTCTGTGTTGTTTGCAGACTCTTTGTTCTTCCATGATGATTTTACAGTCCCATTCCGTTCATCAGCTTGCTTCTTTCTGCAATCCTTGATGGCATGGCCTTTCTTTTCACAATAGAAGCAACTTCCTGTGAACTTTTTCTTCTTTGGCTTCTTCTTTGATCCCTCTGAAGAGCCTTTACCTTTTGCATTTGCTGAGAATGCAGCATCAGTTGTACTTTGCCGATTCTTCAGCCGCATCTCTTCTTCTAAAAGCATGGCACAAAACTCTTCAAATGTAAGAGGAGTTGGCCTTACCTGAGTGTTAAGGGCTGTTACTAATCCATCATACTTTGCTGGAAGAACACGTACAGATCTTCGAGCTAGCTCTTCTGGTGTTATAACAACACCAACTGCAGCCAATTGATCTTGAAGATGCTTTATCCGTTTGATAAAATCTTCAGCCTTTTCAGAATCAGAATGCTTTTCATTTGCCAACTGATTTTCTAAATTCTGTATCCTAGTGTGGTTCTTGGTCTCATATTGTCGAGCCAATATGCCCCAAGCCTCATGTGCTTTAGTAGTATGTTGAACTAAAGTAAGCACAGAATCACTTACACTAGTGACAATCGCACATAATGCATCAGCATTCCGCCTCTTCCAAGCTCGTAGAAGATCTGGATCTGGCTGAATCATCAATCTTGAATTTGCTGGATCTTCAACTGGTATAGGCTCTGGATCCAATCCCATCGGTCCCATGACAGTGTCAAGTAATTCATAGGAGTCCAAAATTGTAGAAATTTTGAACTTCCAGAGTGTATAGTTGGTTCCATCCAGCTTCCCTTCAGTGAATGCAGGTGGACGAATTCGAATAGGTGCAGCATTAACATTAGGTGAAGCACCAAGACTAGTGTTCGACGATGAAGCCATCATGTAATCACTCGAATAATCTACTGATATTCTAGTCTGCTAGTAGGCTAAAATAATGATACTTCTCAAGCTATTCGAACCTTACAGCTCTGATACCATGTAAGACAATAGTTACGCAATATAACACAGGAGCAATAGCAGAGAAGATAACAGATATAGGAGAATCTCAACAATTTTCTACTAGCAGCAAGTACAAAGATGATGGCGTTGTCCACCCGTGCGCTCTCAAGGTAGAGCTTAAATGGTGATCTAGACAACTCTAGATAGGGAGATACAAGGTAGAGGTATGCTGGTTCAACTCAATGTCTTAGGTAGTGCAGAAGTCATGTATATATAGGATCATGGGTGGCCTGCCATGGATGGCTATACATGGGCGGTAGAGCGTGGGCGGCCACCGCCCGCGTAATTGCCATACACGGCTTAGACTCGTTGAACCAACCTAACAAATATAAATGATTTCTGACTCCGACAGGGAATATTCCATGGAATATTCCCTTTACCGTCGCACCGGGGGCGCTGCCCCCGGACCCCCACCAGGGGGCCCGCTGGCCCCCTGGGACCCCCCAGCCAGGGGGCCCGTTGGCCCCCTTGGACCCCCCAGCCGGGGCTGCTCACCGCTGCCCCGGACCCCACAATTGGGGACCCTGGTAACTCCCTTTCCTTATAATATCTTACATGGTCCAATATGACCTTCATCCAACATTCAAGTTGGGATTCCCATCAATTGGGTAATGCACGCTTGGCTTCTCCTCATAAAGGGGGCCTTACAAAATGTGCATACAATCATGAGGGGTAGACATTGATCATACTCTAACATTTGGACTTATGAAAATAACACTGTATGGGTAACGCATTCTATTGAGAACCTTTTCTTGGATGAAATCTATAGGAAAGCCCCTGTAGAATTGAGAGTGCTTTAATTTTCAAAACATTATTTAACATTGTAGTCTTTGTAATATCAAAACGCTCCAAATTTTACTTTCTCCTATTAGAACGTTATAATCTGAATAGTGCATGGCCTCTATCTATTGGGAACTAAAAGCATAAGACAACATGTTAAAGCTTCAAGGTCTTCATGATATGTTTGTCACGACCCTTATTTTCTAATGCATGGTTTGCCTTAATTTCATGAAGCATGCAATAGGCATTCTGTATGGTTTACTTTTTCATAATTCTAGTAATACATTTTTAAGCGTTATTTTTACATGCTAAAAGTTTTAAAATGTCATTCACTGAAAGATACTCTCGAATACCCTGCTTTAACCGTGTGTTACTGGATTGAAAGGATCATTTCGTCTTGCGTATTCGTTTAATCGTCCTCAAATACAATTTCTACAATTTCTGAAGTTGATGGAGTCAAGATCCGTAAGTGAGTAGCTGACACATAGAAATCAAACTTTCAGAACTGCCTTACTTTGGGGCACTTACTTATAGACCCTTTGCGCTCATATAGAATTCAATTTTTTGAGTCCTCTTTTACAGTACGAATATTTTGAGCTTTATCTTGAAGCGATAAAGATAGCAGAACAAGATGTTATATAGAAAAGTCTTTAAGACCTTGATCCTCCCTAGTAGGCTTAAATAGAAACCCCTATATTTGATAACAGTTTCATAAAAACTAATCACATCACTTAAATTGTTTTAGTGCCAAATCATAGTAAAGACCCTATTGAGTGCGCTTTCCGCTGATAATGGTGTCTCTCTCTCTAGATAATTTTCTTTGTACAAATTACTGGATCTTTCCATTGGAATTTAGAGATTCAATCTTTTTTATCCTTTGATAAATTATACTAGAGCTTTACAAAGGTGCAGGGCTTCGGTTTTTCCTTGAATCCCTTAAAGCAATCACGACAGGCATTTGAAAAATGTTTAACCGGTCGAGTAAAGGGAGTTCTGTTCTTCTATAGAGAATGTTGATCATTCTTGTCATGAAGACCAAAATACGGGCATTTATAGAATGGCACAAGATCTTCCAGAACAAGCAATTATGAATACAAACTTTGGCACCCTAGTCTACAAACCATATTACTCTTCGTTCAACACAATTAAGTAGTTGATATGCATTACATAACAGAGAAAGTTTCCATTTTCGTGCACATGAGTCCCTAAGATTCTTGATGGATGAACCTTTCAGTATCACTAGCGAAATCCAAGTCTTACGATGCAGATATATTTCCTTCTCTGGTGGAATGGCACAGAAAACGAATACCTTATCTTACTATCAGGTGAACCACTGTACAAACATCTTTTTAGATCAGAAAATTTATTCTATGTTTACGTCAATAGACAGTTATCGCTCTATGATTATAGAAGTCCTAAAATTTCTTATCTGTTCGTAATGCTTCAGAACGGATGCTCGAAAAAATAATGATTGACTTCTCTAAACTGAAACTGTATAATATAATTTTTACCGTTAAAAACGGCACCACGTGTGACATTCACTGGCAGGCATTTGCCTGCCATATCGCAAATAAATTTTCAGTAATCCACAAATATTACAAGGTGTAACCTGGGGGACACGTATTTTTCAGGAGGTTTCTAAGAAACAAAAGATGAAATTCATAAAGAAATAGCCGCAGATTGTAACGTGCGGCTTGGTGCGATTCCCTGAATTGCATGTGAGGATTATCTGAAATCAGTTTGACACCACTGATCTTTTCCGAGCTCAAGGCAATGGAAGAGACAGAATGGGAGTTCTTCTTTGAGACCAACTCGAAAAGGAGCTTTTCCTGATCTGTATACTGGATTTCTATATACATCGTGTACCATATATAAGCATGCTTGCGTTGAAATCGATCGATAAGTATGATTAAATAGATCCGGGGTGCAGCGTATCATCAATTCTAAAATAGATTCAGTGTTCCACGTCTAAAAGTATGGGTGGCTAGTTACAATTCATAATCGATGTACCTTCCATCCAGACTACCTCCGACTTGTGTCTATTGTGGTATTTAGTTTGATGCGCCAAACTTCTTACCGGATGAAACAATAAATCTTCATTCATTAAGTGAAAGGGGTGTTCCATCTTACGATCCCTTGGACATTCATCAACATTTTGTGACAAGAAACATACAGCTGGTGTGAGTCTGGGAGATATGGTGTGTTCCAGAATAAGCCACAACATAGAATAGTCGCAATTAAGAACTTCATGGAAGCCCTCGTAAATAGGAAATCTGATGACATCAGGTTCCCACTCCTCATCACAATTACCTTGGTTTCCAAGAATTATTTGGTCATTCCCTGATTCAGTACATTTCTTTATTGAGTTAGAATCATCTACTGGCATCAGAAATCGGCATAGAGGACATGATCTATGGCCTGAAAGCCATTGAACGATGCAACCCGAATGATAAATATGTTTACATGGCATCTCTTTGACATCCATGCCAGCATCAAAAGGTTCCTGGCATACAGCACAGTGACCGTAATCTGTCATAGGGATACTTATATATTCTACAACAGGCATCGCGTTAATGGAGAACTTCGACGCTGGAATGCAACTGTAATTTACCTCATCTTCATAAATATAATATTCATATTCTTCGCTGTCATATTCGTTATGATTTCTCTCAGATTCAGCATCATCGCTCTCATTTTCATAGTGCAGAGGTAATACCTGAATGTAATCGGCGTGCTGCACATCGCAGCAAAGGCCGTCGGGGATTGACATTGTAGTGTAAGACGAGTTTAGACGCAGAGCTGAAGCCATTAGACAAAGCAGATTACTTAGGAAGAGAAACAGGATGGAGAAGATGAGAAGCGCAGAATATAACAACGCATCATAAATGGCAGGATTCAGAGAATGTTAGTACGAACAAACTTCTGGGCTTGAGCATTGTATCTCTGGGTATATATAGATGCATTAACGACATGCCTTGGATCTGTTCATAAAACTAAATTATGGGATGAGCGGTATTCCTCTCTCTATCCTATCTTAATTATTCCATCCTAAGAATAGGTTTTTGATGTAACATTGGGGACGAATAATTAATTCGTCGTCATTTGGAACACATGCTTATTCGTGTGTAGGCCCCTTCAGAGAGCTAGAAAAGGACCACCATAGTTTATTTGATATTACAATGGAGTATTTCGATAGTTGGATGTTGGTTTTATATGATACAATGACGTCTTTTTCTTTGATCTAACACTAAAATAATATGTCTCGCATACAGAGTTTTGGTTTCATATGGTAAGGACAGAAGCTTGTGCCAAAGAACTAATGGTTTAATATGGTAAGGAAAACCTTTTCCGTCTTATTAGAGATTCTTTTTCGTGTCAATACAGCCCCTATGAGAGGTATCTCCAGAGGTAATAAGGAGTATGCATCTACAGAGTTTCTTCATTGCGCCCAACTATTAAATCCTTATCATATATAATTGCTACGTATTTAAATTTCTCTCGAGCTTGTGTGACATCGGTTGTTCATTCTGTTTTAGTTATCTCAGTAAATGCCGATTAAAATCCCAAAGAAGGAGGCGAGACAAAATCCTCTAGCTCTTCTTTCTTTTTTTTTCTTTTGGCAAAAGAAGTCTTTAGATTAAACACAAGAGAAATAATGGAAGAGAACAAAAGGGAGGTACAAAGCAGACGAATGATTTTATCATGCCCTTAATGCAGCATCCACGTGCATTTAATCTTCTCGTCCTCAAGAACTAAACCCTATGGTGTTTGGAGAGAGGGGTACCTTTACAATTTTTGACCTCTCTGCCTGTGAGATCTTACGATTTTTACCAAAAACAGAAATCTTCTATTATTCATTGTGTTTTTCTTTAATTCATTTTTAAGGTTTGTTGGTTAAAAAGAAAAATAAAAGAGTGAAGAAAACAGTGTAGCATAAGTAAATATCAAGAAACAATGTCTTTTATCTTTTACCAAATAGCGGACTATGCGAAGGTCACATTGATAAGGATAGTTATAGAGATGAGGTGCGTAACTTATAGAAATGAGGTGTCTCCACACGTAATCAGGAGTATGGGGTATCTCTGCATGTGATCAGGAGTATGCACCTACAGAGCTTGTTGATTGTGCCCAACTACCAAATCCTTAGTCGAAAAGTTTCTTTGTTTTCTTTTTGTGTCACTCGTATGACACGTATGTTCATTCTGATTGGATATCTGAATAAATGTCAGCTACAAAATCCTTACTTGAAAAGTTTCAATGTTTTTTTTTTGTCAAATTTTCTCTAGCTTCTACGACATGTATGTTCAATCTGATTAGTTATCCGAAGACATTCCGTAAGTGTGCATGACAATATGTATGCATCAAAATCTTAAATTTAGATAATAATAGGGAAGCCCAATTTCTTAAGTGTTGGAAAAGTCCAAATTCTTATGCGCCTTGTAACTAAAAAGTAATGTGGAATTCCAAAACACTTGTGAGAGACAAAGATGGTGAGCACTTTGTTCTGAACATTAGTAATAGAGATCCCCTAGGTCCAAATCTGCCTCCAAATATACTTTTTAGACTTGCAAGTTTAGAAATTATAGAGAGAGAATAAAATCATGCTATTATCTTTCAATAAACTAAATGTAGAGCCCAAAACAAGTACTTAAAACATGTTTTCCAAAATTCTCACATAGAGACTTTTATTCTCTTATGCATGTTCTACCTTTCTCTCATATAGAATTTCTCTTAATTCTTTCATCTTTACATTCATTTTCCAACCACAAAACATGATCGAAATAAGGTTTAGAGAGGGAATATGAAACTTATCATCTCAAAATTTTTCCTATATACATAAAATGGCCTAGGTATTCATTCTAAACATTATTCGTAGAATATATAATGTAAGGATCAAATGACTTATCTCACTATCAAAATGCCTATTAAAATTCTTCTGCGCTTTAATGAACTTTCTCCTCAGAGTTGGAAAGAAGGATAATATGCTAGAAAATCTTCTAAGGTCACCCAAGTCAAATATTCAATCGGATATATGTGCCATTTTAACAAAATCTCTACTACAGATCTATTTATAAGCAATCTTTCCTTCCTATCCATAACTATTTTAGGCAAAAGTTGAAAAGAGCCATGATCTTTGAGCTTATAGTTGTCTTGAAAAGAATGATCAACATTAGGCACATATCTTTCAATTACACTAACATGAAATATAATTTATATTGTTGAGGATTATCATTTAGAAATACCATGTGAAATGCTTGAAATTCAAGTGACCTTCTGTTCAAATCCTAGAACTTCTTCTGCCTTTTGTGATCTTCTTTCAAGTTTTGATTAAAATTTTCCAAGTTATTCTTCCAAAATCTTGGTGTGAACGTAGAGTCTTTATCAAAATATATGCTTTTGGGCCTTCCATGCACCCAAAAACTGCATTTATAAATAGTCTTGCAACATTCAAAGCAATATGCATCTTTTTCATATGAAAGAAATGTGCCATCTTGGTACTTCGATCAACCATAAGAAATATGGTATCATGCTTACTTCTAGTCATAGATAATTTAGTGATGAAGTCCATAGAGATAGACTTCCATTTGTCATTTGGAACATCCAAAAGGTCATAACATTCTAGGCATTCTCTTAAACTCACATTTCATATTGAATCATAACAAACAAGAACTATGTCATAAAAAGAGAACTCCCTCATCAAAAATCAAGCAAATTACATCTTATATTTGAAAAATCCTTTACACTAGTATACATACATTTCAAAAATCGAGTGAAAACATTCTTTTTTTTTAATTTAGGAGGTCAAAATGTGCTTAAAATTTTGAGATATTTAACATTGATATCTTCTAAATCTATATGACAAATATAAAAGCGATAAAAAATCTTATATACAAATTGAAGAATAAACATGTCTTGATAGAGGATCTTCGACACTGATTAAAAAATGCAATAGAACATGGTTTCTTTATGTGAAGTGCTTTTCGGCAGTTTGTGAAAGCACCAAAAATGTCATAGATTCTCAAATTAATTCACAAGTTTCTTCATCTATGTCTACACCCCCATCATAGGATGCATCTGATTCAATCTAAGATTGTTGAGATCTCTCTTCTTTTTCTTCTTCTTCTATATCAACAAGAGCTCTATCATCATCCAAGTACATACCAAATTACGCATGATCATGCATAGATCTTCTTGTTTGCCTATAATTAGATGCTCGAAATAGATGTAGAAGCTTTTCCTTTATCATATTGATCATTGCTTTCCTCAAGTGCCCTATTTTTGTAAAGGCAAATTCACAAACAAGAATATCTACATCATCCATTTTGAGGATCGATGTAATTCAAATATTCTTTTTCTTATTTGAGCATGTTCATTTGGCACTTTCATGTACCATTTCTAAGTTACACTTACTAGTGAATGCATTACTACTTTTTGTATAATACCAAAGGACTATCAAAGCCTCTATTCTTCTTTGATCAGTACCGTTAATGACCTCTAACACTTTTGCTACCCAAAATGGTCTAGTAGCCTCATCACCATCAGCAAGCACTGCAATAAGTGTTCCAACATTTATTTCTTTCAAAATTCCTTGCCATCGTGCTTCGGCCTATTTCATCATCCTTGGGCCTACATAAATATTTTTTTATGGTGGATGCATAAGTCTTTGAATTGTATCTGAATTACATGCTTGGTCCATGCTCATTGATCTTTGTGTGATAAAATCCCATGTGAATGGAATACCCATCCACGAATGCTCTTCTTGATGGTTAAAAAACTTACCTCACAAATATACATCTCGATCTCAAGCATTTTTTTTTCTTTGCACGCTCAATCGGTCTTTTCTTCTCCATAAGTACATGCATCCACCTTTTACTTTGTTCAAGAACATCTCCACATCTTTCCATATTGCTTTTATCTTTACATGGTGTTTATTTTGCACCATCAAGAGCAAAAATAGGCACATGCAATAAAAAGTTTCATTCATCTTTAGACTCCCACCCTAGAGAACATGAATATTGCTTTCCCGATAGAAGAGTAATCTCATTAAGCCTCATCATCAAGAGTAGGTTGTGGTCAAGAATCAAAGTCGGACCATGCAAACTACAGGAATGTGATAACGAGTAGGGCACTCGAGTATCATATGACTTGAATGAAATGCTACCAACAAGATCTTAGCTTGGTGAGTCTTACCTTGAGCTATGACTTTTATTGCGCTCTTATACTTAAAACATTTGGTGTGCATATATACATTCTTGGACCATTGATGGTAGCTTCATATGTACATGATATCTTCATAACATCTTGATACGTATGCATATTTTCATCCATATATAATTCCTTATATGTATATATATAGCACCAATAATGTGTACTTCAATATATGTTTCTGCTTACAAACATACACAAATGATGAAATATATGCTTGCATGAAATTATGTATGCATGTATTTGTGCACTAGCATGTGATTGACTATGTGAGCATGTATGTTTGGAAGAAAATGAGTACCTCTATGTGTCTTACATGTTCCATAGCAGATATGCAAGTGTGTGAGCTCACTTTTAATATGAATAAAAAAATTCATACTGCCTCCTTTTTATTAATACAATATATCATAATCATTAACACAATGCATAGATACTCACATTAAAAGTGAGTTCACACACTTGCATATTCCCTACAAAACATGTAAGGCACAAAGAGATACTCACCCTCTTCCAAACATACATGCCCACATAGTCAAACACATGCTAGTGCACAAATACATGCATACATACTTTCATGCAAGCATAAATTTCATCATTCATGTATGTTTGTAAGCAATTGCTCGAGCTGAAGCTTCTATTTTTGAGATAGGAAAGTTGCTCCTTGGGTCCAAAGAAGAGTTCAGGAAGTTGATGAAGTGCACTAAATTCCACACTCCAAACTCCATATCGATTGCAAAATCTAGTTATAATTTGTCACCATTTTCAACCAAAGCTTTGAGTGATGATTTTGGTTACAATACATTGACAAATGTGCAAGAAATAACAAGAACCATCTTGGAAGGAAATGATGTTGTAGTCAAAGGAAAGGCAGGTAGTGGGAAAACGATTACGTACTTGTTTCATGTTGTCGAGCTGCTTCTTGAGGCTTGGTCAAGTAGTAAAAGTTGTGAAAAGGATATTCATTCACTAATTTTGTGCCCTTCCAAAGAGCTTGTACTTCAGATTTTCACGAAAGCTCAAATATTGTTGCATTGTCACTCAACATTCATTGCAAGAGTTTTGACTGGAGGATTTCAAATCTCCAAGAAGAGAGGAAGGTTTTTGTTGTCAATCTCTGCATATGAGTATAGAGACATTTTGCAACCTATCGATGAAGAATAGCATCATTGGATGATGAAGAAATTGACGCCTTCATGATTTCGAGTGGAGAAAGGAAAAACAATGAATGGTAATTCAAGGTAGTTCCATGACTGAAAATTTGCACCCTGTGTCTCTTGGAGTAGGAAGCTAGGCCAGAAGCAAAGTGTGAAGTAAGTAGTTGAATCTGCAGATTGCTCCTCTGAGAACTGCATACAATTCTTAATTAAGAGGAATCATCTCAACTTGCACAAATCCGATTGCTAAGAGAAAGTGAATGTAAACGCTTCCCTTCATTATGTTAATCTTGCAGCATTTTCACGTATGTATAATTTCTCAAGGTTAAGTTTGAAACTGCTTCTTGTGGGGCTTCTTCATAGGCAACTTCATCTGCATACGTAAATAGCTTGAAATGTAAATATGTTCGCATACTGGTAGATTAATGTTCATATTCTATCTCAATAAAAGGAAAACAACTTTGCTTTGATGAATTATTGTGACTGTTAGCTCATTGATATGTACAGTATAATCGGTCATGTCATTGGGAATGCTTTAGGATCATGCATGTCATCAGTTAAGTTTTCCTGTAATGCAAAGGATACTGAATTCTAAGCACCAAAGAAGAAGTGTATTGACTCTTTTACTTTGATCATTAATCTATGTGTTTAGTAAGTTAATGCATGCGTGCCATCCTTTAGGTTGCTCAAACTGTGTTTACTATGAAACGTTTGCTGCTCATCGGACAACGACGTCCTCGCATTTGTTGCTGATGAAGTTAAGTGCAATAATGTGGTGGCGTGTCTATCTTGCTCAGTAATTTCCATGACCCTTTATAGGTTCACTAATGTACATGCGATGAAACTGTGCCAAAGGATTGAAGTGTATTGGTTTAATTGTTGAATATATACATTGTAATCATAAACTTTATGTAATAAGTTTTCTGAATGAAAGCTATGGTAGAGGAGATTACTTATAGAATGTGGTATTATTTACTGAATTGATGTGACTTCCTTTCTACCAAAAGAGAAAGAAAAAATCTGGACACAACTAGTAGAGTCTTCTCTACTCAATTAAGAGATTCTTACGAGATTTGAATGTTGAGAGGTTAACAAATAGAGCTATTGCCCTTGCATTGTTAACCCAAACCCACATGAAATATAAAATCTACAGCTTGAGGATCCGATATTCTGTTGAATAAATATTAATGTTTAGTTGAACAAGAATGCTTGCTAGAGTGCATCTTCACTACTTTCCTTTTTTTTAGAACCCGTAGATAACACGAATGTTTTCCAAAACTTAGAATATTAATTGAATTGGGTGGCGTGAAACCAAAATCAAGATATAACATCAGAACAAAGAAAATTTTGCTTCATACAAATTAAATGAATAAGTGAATGACCCTAGGTGTTTAGTTTACAAGTGAATTATATTTGTTTCTTCATGAGTCAATCAGTGTTTCAAGTTCTAGGACACCACATATGCATTGTGATGTCATCTATAATACCATACAACCTGACATGTTAGTACTTTGTTGAACTTTGCGAGCGATTTCTCCACACCAGTACTAACATGAAATTCTATGTTGATTCAATGACCTCAGCCATGCTTGAAAAGTAGAAACAATTATACTTTGTTAATTAGTTCAAACTATTTTATTTTCTTACTTTTGGAAGTGCTTGTACACCTTCAATTCAACCGTTAACTTCGGACTTAGCTTCTTCCTCCTTTAGCGAAAAACTCTACGACATACCTAGTGAACCCGACGTGAAGGAGAAGAGTGTAGAGACCAATCCTAGTTTAGCTAGTATTGTGGTTTGAGAGAGCTCTTTGTGTTTGACCATTTATGTACGACACTAAATTGGACGTTATAACTCAACTCCTATGCTTCCAATAGGACAAAAAAAAAATGGAGCGCCATCCAGGAATTCCACGAGCGAGTGATCAAAATGAGCGAGTATTGGCACTATAGTAAGCCCATGTGGGATTTCAGCTCTGTTGTGCATGCTCACAAGGAAGCTTGTCGAATTTGAGAGAGAGAGAGAGAGAGAAGAATATTCTCTAATTTTCACCTCCAAAATCCCTACCTAGGTGCAACAAAATGGCCGTATATTGAGCTAGGAATATCTAAATTGAAAAATTCAAAATCCTATAGATTGCTTGCTTCAGGAACTTTTAAATGATAGGTTTATTTAATAGGGTTTGAGTAGATATGAATATGTGTATAGATCTTGGAAGTTGAAAAAATAGTATCGTGAGGGACTCCTTAGGGATGAATGAATTCTTATTTCTTTCATAGATGTTTTTGGACATAGTTTCTTTTCATAGGAGAAAATTTCACTCATATTTAACTTCATTTAGGATCATAAAAATCATGTCAAATCGTATTTTTTTTATAGAAAAATAAAGTAGAAGAAAGGAAGAGGTTATTGTTCATAGCTACTCTATTAGTATACATTACATGTTGAAATTCTTCGTTCATTGTTTTTGTTGAATGAGTTTATGGATTGAATAAAGAGTGAATATTCAACTATACATGGAATTTCATGAATGCATTTATTCTTATTCTTTTCATTAAAATTTATTTCTATGAATTTGAAGAAAAATTAGTATTACAACTTGTTCTTTACAAGAGAATGGGTGGATGTATGCATTGAAAATAAATATGATTTTAGTAATTTATAGACATCAATTTCTATGCCCTCACCAAATAATTTGTCCTAATAATATATATATATATATATATATATATATATATATATATATATATATATATATATATATATATATATATATATATATATATATATATATATATATATATATATATATATATAGCTCTATTGATTTAAGAATTTAGAATTATCTATGTGTGTCTTGTTAGAACTAGAACTAATGCATAATTTGCTTGTTGGAAATAAATAAATTCATGATGGATGATTTTTTGCACATGAATCTTTTTATTACTCATCAAACCATATTTATGCATATCACTTCATTATATGGTTTTAGTACTGGTGAGTTAGCTCGAATGCATAGCGAAATGCATGAAAGTATCTTTAATTTGTTCTTTGTGCAACTTGAAATGGTATTGTTGCATGTTGTGATAATCATAACATCATGTAGGAAGCTTCAATTTCCATGAACCTTTGTATGATGGTACCTAATATAGTTCTCAACTAGATCACCAGGTTTTATGTTTTTGGAGTTATTTTAGTAGGTCAAAGAGTTCCAATAGTTTAGAACTCTTGTTGCTTGGAACACCCTCTGAAATGGTGATAGGGGTGTGTTGTCAAAGTCATATCTCTTTATGGAAATATACATTTGGAGAGTTTTTTCTTGGGTTGTAAAGCCTTCGTACTGTAGTTTGTGGCCTCTAAAGTTCACTACATTTGAAATTATGAGTTAAGAGAAAAGTGAGATTGTCTCTGGTCATGGTGGAGGGACTTTTTTTTGGCGATTTGTTATAGGTGTGCAGAAACTTGGGTGTTTCTCTCACACCACTTGTCCAAATGAAATTTGGATAAGTGTTGGAGCATGACCTTATAATGGCTAGAAGTAAATTTTATATCATTTGAATAATATTTAAAGATTGTAAAGTATATTTTTGCTCTCTGGTCCCTCTCGGGAGGAGTCGCAAGAGAAGAGCATAGAGGTCTTGTATTTATGCTATTGCTCTTTCTTAGAAGGTCCACTTAGATTATGCCCTTTAGGAACTCTTTTCCAACTATACTAGCTTAATGCTCACCAAATGTGAAGTCATGTGGAGTTCATTTGGGGAGTCTATGATTATAACCTTTCCTCTGATCTATTTTTTGAGTAGTGCAAAATGTGCCGTTGTTGCAAACACTATTTTGCTTGTTTTTCTTGGTTGGAGAGCCATATTATAATGAAACCTTGTGTACCAATAGATGATTAGATACACTTTCGAATGACCCAAATTGTACTTAATTTGGAGCTCATTTGATAGGTCTACGCAGTGGAGGTTGGGAGCATAGAGGTCTGGCATTTATGCTATTGCTCTTTCTTAGAAGCTCCGCTTAGAGTAAGCCCTTTTGGATCTCGTTTCCAACTATGCTAGCTTAATGCTCACCAAATATGAAGTCATGTAGAGTTCATTTCGGGAGTTTATAATTATGACCTTTCCTCTGATCTATTTTTTGAGTAATGCAAAATGTGCCGTTGTTGCAGACACTATTTTACTTCTTTTTCTCGGTTGGAGAGTCACATTATAATAAAACCTTGTGTACCAATATATGATTAGATACGCTGTTCAATGACCCAAATTGTACTAAATTTGGAGCTCATTTGATAGGTCTACGCAGTGGAGCTTGGGAGCTATGTATCACTCCTAGGACCTCAAGTACATAAGTATAAGTTTGGAGAGTTTTGGTCATAAATTCATGAACATAGATCGAATTCATTGGATTCCACATGGAGGTGATAGATACATTTTAGCGATATGTTTATACAAAAAAGTATTATTTTTTAATATAATTAAGTACTTCTAATGTTCTGGTAAAGCTTGTATAGCTTGTTCATGGCGCTTATTGCCGGATGTATTTTAGGAATTTGCCATTGCTTCTATTGGCATCATGTACACTTGTATAGGACTTGGTTCTTTTTTGTGTGAAGAATGTATGGGATTGAAAGAGGATCTAGAATACATCTTGTAGTTCATGTTTTACACGAGCAACCTATCGATTAGGAATATGATTAGTTGGGTATTACCTTTTGCATTCACATGACTTATTAGTTATTATATGTTTTTTTTTTAATTAATCCCGATGAGATTGTTACTCTGATGCAAGAGGTCGAGCTTAGGCAACCTTATACTACGGAGATTACAAATCTCAATGCTAAAGTTAGAGGCATGGAGGATAACCTTCAGAAGATTGTCCAAGCAATAAACAAACCAGAGGGATAGAGCTTTTCAAAGATCTAGTTTAACACAACAACGGAAAGAAAAGGCTTTCCCTGAGGGCCTTTTTTATGAATGCCTAGGTTAGCATTCTTACAGGATGTGTCTTAAGAAAAAGAAGAAGATATCTACAGTGATGGTGGTGGAGAAGCAACAATCCTTGCCATCCACTCCATCATCTCCTTTTGCTTTTGATCTTCTAGCTACAGAAACTAAGATGGATCCTCCATCCAAAGATAAACAACCCATCTTAAATATAATGGTCATTAAGAAGGTTAAGAATGCTCCACATGTGGTGTTATCCCCAGTTGCTCATAAAGGGTATCTATTTCTAGACACTGAGGTAGTTGTCATGAGTTGGGAAGTTCATGGACATCTCGTTAAAGTTATATTTGATAGAGGATCCACACATAATGTTATTAACTCTTCTTTGGTGAATAAATTAAAGTTGAAGACTACATCTCAATACACGTATAGGGTAGGGTTGGCAGATGGGAAGGGATCTGAGACATGGGATCGATGAGTTGTCGGATTACCAGTCCAGATACAAACTTATAGAGATGAGCTAGATTTTGAGATTGCCAGGTTGGCTAGATTTGATCTCGTCCTCAGTAAATAGTGGCATGCAAGTTAGAATCCAAATATTGATTTTCAGACTCACATATATCAATTCAATCATAATGGTCATTGCATCATCATCCGTAGAGATCTGGACAAGAAGGTGTACAGAGGAGCATCTACCTCTTTGATGGTAAAAGCAGAGTGTAAGTATTTGTATTTCTTATTTTCTAAGCATAAGGAGTTGTAAAGTTTACAAATTCAAACTAGTCTGGAGGCTCAGTTAGCTTCTAGAATGAAAATAGAACTCCAACACTTGTTTCTTTAAGAGTTACCTTCAGGTCTTCCTCCTCGTACAAAAGTGGAGCATAGGATTGAGCTAGTATGAGGAGCTCATCCACCCACCAGACGGTCGTACTGAATAAGTCTGCAAGAGGAGGTAGAAGTACTTTGTACCTTCAAGGAGTACCTTGACAAAAGGCTGATCAGATCCAATTATTCACCTTTTGGAGCTCCAGTACTTTTAGTTCACAAAAAGGATGGATCTTTAACAATGTGTATAGACTTTGGCGCATTAAACAAAGTTACAATACAACACAGACATTTGATGCCTCACATTTATGATATTCTGGATGCACTAGGAGGTTCTATTGTATGTAGTAAAATAGACTTAAAAAGTGGTTATCATGAGACTAGAGTTAAGGACGATAATGTCCATAAAACAGCTTTTCGTACTAGATTTGGTCATTATTAGTATCTTGTAATGCCTTTTGGTTTAACTAATGCTCCAAATACTTTTATGATCCTCATGAATGATATTTTTTGTCCTTTTATTGGTCAATTTGTGGTTGATTTTGTAAATGATCTCTTGGTTTATAGTAAAATTTTGGAAAAACATTAATGTCATTTGCACATAGTTTTTCAAATGTTGGATGACAATACTTTGTACATCAACCCGGAGAAGACACAGCTATGTTTATGTGAGGTTGAGTGCTTAGGACATATAATTTCCATAGATGGAATTAGAATGGATCCACAAAAAGTTTTTGTGATCCTGGTTAGGCCGATTCCTCAAAATGAATGCTAGTTGCGATAATTCTTAGGATTATCGGGCTTCTATAGGAAATTCATTGCTAGCTATTTGCACATAGTTGTGCCATTGATGGATTTTTTACAGAATAATCAAAAGTTTGTATAGACTAGTTCGCAAGAGAAAGCTTTTGACACATTGAAACAAGCAGTTTCAAGTGCCTAAATTTTATTCGTGGTAGATTCCCCAAAACCTTTTGAAATAGAAATCGATGCTAGTGGCATCATAGTTGGTGCAGTTTTTTCTCAAGATGGCAGACAAGCAGCTTATTAAAGTAAGAAACTTTCTCCAACTCAGAGAAATTGGCCTATCCATGAACAAGAATTATATGCAATAGTTCATGCTTTGAAGATTTGGAGACACTATTTGTATGGTGCAACTTTTAAAGTATACACAGATTATCACACATTGAAGTATATCTGTTCCTGCTTGATCTTCGAGGGAGATAGGCTAGATGGGCTAAGTTGATAAAAGAATTTCATATGGAAATTCTATAAAGAAAGGAAAAATGAATACAGTTGGAGATGCATTATCACGTATTTTGCATCAGATTATCTTCACAATTCTTGATAGTGATTTGATCCAAGAAATCAAAGATTCACAAATTGAAGATGATTATTGTCATTCTATAATCAATAATTTATAACAAAATGATAAAGATAAAGCATTCTCTAATTTTCAAGTGGAGCAAGGTTTGCTCAAAAGAAAGGCAAAGATTTGTGTGCCTAATTCCCAAGAAAGGAAATTTATAAAAGAATTTATTTTCGAGAACCACAATGTACTTTGTGCACCACATCCTTGTATTGAGAAAACTTTGCAATTAATCAGATGCACTTTTTGGTGGCCAAACATGGTCACAGATGTAAAAAATAATGTAAGTCAGTGTTTTAAGTGTCAAGTGAATAAAGAATAGAGGATTAGTCCTCCAGGTGTGCTACAGCCATTGGAGATACCAAAATATTGTTGGGATAATATTTCCATAGACATGATAATTGGTTTTCCTAGGACACCAGGACAAAAGAATGGTGTTCTTAAAGTGGTTGATCAGATATATATATATATATATATATATATATATATATATATATATATATATATATATATATATATATATACACACACACACACACACATATATATATATATATATATATATATATATATATATATATATATATATATATATATATATATATATATATATATATATAATGGCACACTTTATTCTTACAAACGAATCCATGGAGGCTGTGCAAGTCAAAGAACTATTTATTCAGAATATTTTTCAATTGCATGGTCTAATGAAATCAATAGTTTCAGACAAGGATCCTAAATTTATAGGAAATTTTTGGAAACACGTGTTCAATAAGCTTCAAGTTCAACTCAAGATGAGTAGTGGAGACCATCCATAGACAGACGGTCAAACCAAAAGAGTTAATTAGATACTGGAAGATATGCTATAGGCATATGTTTCAAAAAAGCAAACAGATTGGTATAGTTTTCTCCCATTGGTTGAATTTTCGTATAATAGTTGGAAGCACAAGACTACTAGGTTGGCACCTTTTGAGGTGATTTATGGATTTATTCCACATAGTCCAGCTACCATTGGATTACCCAGGAAATCTCTGAGTGTTTCATAGTTTTTGAAAGATATGCAAGCTAACTTGAAAATAGCTTAGTTCAATCTACAGCAAGCTGCTGAAAGGATGAAAGCATTTGTAGATCGACATCGTATACCACGAACATTTCAAGAGTGCAATCGTGTGTTTTCACAGGTTCCACTCAGTTCATCATTAATAGTGGGTCAGAAACCCAAATTATCCCCTAGATTTTGTGGACGTTGGAAAGTAATCAAGAAGATTAGTGATGTCGCATATAAATTGCAATTGACAAATAATTGCAAACTTCACCCAGTTTTTTATGTTAGCAAGTTGAGACCTTACAATTCTCGAGACAAGAATTGTGTAGATGGTTTATTTGGTTCAGAAAATAGAGCATCTCAGCTAGATGTTCCATTTCAGGTTCTTGATAAGAGGGAGCGAAAGTTACAAAATCGCTCTATACTTGAGTATTTAGTAGCATGGACTAGCCCTCCACTCACACATGCGACTTAGGAATCAAAAGCTCTCATTCGCAAACATTTTCCTCTAGAAGGGGGAGAGAGTGTTAGATTTATTTAGACCTCCATGGTGTACCATTGGTCTACTTGCATTTGGTCGAGGACCCTAGCCAGGTCAAGGACAAGAGCTCGGGGGAGCCAAGGCTCTAGCACCAACCTTCAAGGTTATTCCATCTCCTCAGAGTGGCCATATGAAGAGTGTTTGGATCTTAGAGAAGATTTTAGATGTGCCAAGGGCAAGGACTATTTAAGGTTGGGAGGAGACTTGCAAGTAGCTAATTGGGGATCCTTCATGAAATTGTATAGCAAGTCGTCAATAGTCAATGGTGAGTGCATGGAGGGTGCGGGGTCTCTCCAACATTGATTGTGGAGTCTTGGAAAGTTGAACCTAATGAGGGTTCAATGTTCACACAAAAAACAAAGCTAATTGCCTAGTTAACTAGGTTTCATATGTGTGTCATCACATGTCCAACGTCTAGAATATACAGCAATCGTATGTATTATGAAAATTTGCAATGCTTCCTGAAAGTCCAGGATCAAGGTTCTATACTCGATGAAGTTCTACACTCAAGTTTCAATCATACTCCTAAGTTGTTGTTGTTGTTGTTCCTACTCCTTCTCCTGCTCTCGCTGCTACTACCACTACGAATATATATATATATATATATATATATATATATATATATATATATATATATATATATATATATATATATATATATATATATATATATATGTATGTGTGTGTGTGACATCTTATTTTGGTATATGTACTTGTCAATATGTACTTGTCAATTGACAAGTAAACTTATCTTCAACCTATTGAAGGATAGGTAAATCTTCATGCCTTCGTGTTATTTGACACGAAAGTTTTTTTCGTATGCTTGTTTCTCATAGGAAAAGTAGCCTTTAATGAGAAAAGAATCCAGAGTTTTCACGCCTTGTGAGTGGGGAAAGGCTGTCACCTAGAGCATTGCTCAATGGCGACAGTTCTCCCACCAAGCGGCGCCATCAGACACAACCATTGCTGATGGACATGAAACTTTTGTCATAGATAAACATAATCCTTATTGCGAACTGAGTATGGAGGTCAACTGAGTGAGATGATAGCCTCCATATTGTTGCACTCTAAGTCGCATAGGTTATAGCTCGTTGAAGGGAATATAATGTTTGGTTATCATTTCATATGGTTAAGTATCCCATAATTACTGTTTCGATGGATAAATGTCTTTATTTTTGCTCTCTGTGATTCTTAAACAACTTTTTTAGCTCTGTTTTGTTTTCTAGCATTGTGATTCTTAAAAAAATTTAGATGTGGGCTTCATCCCATTTTAGGATGAGGAGAGAGTATCATTTGAAGTCTACAAGTAGGGTTATTTTAGAACTTCTGCTTTCTTTATCATCTCTAAATGATGCTTTAATAATGCATGGACCTCATTTATCCCTCTTCGCATGACCTTTTCCTCATTAGAGGGAACTGATATTAGCCATCGGCTAGAAATCCACCTGTGGATAGTGATCAAGCGATGAGGCATGACATTCTGTACTTCTATTACTCATTCATTAACCATTGACCATTCCAAGCTTAACATTAGTTGTAAGGGCATTAGGTTGTGAATGTTAAGCTTTTGATGTCAAGCTTCTTACACACCCAGTCACACATTAAGACTTGGAATCCCCTTCGGAAAAGAAGGAGCCTTAAAATTTCCATTAGAAAAATCTGTTCGCAACCATGATCAATAATTAAGTGAGGAGATAGTTGATGAATATTTATCTTGCTTTTCCTATTTTGATTTCTTCTCAATAGGCGAACTTCTTGCTAAAGATATTTGACATCCAAGGTACCAAAAGACTTGTTAATCAAGGCTTAGTCCACTTATTTAGGTTTGAGAAGACTGGGGAAACAATGCATACTTACTTACTTGCTTGCTTACTTACTTACTTACTTGCTTGCTTACTTACTTACTTACTTACTTACTTAAATACATACTTACTTATATATACATAAATACATACTTACTTACTTACTTACATACATACGTATATACTTACTTAATTACATACTAACTTACATACATACGTATATACTTACTTAGTTACTTGTTAACTTACATACATACATATATACTTAATTAGTTTCTTACTTAGTTACTTATTTACTTACTTGCTTGCTTACTTTCTTACTTACTTACTCACTCACTCACTTTCTCATTTTCTCACCAACTTAGTTACTCAGTTACTCAATTACTCTGTTACTCATTTTCTCACTTACTCACTTACTCATTTACTTACTTAGTTACTCATTTACTAACTCACTTACTTACTTACTTACTTAATTAATTACTTTCTTACTTACTTACTTACTCACATACATACATACATACATGTTGACATATACCAATTATCTACCTGTTAGTCTCCTCAAAACCTTAAATAGCCCTTGCACTTATGCACATCTAGAGTTTTCTCTAAGGTCCAAAGACGACTCATATGGTCACTTTTAGGAGATGGAATAGCCTTGAAAGTATCTTTGATTATATGATGACGACTAACTGTCAGAAAATATAGGAGTGATAAAAATCCACCTGTGGATAGTGATCAAGCCATGAGGCATGAGATTCTGTACTTCTATTACTCATTCATTAACCATTGACCATCCTAAGTACCGTTATCCACCTTTGCCACTTTTGCACACATAGCTAGATTCTTCGCTATTGCACCACATTAGTTGTAAGGGCATTAGGTTGTGAATGTTAAGCTTTTGATGTCAAGCTTCTTACGCACCCAGTCACACATTAAGACTTGGAATCCCCTCCAGAAAAGAAGGAGCCTTAAAATTTCCATTAGAAAAATCTGTTCGCAACCATGATCAATAATTAAGTGAGGAGATAGTTGATGAATATTTATCTTGCTTTTCC
>CM035419.1:159122846-159125346 GCA_020310875.1 Ceratopteris richardii | reverse complement strand
GGTTCAAGGTATTATGTAATTTATGTTGATGATGCTATCAGATGGATCACTATCT
The DNA here is from genome assembly GCA_020310875.1 of Ceratopteris richardii. Taxonomy (NCBI): domain Eukaryota; kingdom Viridiplantae; phylum Streptophyta; class Polypodiopsida; order Polypodiales; family Pteridaceae; genus Ceratopteris; species Ceratopteris richardii. The sequence goes on along the minus strand of CM035419.1, from coordinate 159,125,291 downwards.
ATGTGATGAAAGATAAATAAGAGGTATTCAATACATTCAAGCATTATCATGTGTATGCAGAAAGAATCACATGTCAAAAGTTGAAGAGACTAAGGTCAGATGGAGGGGGAGAGTAGTTCTCTAATGAGTTCAGTGGTTACTTGTGGAATGCAAGTATAAAAAGGGAGGTTACATGCAGGTACTCTCCTCGGCAAAATGGTGTAGCAGAAAGGAGGAATATAACTCTTGTTGACTTTGCAAGATCCATGATGAAGGAAAAACATTTTCCCAATTATTTGTGGGCTGAGGCTATAAATACAGCTACATATTTGGTCAATAGATTACCATGTAAAGCTTTGCAGGGTATGACACCATATGAAGCATGGTGGGGTAAGAAACCTACTCGAGATCATTGCAAAGTATTTGGATGTTTGGCATATCCATATGTGCCATCTCAATTGAGGCACAAATTGGAACCTAAAGCTGAAAAGTATGTATTCATTGTATATGATGATAAGCAGATGGGATATAGGTTGTGGAATCCATCCACAAACCAATTCCTTGTATCAAAGGATGTTACATTTGATAAGCAAGGTACTTGGTATGTAGGTACAATCAATCTTTATGCAGGTGATGAGGAACTTGTGAATCAAAAGAAAGGTAGATCAAAGGTTTAGATACTTGATGAAGAAGAGAACAATGAAGTACAGGTTGAAGTTGAAGAAGTGCCAAGTTTTGATCCAAAATGTGATGAACCAGAAACCTCAAGGAGTGAAGAACTCAGAAGGTCATCAAGAGACAAATGTCAACCTACAAGGTATAGCTATGACACTTCTTTTTGGCTACTAAAGATTATGCTTATATGGTAAAGGCAGATGAAGACCCTTCTACATATGAAGAGGCAAAAGGTAAGGAAAATTGGGAGAAAGCTATGCAGGAAGAGTATGATGCATTGATGGAAAATGAAACATGGGATTTGGTTCCTAAACCAAATAGTCAGAAGATCATTGGATGCAAATGGGTCTACAAGACAAAGAGCTTTGCAGATGGAAAGTTGTCTAGGCGTATATCTAGACTTTTTGTGAAAGAATTTGCTCAGACATATGGTATAGATTATGATGAGACCTATAGTCCTGTGGCAAAGATGACAACTATTAGGACACTCATAGCTATTTCTGCATGTAAAGGTTGGAAATTATGTCAATTAGATATGAACGCTTTTCTAAATGCTTATATTTTAGATGATGTTTTCATGGAGCAACCACAAGGGTTCAGAGACAAAAGGTATCCAGATCATGTATGTAAGCTCAAGAGAGCTTTGTATTGTTTGAAGTAGGCCCCAAGGGCATGGAATTATAGACTTGTGAAGTTCTTGAAGGAACTTCGTTTTCAAGTATCTAAAGCAGATAGTAGCTTGCTTGTTAAAGCAAGTGATGATGGGTTCATTTACATGTGCATATATGTTGATGATATAATTCTTATAGGTACAGATGAGAAAGGAATTCAAAGCCTAAAGAAGCAAATGGAGAAAGAGTTCAAGATTAGTGACTTGGGAGATTTGTCATATTTCTTGGGCATGGAGATCTCATACACTCAACATGGAGTCTATGTAACTCAAGAAAGGTATTTGGAAAACTTCTTGATCAAGTTTAAAATGGATGATTGCAGGGTAGCACCTACTCTAATGGAGGTGAATCACAAATTGAGCAGATATGGAGGAGAAGAATTTAAGGACATGAAGCTATATCAAAGTTTGGTTGGTAGTCTGATCTATGCAACATTAACTAGGCTTGACTTATCATATGTAGTTGGAGTATTATCTCAATTCATGCATTGTCATAGGAAAGAACATTGGGTTTGAGGACAAAGAGTGTTGAGGTACATTAAAGGTACACTCAAAGAGGGCTTGTATTATGGTTTCACATCAAATACAAACATCAAGTTATATAGTGATACAGATTGGGCAGGTAACCCTGATGATAGGAGATCAACTTATGGATACTTGTGTTATGTGGAAGATAAGTTAATTTCATGGTGTTCAAAGAAGCAACATATAATTGCTTTATCATCCATAGAGGCTGAGTACAAAGGTATGGCTGAAGCTGCAAAGGAAGTGATATGGCTTAATACTCTTATGAAGAGTTTTGACATCATTCAGAGTACACCCACTATTCATGGAGATAACATGAGTTCATTGTATTTAGTTGCTAATCTTGTTTTTCATGCCAGGACTAAACACATTGAAATTCAGTATCATTTTCTAAGAGAGAAGATGATGGATAAAGAGATTGAAGTTATACATACTTCAACAAAAGATTAGATAGTTGATATGCTAACCAAAAGCTTGGATGGACCAAAGCTACAAAGATTCAAAGACATGGCAGTTATAAAGAAGATAGAGAAAACCTCAATTGATGATTGAGGGGGAGCTTTTGGTGCAAGACAATCAACAATTGAAGTTTTGAT
>CM035419.1:159107846-159120346 GCA_020310875.1 Ceratopteris richardii | reverse complement strand
GGCAAAGAAATGCATTGCCATATAGAAAACAAATACAAAATTTTGGTGTGCCACTGCCATACACATGCAAAGAATGTTCCATATCAACAGTCCTACAACAAAGAACATTAATGGAATAAGATAGATTCACATGAAATTACAAACAACAAGTAAAAACAAAGTTTATAAATTAATCACCTCATCACAAACGCTCCCATGAAACGATCGCATCACGTCCCTCCAAGTCCTCCAATACTGCAGTCAATCTGTGCTGATATCCGTTCGTTTTGGAGGACGACCCATTGCCAGATCCTACAACAAATATACAAAACATTAGAGGAACATACATAAGAAACTTAACACAAATAAATTCAATAAATGAAATGGTACTTACAAAGTCATGATGCATCGTGTCATATCTGCCGCTGCCGAAATGTGATGGTCCAACCGTATCTAAATGCGTGGCTGTGGCATCTTGTTGTTGGTGATATCCATCAGGAGTTTGTTGCTACTCCTCGCGAATCAGATCCGATGCACCGAGAATATCTATCTCTATATTGATGGCTTCTAAATCTCTTGTTATGCTAGTTTCTTCCTGATCATCGTCTATTGCTTCATCTTCTCAAACAATGATCTCTTCTTCAATGACCTCTTCTTCTCGAACAATGATCTCTTCCTCCTCGACTATCCAATGAATCTCTGAGTCCACTACAGATGGACTATCTTGTACATCTATGTTCTCACAAATTTGTCTACTACGTGGGGCAACTTGTAAAACAAATAGACACTCTGGTTCTTTTGAATCTCGTATAAAAACAACTTGCTCACAATGTTCGGGAAGTACAAATATATCCCTTTCATCCGTCCATAATTTTGTGAAGTCGACTTGAAGCAATTCGCTTTTATCCCGCCTCACTGTTGCGTTTCTTCCAGAGGTGACTACTTTGAACCATTTCACATCAAAAACAAAATAATCAAACTTCCTAAAAGATAGTTTCAAGATATCTTGAATCACACCACAATAATCTAGCTGGCCTTCTTGAGCATTATCATCTCTTTCACTCGATCTATATTTTTGCAAAAAGTTCACCATCACCCCACTATCTAAAGTAGACATATTTTTATCGATTTGTGTGATCCAAAAGTGTCGTCCATGAGACCATAGTGCATCGTATTAAGTATACTCCCAATCACATCCCTTTGCGAGTTCTTCTTCTTCTTTAGAGATATCTTCACCCACTGCATTTGCTTGTGAAACCACTATATCTAGCCATCTGCTCGTTGGAAAAGATGGAAGAGGTCGAAGACTTTCTGGAAGAGGCAAAAATCGAGTGGAACGAACTTGAGCTCTTTCCTTTGCATTGGTTTCCTTGGCAAGCTCATACCTTTCTAACCACTTTTGCATAGGCTCAGAGGTAACTATGCAAAACTTCATTGCCTTCTCTCTGAAAGCTGCATCCATTTTCCTTTGGAATCCTTTACCTTGTGGTCCATCGCCTACGAGATGAACATCTTCATCATCGCTCCATAAGTAAGGCATTTCAGGATCTCACATACGTAGAAACTCAGTTATGAATACAAGAGACTCTTGTACAAGCCATCCCTCTGCCATGCTACCCTCTCGATGTGCTCTCTGTCGAACAAACCCTTTTAATGTCTTCACAAAGCACTCTAAGAAGAACATCCATCGGCTATGGACAGTTCCTGCTAGTGCAACTTCATCTACCACATGAACCAGTAAATGAAGTAGTGAGAATACTTGTGGGAAAGTATTTCTCTACCATACAAACAACTTCAATAGCATTGAGTTTCGCACTCTCTATGCTATCTTTATTTATCTCTTTAGAAGAGATCCATCGTACCAAAGAACTAATTTTATAAATGGTTCTTTGTACATTCTCCGAAAGACAATCTAACATCCATTGACTATGGACAGTTCCTGCTTTTGCAACTTCATCTACCACATGAACCAGTAAATGAAGTTCAATAGTGAGAATACTTGTGGGAAAGTATTTCTCTACCATACAAACAACCTCGATAGCATTGAGTTTTGCACTCTTTATGCTATCTTTATTTATCTCTTTAGAAGAGATCCATTGTACCAAAGAACTAATTTTATAAATGGTTCTTTGTACATTCTCCGAAAGACAATCTTTTAGGGCTACAGGGAGCACAAACTGTAAAAACTTGTGCCAATCAGGGGACTTGAGCCCGCCATGATCGTTGTTTCATGTGAAATCAGTCTTTAGACACCTCATGCATCTAGTAGGTGTTCGAAACTCTGAAATTTTTTTCTTCACTTGTTGCTCTTCCATCCTGCGAAGCATCCAAGGAGCTCTTAGTAACTATACTCTTCTGTTGGGCTTAGTAATTGCCCATTACTCTCGCATACGACCTCGCTCTTCTAAGTGCTCCCTTTGTGCTTTGCTTTCTTTCTTTCCGATCAAAGTTTTCCAAAGAATCTCTCCCACATTCGTAAAAATATGCATTGGGTCTACCAAATGATTGATCAACAATTCACTCCAATAAGGGAGTTCATGAAAAATAGACAACTGCTTCATGCGAGTGACTAAATTTTCTAAATCCAAGAGTTGTTTCCAATCACTAGCTTTCATTTGGCATTGCGCTTGTCGACCAATTTGTCCTTCACGTAAAACATGTCCATCAGAAAAATATCTATGGTGTCCTTCATAGACACTTTTACATAGTGCTTTGGAATAGCATGCTTGGAGTCGTGGTCTGCATAAGGGACAAGCATGGTAATCCGAAATCGATAAACGTGAACATTCACCATAACCAGGCCAATCATGCATCGTCCACATAAGTATGCATTGCACTCGCACGTCTCGTTTTCTTATAGGTTGAGACATGTCACGAACAGTAATCCCATCCCATAAAATGCGTAGTTCTTCCACAAGTGGTGCAAGATATACATCCATGTTTTTTACCTTATACTTACATGGTAGAATAAGAGCTAATAATAAATGAGCTTTCTTTGTGGCCAGCCATGGTGGGATGTTATAATTGACCAAACATACAGGTCATGTGCTCCATGAAGAACTGGGTAAACCAAATGGATTTACTCCATTCATAGCTAGGTCTAGACATATGGGCCGAGGCTCACTAGCAAACTCTAGCCACTTACTATCTATGTGCTTCCAAGCATGAGAGTCAACAGGCACTCGCATTACACCATCTGTAGACCTGCTCTTTGTATGCCATGACATTAACTCAGTTATAGATTTGCATCTAATCATGTTCTTAATTCGTGGAATGATAGGAAAGTGGCAAAGAACCTTTGCGGGGATTGCTTCGCCTACAAGGTCTTCTCTAAATCTATTTGCTCCACACTTTGGACATACGTGGAGATGCTCATATTCATTCCGAAAGAGAATGCAATCATTCGGACAAAGCATGAATTTAAGTATAATCCATTCCAATGGACTCTAAAAGTTTTTTTGCATCTCCACATGTTGGAGGCATGTCATTGCTCTCTAGCAAAAATTCATCTTTAAGAAGCATGCAATAAGCAATTAAAACCATATTATTAAATAATATTATTTTGATACAACAATTAAAGCCAATTTGTTCTCCACTTACCTGAACAATTAAGTGACACTACTATCTGACCATCCATAAATCGATTGCAGATATCTTTGCTCCATTGTAAAGTGGTAAATGAGCTTGTCTTCGCATGTTCTCATATTCTTCATCGACTTTTGATCGTGGAAATGTTGTTGTGTCCAGGAAGCTCTCAAGATCTTCTCCACCATCATGATCTTCGTCCATCTCATAAAATGCTTCGATCATCTCATCCATATGTTCATTCTGTGTAATATTATTAGTAATTGCTTGTATGTCTAAGTCCTTCTTTGTTCTTTTTTGTCCACAAGATGTTACCGGTGCAATGTCGTTTGGGTCCATCTGCTCACTTGGGGGACCATGTGAATGGTAGCGTAGGTTTTCTAGTCGACTCCTATGAAAGGATCCATACTCTCTAACATGTGCAGTACAAATCCATCGTTTGCGATAAATTTGATACTTGCACTGAGTGCAAGGACATGCCATTCTCTCCTCCAGATCCAAAGAAGCCATCTGCTACAATATGGACATTTTATATCATTTGTTTTTTTATTAAACCTAAAAATCTTACTCCTAAAGACTTAAACCTGAAATACTTAAACCTAAATACTTAAACACCTAAAAAAACCTAAAACCCTAATCTATATAATTATCCTATTTTATATATATATATATTTATTTATTTAGATTTTTTCCTTAAACCCAAAAACCCTAATCCTCATCCTAAAAACCTAAAACCCTATTTTATATATATATTTATTTATATATTCAGATTTCTTCTTAATTAATCCTATTTTTATATATTTAATTGTATATATTTAATTAACTTATTTAAAACACTAGTACTTTTTATATTTATTTATCTATATAATTATCCTTATATATATATATATATATATATATATATATATATATATATATATATATATATATATATATATATATATATTATATATATATATATATATATATATATATATATATATATATATATATATATATATATATATATATATATATAATTTTTTAGACTTTTTCCTTAAACCCTAAAACCCTAATCCTAATCCTAAAAACCTAAAACCCTATTATATATATATATATTTATTTATATATTCATATTTTCTCTTAAATAATCCTATTTTTATATATTTAGTTATATATATTTAATTAAATTATTTAAAACACTAGTACTTTTTATATTTATTTATCTATATAGTTATCCTATTATATATATATATATATCTACTTATTTATTCAACTTTTTTCCTTAAACCCTAAAACCCTAATCCTAATCCTAAAAACCTAAAACCCAATTATATATATATAGTTATTTTATATATTCTGTATTTTTCTTAATTAATCCTTTTTTTATATATTTAATTATATATATCTAGCTATATATATTTAATTAATTATTTAAAATACTAGTACTTTTTATATCTATTTATCTATATAATTATCCTACTACACATATATATATATATATATATATATATATATATATATATATATATATATATATATATATATATATATATATATATATATATATATATATATATATATATATATATATATATATATATATATATATATATATATATATATATATTCAGATTTTCTCCTTAAACCCTAAAACCCTAAAACCCTAATCCTAATCCTAAAAACCTAAAACCCTATTTCATATATATATATTTTTATATATTCAGATTTTTTTAAATTAATTTTATTTTTATATATTTAATTAAATTATTTTACTTTTTATATTTATTTATCTATATAATTATCCTATATATATATATATATATATATATATATATATATATATATATATATATATATATATATATATATATATATATATATATATATATATATATATATATATATATATATATATATATATATATATATATATTTATTCAGATCTTTTCCTTAAACCCCAAGACCCTAAAACCCTAATCCTAATCCTAAAAACCTAAAACCTAATATTATATATATATTTACTTATATATTTAGATTTTTTCTTAATTAGTCCTATTTTTATATATTTAATTATATATATTTAATTTAATTATTTAAAATACTAATGCTCTTTATATTTATTTATCTATATAATTATCTTATTTTAAATATATATATATTTATTTATTCAGATTTTTTCCTTAAACCCTAAAACACTAAAACCGTAATCCTAATCCTAAAAACCTAAAAACCTAATCCTAAAACCCTAATCCTAATACTAAAAACCTAAAACCCTATTTTATATATATATTTATTTATATATTCTGATTTTTCTTAATTAATCCTATTTTTATATATTTAATTATATATATTGAATTAAATTATTTAAAACACTAGTACTTTTTATATTTATTTATCTATATAATTCTCCTATTTTATATATATAAATATATATATTTATATATTCATATTTTTTATTTAGTTTTTTTCTATATTTTCTCTTTATATAAATTTAATTGACTTATATGTATGCCTAAGCCCTAAAACACTAATCTTAAAGATCTAGACCTAAAATATGTATATTTCTATATGCATGTGTATATACATGTATATATGTATTATATGTGTATGTGTATGTGTGTATATATGTTATGTAGGTGTTAAAACCATAAAACCCTAATCAGAAAGACTTAGACTTAAACCTAAAATACTAAAACCTAAATACTTAAACACCTATAAAAATCTAAAACCCTAATCCTAAAACCCTAATCCTATTTTATATATATGTTTATTTATATATTTAGATTTTTTCTCTTATTTTTTTCTATATTTTTTCTTAATATAAATGTAATTGACTTATATGTGTGCCTAAACCCTAAAACCCTAATCTTAAATATCTAGACCTAAAATATGTATATTTTTGTACGCAGGTGTATATACATGTATATATGTATTATATGTGTATGTCTATGTATGTGTAAATGTGTAAAAACCCTATTCCTTTTTTTATATATTTGATGTAAAGAAAAACTTCAAAATCAAGAATTTATATATTTAATTAAAACACTAGCTTATGTGTGTGTATATGTTCTCTTTATCTCTCTCTTTCTCTCTCTCTTTCTCTCTCTATCAATAGACAATAAAACAACCACTTACAAGCATGTCCCTCTTTTGGATCATGGTCGTCAAAGTGTAATGTATGTCGTCTTTCGTCGAATTCCAAACAATCGACGCGAAAGAACTTCTACAAAATCAAAGAGAAGAGAAATTATAAGACCTAAAGCATAGAGAAAGACAAAGGGTAACAGTACGCGCACCACTTACCAAGATCTCATATCTAAACCGAGGGTATGTGTGTATATGTGTGTGTATGTATGCATGTGTGTATATGTGTATGTATGTGTGTGCATGTATGTGTGTATGTGTGTTGTATGTGTATGTATGCATATGTGTATATATGTTTGTGTATGTATGTGTGTATGCATGTGTGTATATGTGTATGTGTGTGTATGTGTATGTATGCATATGTGTATATATTTGTGTGTATGTATGTGTGTATGCATGTGTGTATATGTGTATGTATGCATGTGTGTATATTGATGGGGGAAGTATCTCAACCCCTAAGCAACGACGAAGCGTGAATGACCTCCACAGGTATCCTTCTTTGACCTCTGCACACCAAAAATGCTCTTACTCAGAGCTTATGCAGAGAACTCCAGTGAGCTTTTGTAGACCTGTATTAGACACCAAGAGCTTTCCAACAAAACAAATTTCACTTCAAATGGATGCTTACACAAGGAGAAACAATGTCTACAACATGAGCTAGTTGAATGCTCACAACTGACAGTCAAGCAGATACCTCACTTCACTCCAGCAAGCTTTTCTCAGAGATTATATAGAGAATGAATCTCAAACTTGGGTCAACTTTAGAGGACTCTAATAGCTACCCAATGACACCAAAATCATAGCAAATAATTACATAGAGAAGGAGAACCAGCCCTTACATCAGAGAGCAAAATATTTCCAACAAAGCCTACACACCAAGAGAGATATCAATCACACAACTTCACTAAAATGAATGTTGCCCCTCGATTACTCAGAGAATGATCGAGAGACTTTGTGAGCATAAAATAGACTCTAATAGCTATCCAATGAGACACGAATTACATCAAATGGATACAATATGAGGGAGAACAAATGCTAACAACTCAGGGGTAGAGAGTTGCAACATTGCCTGCGCACACACATAGATATGCCTACTAAAAGAAAACAAACAAGCAAGCAAAGGGCTAGCTTAAGCAAGGGGCTTGCTTATCAAAACTCCAGCACTTAGTGCTCACTTTACATGAGCTAAAACTCCAAGAAGATGGGCCAAAAGAAGTCGGGATACATGCTCCTTTTATAGTGAGAAGTGTGCCCCTAAAATCTAGGAACTACCTTCCCAAATCAGCCTCCTTACTTGGAGGATTTAGTTGAGATGAATTGGGGAGTGGTTGAGTGACTTTTCTTGATGGAATCTCATGGCTTTTGGCTTCCTTTGATTGCTCCACATGTCCATAAAAGATTCCCCACGAATTTGTAGCTTGAAGCTGTACTTTTAACACTCCCCCTCAAGCTTCAATTCTTCATCCTCATCCAAGCTCCTTCATGTTGATGCTTTGCTTGAAAATTTTGAAATCTTCATTCCATCCAAAGCCTTTGTAAACATGTTGGCAACTTGGTCTTTGGTACCAATATGATGGACTGAAACTTCCTTGGATATCACCTTTTCCCTTATGAAGTGATAGTGCACTTCAATATGCTTCGTTCTAGCATGATAGACAGGATTCGATGCTAGATGAATGCTACTCATATTGTCACAAAAAATTGGATATGTGTCAACTTGCAAATTAAGCTCCATAAATAACTTCTTAATCCACATTAGCTCACATGTGACTTGAGCCAAAGCTCTATACTCAGCCTCGGTGGAAGATAATGCCACCGTGGGTTGCTTCTTTGAAATCCATGAGATGATCTTGCTACCTAGCACGACTAGGTAACCACTTGTACTTCTTCTATCCTCCTTGGAACCGGCCCAATCCGCATCAGAATAAGCTTTGACCTGCATATCATCATCAAATGAATAGAACAATCCTTCATTTATAGTGTCCTTGAGATATCGTAACATTCTTCTTGTAGCTTGCAAGTGTGTAGTCCTTGGACTATGCATAAATTGTGATAACACTCCAACTCCATATGCTATGTCAGGCCTAGTTATTGTGGCATAATTGAAAGAGCCTACAATAGAGCGATAAAAAGTTACATCCTCTAATGGCTCTCCATCAATGGAGCTTAGCTTTACATTAACTTCCATGGGATTTGAAATAGGCTTGCAATGTAGCATCCCAAACCTCTCAAGTAGGTCTAGAATATACTTCCTTTTGTATGAGCATAATACCTTCTTCTTTGTATACAACTTCAATGCCAAGAAAATACCTAAGATCTCCAAGATGAGATATCCTAAACTCCTTTCCAAGCTTTGCCTTGATCTCCTCAATGCCCTTTGTATCATTACCTGTAATGATACGATCATCTACATACAAACACATGTAGACTACAAGTTCTCCTCTTTGTTTGATGAAGAGAGATGGATCCGCCTTGCATTGATTGTAAGACATTTGATCAAATCGTCCACCAATCTTTGGTTCCAAGCCCTTGGAGCTTGCTTTAGGCCATAAAGTGCCTTCTTCAACCTACAAACATGATGTGGAAACTCTTTATGAACAAAACCTAGTGGTTGCTCCATGTATACGTCTTCTTCCAAGTCTCCATTGAGAAAGGCATTCTTGATATCCAATTGGAAAAGCTTCCATCCTTTGCTAGCAGCCATTGCAATGAGTGTCCTAATGGTGCTCATCTTTGCCACGGGGCTGAATGTCTCTTCAAAGTCCACTCCATAGGTTTGTGCAAAACCCTTGGCCACCAATCTTGCTTTGAACCTAGAATTAGATCCATCTGAATTCCTCTTTACTTTATACACCCACTTATTACCTATTACCTTCATGCTCTCCTTCTTGGGCACTAGAGTCCATGTTTGATTTTCCTCAAGTGCGTCGATCTCTTCTTGCATTGCCTCTTTCCATTCGGTGTACCTGCTTGCATCTTCATAGCAATCGGGCTCATGATCTTCTACTACTTTGTTCATCTGCATAATGTGTTGCCATGTATGAATCATAAGTAAACCTTTGAGTTGGATACTTAACTCTAGAAGACTTCCTTTCTTCACCTTTTGGAGGAATAAACCTCCTTTGCCTTGGGAACTTGATCTCTTTCTTTGATGTGGCTTCTTTCTCCATCATGTGTCCTTCATCATCTTCAACTTCATTACCTTCTTCATCCAACTCCACCAATGTTGCTTTGCCTTTGTTGATTGATTGTGCTTCATAGCTTGATGAAGATCTCCCCCTCCATGGTGAGTTCATGCTTGAACTATCTTCATTGATGGAACACCTTGGGCCGCTTAACTCTAGGTTGATTTGGTCTTCATCATGTCCATGCTTTTCTTCTTCATAGTCGTGCATACAATCATACTTCTTATACCAAGGGAGTAGCTCATCAAATGCTACATCCCTTGATATCCTCAAGTCCTTTGTGTTTGGGTTGAAGCACCTGTAACCTTTATGATCATTTGAATATCCTAGAAACACACACTTTTCTACCTTTGGTTGTAGCTTGTGCCTCAATTCACTTGGCACATGTACATGACAAGTACATCCAATATCTTCAAGTGGGAAAGATCAGGTTTCTTACCATAATAGGCTGGATATGGTGTCAAGCAATGGATCCCTGAGGTAGGAGCCCTATTCATAAGATACACGGCGGTATTTGCTGCATCACTCCAAAACATGTTAGGTACATTCATCTCATTAAGCATTGCTCTAGCGATCTCGGCAATGTATCTATTCTTTCTCTCTGCTACTCCATTTTGTTGGGGTGTGTACCTACATGTTACTTGCCTCTTGATGCCTTGATCCATTAAAAAATCAGAAAACTCATTGGAGAAATATTCTCCCCCTCCATCGGACCTTAGCTTCTTGATATATGTACCTGTTTCCTTCTCTACCATTGCCTTGAATGCTTTGAAACATGTAAAAACATCTGATTTGTTTTTTATGAAATAAACCCAAACCATCCTTGTGCAATCATCTATTAAAGTGACAAAGTACTTGTTACCTCCAATGGATTGCTCTTTGGTTGGCCCCCACACATCTGTATGTGTCAACTCCAATGGATGTTGGCTTATGTAGCCACTCTTCTTGAATGGAAGTCTCGCTTGCTTCCCTAGTTGACAAGATTCACATAATCGCTTCATACCTTGTCCTTGGAAGTTGGGAAGACCTTCAACCAGCCTCTTGAATTGCATTTCCTTCATTCTTTGTATGTTGATGTGACCTATCCTCTTGTGCCACAAGTCCAACTCCGAAATCCTCTTGTTTCCATATGTGAAGTAGACATGTTGAGTGGAATGAGAATTTACCTCCAAAGTGAAGAGTCTCCCTTGCTTCTTTCCTCTTGCTATGACCTTGTAACCTTGCTTAGGGTTCTCCACAAAGCATCCACCTTTGTTGAACCTTACTTGATAGCCTCTTTCAACCATTTGCCCAACGGACACCAAGTTCTTTGTGATAGTAGGTACATGCAAGACATCCTTGAGACATCTTCCTTCCTCCTTGTCATCCAAAGCTACATCTCCAACATGGGAGATCTCATGGGCTGTATCATCACCTGTTTCTACATGTCCTTTACCTTTGGTAACATGTAGATTAGTAAACCAAGAAGCATTGCAACTCATATGGTTGCTACATCCACTATCAATATACCAAGTGTTATCTACTCTGCTTGAATTCCCATTCATGTGCATCATCAAGAGATTGTCATTTTCTAAACTTGTAGAAGCATAATTACCTTGGCCTTTGTATGAAGAACCTTGATTATAGCTCCTTTTGTTTCCTCCTTGGTAGCAATCTCTAGCATAGTGGCCAAACTTGCCACATATGTAACATCCTTCACCATCTTGATTCCTGTTTTGTTGATGTCGTCCTCCTCTTCCTCTTGTTCTTCCTCTCCCTCTTTGTGATGAGGTGCCTTGGTCATGTCCTTGATTGCTTGAGTGGCCTTGCCTTCCTCCAAACCTTCCTTTGCCCCTTCCTTGTCCTCGTCTTCCTTTGCCCCTTTGTTTACTTGCATAGAAAACTTGTGCATCCTTGCTTTTAGTTGAACTTCCACCTATGTTGTTTTCTTTGGTGACCATGAGAGCAACCAACTGCTCAAAATCGGGAAGATTATCCCTTACATAAACTGAAGTGGTAAAGGGTTTCCACTTCTCATCATCTCTCAAACCATTGAGAGTATAAGCCACAAGATCGTCATCGTCTATGTGGCTTCCAATGGATCCCAATGCATTTGATAACTCCTTGACCTTAAGTATGTAGTCATTTATGCTACTCCCTGAGCTCTTCCTAAGGTTGTTGAGCTCATTCTTGAGTTGGATCTTCCTTGCTTTGGTGCTTGTTGAATAAAGCCTTTTAAGTGTCTCCCATACCTTCATGCTTGAATCCAAGTCTTGGATATGGCCGATCATGCTATTGCTAATGTGTTGGGAAAGAATAAAGATAACCCTCTTGTCTCTTTCATTCCATTCCCTAAAGGCCCTTCTCTGGTCATTGGCTGGATTCTCATCCAACCTAGGTCTTGGTTCACTTCCACTAATCAACCCCCAAAGGCCCTTGCCCATAAGATAGTTGGAGACCCTAAATCTCCATGGTTGATAGTTACCTTTGTCTAGCTTTTCAATTTGAGTGTTGAAGTCTCCCATATCTAGTCTTTGATACTTGACCTAGCCCTTGGCCAATGTGTGTAAAATGAAAATGAGGCTCTGAGGTTACCTCAATCCAAAGCTTTCCTTAGATGGACACCTTGTGCTCTTGCAAATTTGA
>CM035419.1:159085346-159097846 GCA_020310875.1 Ceratopteris richardii | reverse complement strand
TCTCTTTCTACATCTTTCTCTCTTTGAATTCTCTCTCTCTCTCTCTCTCTCTCTCTCTCTCTTCTTTCTCTCTTTATTGCAGGTTATTTAAGAAGCGACCCAAGCAAAAAGTATGGCTAACTATTGTAAGTACAATTTCTATTCTTTGTATATCATTTGAATTGTGTTATTTTCATTAGATAGCATACTCACACTTATTTATATGCACTTATACACTTATACATGATGAAGATGAACTTTCACACATATACACATGCACATACACACACATATATACACAGAGATATATGTGCACATACACTTAGACCTACACACATATACACATGCATATGCACAAACATTTCTACAACCACATAAAAAGACTTACATGCATGCATTATTGCATATATATATATATATATATATATATATATATATATATATATATATATATATATATATATATATATATATATATATATATATATATATATATATATATATATGTATATATATATATATATATATATATATATATATATTTATATATATATATATATATATACACATACACACATTAACATATACACAAATACATGTATATGTACATCCACATGCATGCACGTTCACATGCATGCACATGGATGCAAATGGACATGCATCCACATACACATGCATGTGGAATACATATACACATGCATATACATACATTAGACACATATATAGACATATATATATGCACATACGTACACACACATTACACATGCACATACCTACATATACACATATACATGCACATACACACATATACACATAGAGTTACACATATACATGCACATACATATACACACATATACACATGCACATGCACATACTCATACACACATATACACTTACACATGCACATACATACATATACACACACATACACATGCACATCCATACATATACACACACATACATATACACTTAGGTGCACACATATGAATGAATTATATAATTAAAGTATTAAAACACATATACACATGTACACACACATGCACATAGCTACATATACACATATACATGCACATACACACACATACACATAGAGTTATACCTATACATGCATATACATATACACACACATACACGTGCACATGCACATACTCATACACACATATACACTTATACATGCACATGCACATACATACATATACACACACATATACATACACATACATACATATACACACACATACATATACACCTAGGTACACACATATGAATGAGTTATATAATTAAAGTATTAAAACACATATACACATGCACATACCTACATATACACATATACATGCACATACACACATATACACATAGAGTTACACATATACATGCACATACATTTACACACATACACATGCACATGCACATACTCATACACACATATAGACTTACACATGCACATGCACATACATTTACACACATACACATGCACATGCACATACTCATACACACATATAGACTTACACATGCACATGCACATACATACATATACATATGCACATACATACATATACACTACATACATATACACTTACGTACACACATATGAATGAATTATATAATTAAAGTATTAAAACGCATGCTTAATATAAACAATAATAACAATTAATAGAACAAAACTCTTCATTACTTAATACCATACACACAATTCAAAACATAACTGAAAAGAAAAATATATAGATAATATATATATATATATATATATATATATATATATATATATATATATATATATATATATATATATATATATATATATATATATATATGTGTGTAAATACATATAATCCAATGTCAAAATCAACTAAAATCTTAATCATCATCATCATGATCATCATCATGAGCAGCAATATCATGATCATCCTGATCTTCCTCATCCTCATCGTCATGATCACCATGTGACGATCGAGATCATCCTTCCTGAGTCTGTCTCTCCACCTCATCCATATTTGTCTCTCCATAATACTCTTGTATTACATATAACAAACATAAATAAATAAAACAATTAAACCATTCATAAAAATAATATATATATATATATATATATATATATATATAATTTAAAAATACTCACAAAGGCATCAGGATGATCTTGCATATACTCGCCCAAATGCGGATATCCAAAATGTGTAGCATACTGAATCTCATGTTTCGTAGGATATCGGCCATAATCCTTCTGCTGCATTGAAACAAATGAAAAAGATTAGTTGCTTGACTTTTAACTAAAATAAAAAACATACTCACAATAACACATATACTTACAAATGTAGCTACAAAACCATTATGGCCCATTTGGCCTAGGTGCGATGTGTGGTCCGACTCCACTCTCTTCTTTGCAGCAGCTTGTTTATTCAAGAAAAAATTACATAAATTAAATATAAAAAATTACTAAAATATATAAAAATTGTAAATATAAACTATTAATTTGTGTACCTTCTACTGAGGAAATGACTCTTGAAGACGTAGCTGTCTACGAAAAAACTGCCACGTCTCAGGTGGTATGTTAGCTCGCCTCTTATTTTTCTCCACCATACAATATCTCTTGTTAATTTAATCTCAAATAGAAAAAAAAAATCAGAATACATACACATATATACACACACATACCCACATACACATATACATGCAAACATATATGCATACATATATGTATACATATACACATATACATACATATAGCATAAACACATATACATATCCACATATATACGTACACACACATGCATGCATATACACTCATTAATACAAAATACATGCATTTATCCCACAATAATGTGTAGTTGTGTATATGTGAATGTGTGTATGTGTAAATGTGTATATGCGAATATGTGTGTATGTGTAAATATGTATATGTGAATTTTTTGTGTATGTAGATAATCAGATTATTAATATCAAATACCATTATTTTTAGATTCTGATCAATCAGATGGAACTCCACCACCGTCTCCTCATCGTGCAACGACTTTATACTGTATCAAAAATTTAATTTTAAATATATTTGATGGATACATAACTTATATTTTTTTTGTTTATTATTATGTGCAGATTCTGATCAATAAGAGGGTACTCCACCACCTCCTATCCATGCAATGACTTCACATGTGTCCTCCGATAGGAATTATGATGAATTTTACTATCAAGAGCATATTATATGTTGGTGTAACTCTTGTTATGGCAGATATCGAAGACCATGATTGGAATGTATTGAACATGAGGCAGAGTATGGTACTTTTTAGCGTGCACAATCACCTGGTCAATGTGATAATGCTTGGGTATGTATTTACTATATACATTAATGTCATTATTTTATTTAAAAACCATATATAAAATCAAATTACTATTGATATACAGTCCTATACTTGCTCGATGATGATGATGATGATAATTTTTCTCATAATGTTAATATACCTCATACACGTCATGGAGCTGTTGTTCATCAATTACAAGCAGAGGTTTCTAGAAATCCTCTACCTCCTGGTTTAGAGAATGAAACGACTGGAGATTATCCATTGCCAGCTCATGATCGTTCTTTAGTACAAACATATGATAGAAGAAGATATGGAGGATGGAATAGAGGACCACTTCCTTTAGATGGAGAGGTTTTCAACTTTTGGGGTAATCGCTATATGATTGCTCCATCCACTATTACTAATGCTGGTCGTGGTCTCTTTATTGTAGAGGATTTGTATGTGCCTCCAAACTCTGAAGTCACTCTTATGTCATTTTGTGGTCCTATATATGGATGGGGAGATTGGCATCGACTTTCACGTTATGTTGAAAGCATGAGTACTTATGGAATATGCTTGAACGCAACATCGCTTACTAGTAGAAGGATTTTACATGTAGAAAATGAAAGATTATATATTGATGGAAGACCTTACACACATGGAAATATAGCAGGTTTAATAAATAGTAGTGGAGGGTTACATAATAATTCAAGGACTAATTGCACATTTGAGGAGCGTGAAAATAGTCATGAATCACCATACATGAGTACAGATGTATCAAGATACATAGTTGTCATTGCTATTACTACATTACATGCTGGTGATGAGGTATTAGTGAATTATGGATGGCATAGACCTCCAAGAGCACCTTTTAGCTAGAGAGAATAAATATTTTCTATCCATATTTAAGTATATACTTAATTTTATATTTAAATTTTACTTTTTATTCATTTATGGAATACTAATGAATTTTATTTATATGTGTAGATTCCAACGTATGATGTTGATGATATTCCTCCACAGCATTCACAATTACCAGTAAGACCTCATTTATCAGAAGCTTCCATGAGGAGGCTACGCAAAACTAATCCTGTGCAATATGCAAAGTTGAAAGATCTATATTCAAAAGAGGATAAAGTACAAGATTTGTGTGACAATGATGAAGATGATGGCATGGTAGATTTTACTGATGATTGGTATGAAAATGACACTAAGAGCATTGATATTTCTAAAAATGAGAAATATCTTTGAGAGGAATTTCTAAACATGTATATGAAGGAAGTCCTTTGACACGACTACATGCGAGTTTACTTATTCTCAACCTTTAAAATCATTTTGGATGGAGTAATGTATGTGTTTCAACACTGTTAAGTTATAATTTTTAATTTTCTATCTATTTATATATATATGCATAAATATATATATATATATATATATATATATATATAAATACATGCAGGTTTTTATTCTTACTTTGGATAGGGTAAGAACAAGAACTTGAATTGAATGGACACTTTTTGTCCATGCATCTTTTAAAACTATTAATGCATCTTTTAAAATATTCGCAAAAAATTTGATTGTTTGGACGCCAGGATACGATTTTTTGTTTTGGAGGATATGAAGTATGTACCTTCATTGAATGATTTGTCGATTCTATCATACGTTCAGTTTGAAAGTGTGGGAAGCGGATTTATAATTGCTATTCAAAGAATTTGGTAGTGTTTATAGGCCATCCAATGGTGACCTAGATGAATCGCATGCACAGAGGTTACTCAAGATAGAGGAATCTGATTATAAGGGACTAGTGCCAGCAAGATTCCTAGGGTATGCAGTAAACCTCTTGCATTTCAATGATGAGCATCTAAACTTTAGGATACAAAGTGGAAATCATGGTGGCTTGACAGGATCACTTTTATACAGCTTGCTCAAAAAACTACAGTGTCATAGACCTGAAGTTTTTTGAACAAGCTGTATAAAAGTGATCCTCTCAAGCCACCATGATTTCCACTTTGTATCCTAAAGTTGATACTCATCATTGACATGCAAGAGGTTTACTGCATACCCCAGAAACCCTGCTGGCACTAGTCCCTTATAATCAGGTTGCTCTATCTTGAGTAAACTTTGTGCATGCCATTCATCCAGGTTACCATCGTATGGCCTTTAAACAGTGTCAGATTCTTTGAATAGCAATTATAAACCCGCTTCTCACACTTTCAAACTGAACATATGATAGAATCGACAAATCATTCAATGAAGGTACATACTTCATATCCTCCAAAACAAACAATCGTATCCTGCCATCCAAAACAATCAAATTTTTTGCGAATATTTTGAAAGATGCACATAAGCATACATATATATAAAATTATATGCATATGCATATATATATATATATATATATATATATATATATATATATATATATATATATATATATATATATATATATATATATATGTATATGTATATTTATTTAGATATATATATATATCTATATGTATATGTATATTTATTTATATACATTTTTTAATATATCTTTTTTTATAAACTTATAGGTTATTATCTGAAAAGTTTTTACCAAGTCAGAATATTCTTCCTACCTCACATGATGAAATGAAGAAGATAATCAACAATCTTGGTATAGATTATCAATATATACATGCATGTCCTAACGATGGTATTTTATATAGAGGTGAATATGCAGACTCTTTGACATGTCCCAAATGTCAATCTCCTCGATATAAGGGCAAAGAAGGTAAAATCCCAAAAAAGGTACTCAGACATTTTCCATTGGCTCCACGGATTAGACATATGTTTCAAAGCCCCGAATTATCAAAGCTTTTGACTTGAGGACATGATCACAAAAGTACTGATGGAATAATCAGAATTCCTCATGATAGTGTTGCTTTTCAGCATATTGATTCTACATGGCTTGAATTTGCACAAAATCCACAGAATCTAAAGCTAGGAGTTGCATTAGATGGGGTTAATCCATTCTCCATGAAATTCAGTAAATGGTCAACATGGCCAGTGGTGGTCATAAACTCCAATCTTCCGCCATATCTTAGCATTAAAAAGGAACATTTAATGCTTTCACTTTTAATCCCAGGCAAAAGACAAGTTAAAGATATGAATATATATCTTGCTCCTCTCATTGAAGATCTTTTAGAGTTATGGAGAGGTATTAATGTCATTGATGTATCGAAAAGCATCAATGAAATACATATTACGGTTCGTGGTATTGTGGCTTGGACTATTCACGATTTTCCAGGATATGGTGTTTGTTCAGGTATTGATGTAATTTTTTTATTCAATATGCATGTAAATAAATATGATTTAATCTAATTATATTTTTATCATTTTCCATGATGCAAGAATATCTACTAATGGTTATAAAGCTTTTCCATATTGTGGTGATTGGTTGAGATCAATCTATACTAAGAATCTCAACAAAAATATTTATCTTCGACATCGACAATTCTTGCCTGATGATCATCCATTAAGATCTAAAAGAGAAGCGATACATTTTAATGGAAAGCTTGAAACAGGTCCTATGACGCCTATGGATTGATATAAAAAATGGATAGATGGACCTCTGATAGATCCAGAATCAGAAATGTTCAGTGATGATCCAAATAATGAGTATGTGAACAGAGGTAAAGGAAAATTGGCACTCGTAGAGAACATATCAATATGGTATTCTTTGGAGTATTGGAAAGAGTTAAAAGTATGTCATCTTCTTGATCCTATGCATATATTCAAAAATATTGGTTATTCACTATGGCAACATCTTCTTGGACTAAAAGATACCACAACATCAAGGAATGATTTGAAAGATCAATAATCCAAACCAAATTTATGGCCAGTTTTTTATGGACATCGATAAGAAATGACTTATGCACCTGCTCCTTGGGTACTTACAACAAAAGAGATAAAGACTATCAACAATATAATTCAATTGATTAAGACTCCTACAAGATATGGAACATCTTTCCAAAACATGTTTACTATGGATGATAAGAGCTTATCTGGGTTAAAGACCCATGACTGGCATAACTTTTTGAAATATATTTTACCTTTGGTTATCGATGGATGTACAAGGAAAGGAGTACAAGATGTGATCTATCATCTTGGATCACTTATAAGGTAACTATGATACTTTTATATTTAATATGTATGAATATTGGATATCTTTTATTTTTAATTAACTTCTTTATAATTGTTTTTATGATATGTATAGGTGGATTACATCCAAAGAGATTGACAAAAACTCGATCCCACAAAAAAAACGTGAATGCAAAGAGCTACTATGTTTGATGGAGAAAGAACTTTATACTTCAATTTTTGATATTCAGGTTCATTTATTAGTCCATCTTGTAGATGAAATAGAGATTGCAGGTGTTGTCAACACTCGATGGATGTTTTTGGTCGAGCAATTTATGGGAATATTAAAAGGTTATATGCGATAAAGAGCAAAACCAGAAGGATCCATGGCAAAGGGTTGGATGCTTGAAGAGTGCATGTATTGCTTTAGTGAGCACCTTGAAAGAGTTAATGAAGAAGATCCACGTGCATGGACCAATGAGTCTTCTTAAAAAATAGCAGATGAGGTATTATCAGGTAAGGGGGTTCCATTCTTATTTACATTTCAAGAAAAAAATGATGTTTCTACTTTTGTAGCATATAACACCGAATGCATGCAAGCATTCCTTACCGAGTACGAGGAACTTCAAAATCTCCGAAGTAAAAGGTGAAAAAACAAAAGATTTAGACGTAATCTAAAAAATAATGAGATTACAGATATGTCTTCTTTCATGGATTGGCTATATAGTCGTTTGCAACACGCCAACGCAAATAATGAAGAAATCTCAAATGAACAAAGAGAGTTAATGATATGTTGTGAACGAAAGGTAATTTTATTAAAACAATATTTTATTTTTTTTCATATATTAATATTAGTTTCTATTTACTCATTGAATTTATTTTGCAAGCTTGAATGTTCACTAATATGTGGGCTTTTTGACAGCATATTAGAATCAAACCCATTGATTCTTTACGTAAAACAAAGGATTCTAGTATTGTTTCTTCTTTCAAGCAACTATCACGTGCTAGCTCAAAAGATACAAACCTTATAGATAGCGAACTTGGTTACATAGGAACTATTGTTGGTATCAACTCATTTCGTACATTCAAACAGGTAGAAAAAAGTTTATATTTTTTTTGATAGAGTTAGTCATTTTTTTAAGCACCTAATACAGTGTTTTTGTTGTTATATATTTTGATAGGTCATTTTGAATGTTGGCTGGTTTTGAGCCGAGTATAAAGGTACTAATTCCACATTAAGAAAGGAATTATCTGGGTTTTGGACAATTGATTCTTCCAAGGTAATGCGATCTACTAAAGAACCATATATTCTTCCTAGGCATATTGAACAAGAATTTTTTTATAAAAACCTAGATGCTCATCCTTGGTGGAAAGTCATTCATGTGCAACCTAGAGGTGGGTCATTGTTTGAACAATTTATTGTTAGAGAGATCAAAGAAAGTCCTCTTGATGATTCAGCATCAAATACTGATACATCAACATCTCAAATAAAAATTAGAATCATTATACATGATAATGATACTAATCTTTTTTATGAAGAGGATAATTCTCTACATGCTGATTCTACTGATGAGAAAGAGGAATTACCAGAAATAGATATTAATCCATCAATAGATGATGTGATTCATGAGAACATAGATTTAACAATAGAATAAATAAATGAAATCAATAAGGATAATGAAGATGAGACTATATTGATGTCTTATCAAAATGATGGCAATAATGAAAACATATGAGCAGATTAGATAGTAAATTCTACTCTAGTTATCGATCAATAACTTGAAGCTTCTGAATGGATATCAGATAACAGATTTTTTTATTAAATTGAATAACGATGAATCCTACTAGAGAGATGAAATCATGTTCTTCTAAGTTATAACATGAAGCTCGGGGGTATGCCTAATTATTTTATATATAGCTTTATCTTCGAGGAGCAAAGTTTTATCATGTATGTATGCATATGTGTCTGTATTCATGTGTATTATATGTATACATATGTAAGTATGCATATATATGTATTTCATGTATATGTATGTGTTTGCATGTGTGTCATATATGTATACATGTGTTAAATATGCATATGTGTACATATGCATATGCATTTATGTAAAATATTCATGTATTCATGTAATATATGCAAGTGTTTATAATTGTGTACATGTATATATGTATATGTATCTATGTGTAAGTATGTACATGTAAATATGTATGCATGTATATATATGTTTATGTGTGCATGTAGGCATGTATATGTGATGTGTACATGTATATATGTATATATGTCTATGTGTAAATGTGTACATGTAAATATGTATGCATGTATATATATATATAATATATATATATATATATATATATATATATATATATATATATATATATATATATATATATATATATATATATATATATATATATATATATATATATATATATATATATTTATGTGTGCATTTAGGCATGTATGTGTGATGCATAATATATCTACTCAATTTTATATTTATGTATCCTATCTACATGATGTGTATATATCTTTATATATATTATGATCCTCGTTGATTCGAGTAGCTATATATAGAGGCATAAGGTTGGGAGGAGAGACATCTCTCTAGTAGGATGTCGAAGGAATAGATGCAATGTGTACATATACTTCAAACATATGGCTAAAAGATTCAATTAGAGTTTTTAAATTAGGAATTTTATAACCCTAATATCGAAATTAGTGTTTTCAATTTAGGATTTTTGCATGTGTTGTTTATGTATGTGTATCTATATGTGCATATGCATGTGTTGTGTGTGTGTGTATATATGCATGTGTATATGTGATTATATGAGTCTATGTGTGTGTACATATGATTATGCATGTGTCTATGTATGTGAGTGTGTGTACGTGTATGTGAGTATGTGTATGTGTCTATGTGTATTCATTATATGTGTGTAACTGCATGCATGTGTATGTGTGTGTAAAAATGTGCATGTATGTGTGTGTGTGTATAAATGTGCATGTATGTGTATATGTGTGTAAATGTGCATGTATGATGTAAATGTGTGTGTATGGGTGTATTTATACTCTACTCTCACTCTTTTCTCTCTTTCTCTCTCATATACAAACATACATGCATAAACACACATACTCATATCCACATATATATACATAAAAGCAGCACATACCGTGCATTATCGCGACGATGAGCCATAAGTGTCCGCATCCCTTTTAGACACCACTTAAGTGACCATCCTGTCCCATACTTTGTCTCAAGTGAACTAAGTACGTATTTTTTATCCCTCTCATCATGCTCACTACAAAAATAAAAAACATAATGTAAATAAAACATAAGATATTTATTTAAATTTATATGTAAAATTTTTATTTACTTCCCTGGAAAGTGGACAAAGTGCAGGTAAGAGTGGCATAGTGCCTGCATTCTTCTCTTGAACTCCAATCCATTCTCTATGTACACAATGTTCCCCTCTGGCTCTATATCGCACTATAGTCCTAAGGTGCCTATGCATGTCCTCATAGGCAACTCTACTCTGCTATCAAGATTTGGAGGTGGTATATGTGTCCTTAAAATAGATAGATAAAAATATGTGTTATAATATCATTAAAAAAGTTTATGAAAAAAAACATACCTATGAGCAGATAGCTCTCTTCCTGCATGTGGAGTCGCAGAAGATCCCTCATCTGATTGTTGGGTAAGCATCTCGATTGTATAGTCTAGCTCCTCATCAGACATCTCTGAGTAATCACACATGATGGCCCCTAGAGTATTAGACGGAACTCTTGCTCTCATAAGACTTTTTATGAGAGTGAGTTTCACCTTTCTCTCTCTATTGGGATCCATAATACCTAACATATAAAACAAAATAGTTACAAATCAATATATATACATGTACATATATACGTGTGTATGCATTAAGTATGTGTATGTATGCATGTGTGTGTGTAGGTATGTGCGTCTATGTGTGTGTGTATGTGTGTATGCATGTGTATGTGTGTGTATGCATCATTATGTGTGTATGTGTATATGTGTGTATGTGTGTGTGTATATGTGTGTGTGTATGTGTGTGTGTCTATGTGTATATGTGTGCATGTATGAGTGTGTATGTGTTTATGTCTGTGTATGTGTCTATGTGTCTATGTGTATGCATGTATGTAGCATATGTGTGTGTATGTGTGTATATGCATTATGTATGCATTTGTGTGTATTGATTATGTATGTGTATGTATGCATGTAAGTATGTATGTATGCATATGCATATGCATTATGTATGCATATGCATTATGTATGCATATGCATTATGTATGCATATGTATGCATATATGTGTATGTGTGTGTATGTCTCTCTATGTGTGTGTGTATGCATATATGTGTGTGTATGTGTGTATGTGTGTATGTGTGTATGTGTGTATGTGTGTGTGTATATGTGTGTATGTGTGTATGCATGTGTATGTGTGTGAATGCATCATTATGTGTGTATGTGTCTATGTGTGTATGTGTCTATGTGTGTATGTGTGTGTGTATATGTGTGTGTCTGTGTGTGTGCGTCTATGTGTATGTGTGTGTGTCTATGGGTGTGTATGTGTTTATATGTGTGTATGTGTCTATGTGTGTGTATGTGTCTATGTGTGTATGTGTATGCATGTATGTATGCATATGTGTGTATGATTGAGTATACATTATGTATGCATATGTATGTGTATGAATTATGTATGTGTATGTATGCATGTGCATTATGTATGCATATGCATTATGTATGTGTATGTATGCATGTGCATTATGTATGCATATGTGTGTGTATGCATGTAAGTATATATGTTTGTACTCATATGCATATGCATTATGTACGCATATGTGTGTGTATGCATGTAAGTATGTATGTATGTATGCATATGCATATGCATTATGTATGCATGTATGTGTATGTGTGTGCATGTCTCTCTATGTGTGTGTATGCATATATCTTTTTGTATGTGTGTATGTGTGTGTATGTGTGTGTGTATGTGTGTGTGTGTATGTGTGTGTATGTGTGTATGTGTGTATGTGTGTATATGTATGTGTATATGTGTGTGCATGTATATGCATTATGTGTGCATGTGTGTATGCAATATTATTTGTGTATGTGTGTATATGTGTGTGTATT
>CM035419.1:159070346-159072846 GCA_020310875.1 Ceratopteris richardii | reverse complement strand
TATCAGACGGAACTCTTGCTCTCATAAGACTTTTTATGAAAGTGAGTTTCACCTTTCTCTCTCTACTGGGATCCATAATACCTAACATATAAAACAAAATGGTTAGAAATCAATATATATACGTGTACATATATATGTGTGTATGCATTAAGTATGTGTAGGTATGCATGTGTGTGTAGGTATGTGTGTGTATGTGTGTGTGTGTGTATGCATGTGTATGTGTGTGTATGCATCATTATGTGTGTATGTGTGTATGTGTGTGTGTATATGTGTGTGTGTATGTGTGTGTGTCTATGTGTATATGTGTGCATGTATGAGTGTGTATGTGTTTATGTGTGTGTATGTGTCTATGTGTGTGTATGTGTCTATGTGTGTATGTGTATGCATGTATGTTTGCATATGTGTGTATGTGTATGCATGTATGTATGCATATGTGTGTATGTGTGTGTATGCATTATGTATGAATATGTGTGTGTATCCATTATGTATGTGTATGTAAGCATGTGCATTATGTATGCATGTAAATATGTATGTATGTATGCATATGTGTGGATGTGTGTGTATGCATTATGTATGCATATGTGTGCGTATGCATTATGTATGTGTATGTAAGCATGTGCATTATGTATGCATGTAAGTATGTATGTATGCATATGCATATGCATTATGTATGCATGTATGTGTATGTGTGTGTATGTCTCTCTATGTGTGTGTATGCATATATGTGTGTGTTTGTGTGTGTATATGTGTGTGTATGTGTGTATGCATGTGTATGTGTGTGTATGCACCATTATGTATGTGTCTATGTGTATATGTGTGTGTATATGTGTGTGTATGTGTGTGTGTGTGTGTCTATGTGTATGTGTATGTATCTATGAGTATGTATGTGTTTATGTTTGTGTATGTGTCTATGTGTGTATGTGTTTATGTGTGTGTATGTATCTATGCATGTGCATTATGTATGCATGTAAGTATGTATGTACATTGTATGCATATGGATATGCATATGTATTCATGTATGTGTATATGTATGTATATCTCTTTATGTTTGTGTGTATGCATATATGTGTGTGTATGTGTGTATGTGTGTGTATATGTGTTTGTATGTGTGTATGCATGTGTATGTGTCTATGTGTGTGTGTATATGTGTGTATATGTGTGTGTGTCTATCTGTATGTGTGTGTATCTATGAGTGTGTATGTGTTTATATGTGTGTATGTATCTATGTGTGTGTATGTGTCTATGTGTCTATGTGTATGCATGTATGTATGCATATGTATGTGTATGCATGTGTATTTGTGTGTATGCATGATTATGTGTGTATGTGTTTGTGTATATGTGTGTGTGTATGTGTGTGTGTCTATGTGTATGTGTCGCTATGCATCTAAGAGTGTGTATGTGTTTATGTGTGTGTATTTGTCTATGTGTGTGTACGTGTCTATGTGTGTATGTGTATGCATGTATATATGCATAGGTGTGTGTATGTGTGTGTGTATGCATTATGTATGCATGTGTGTATGCATTATGTATGTGTATGTATGCATGTAAGTATGTATGTATGCATATGCATATGCATTATGTATGCATATGTATGCATGTATGTGTATGGGTGTGTATGTCTCTCTATGTGTGTGTATGCATATATGTGTGTGTATGTGTGTGTATATGTGTCTGTATGTGTATGCATGTGTATGTGTGTGTATGCATCATTATGTATGTGTCTATGTGTGTTTATATGTGTGTGTATGTGTGTGTGTCTACTATGTGTATGTGTGTGTATCTATGAGTATGTATGTGTTTATGTGTGTGTATGTGTCTATGTGTGTGTATGTATCTATGCATGTGCATCATGTATGCATGTAAGTATGTATGTGCATTGTATGCATATGCATATGCATTATGTATGCATATGTATGCATATGTATGCATGTATGTGTATATGTGTGTATGTCTCTCTATGTGTGTGTATGCATATATGTGTGTGTGTATGCATATATGTGTGTGTGTATGTGTGTGTGTATGTGTGTGTATATGTGTCTGTATGTGTGTATGCATGTGTATGTGTGTATGTGTCTATGTGTGTATGTGTGTGTATATGCGTATTATGTGTGTGTGTCTATGTGTATGTGTGTGTATCTATGAGTGTATATGTGTTCATGTGTGTATATGTGTCTATGTGTGTGTAGGTGTCTATGTGTGTATGTGTATGCATGTATGTATGCATATGCATGTATGTATGCATGTGTATGTGTGTGTATGCATCATTATGTGTGTATTTGTCTATGTGTGTGTATGCATTATGTATGCATGTGTGTTTATGCATTATGTATTTGTATGTATGCATGTAAGTATGTATGTATGCATATGCATATGCATTATGTATGCATATGTATGCATGTATGTTTAGGTGTGTGTATGTCTCTCTATGTGTGTGTGTATGCATATGTGTGTGTATATGTGTATGTGTGTATGTGTGTATGTGTGTATGTGTGTGTGTATA
>CM035419.1:159050346-159055346 GCA_020310875.1 Ceratopteris richardii | reverse complement strand
CAAGGAGTCTACTAAGCATATCTGAAGTGAAAGGAGGGCAGGTGTGAAGCAGGTTTTGCAGCATCAACTGATCTTCTGAGTGCATCCAGCCATCACATCCAACAGTGGTATCAGAGCAAATAAGGTAATCATGGGTGATGGTTTCCCTTCCTTCATTGACAAATTGGACAGAAATAATTACCAGGCTTGGTCATTGAGAATGAAGACCTATCTACAAGGGAGAAGCTTGTATGGATACATTTCAGGAGATGAGGAGTTGCCCTCTGTCACATAATCCTAGTAGGAGATGGTTGAACCATGCCTTAAGAGAGAGGATTAGGAAGTAATCCTCAACCATGGCTTTTGGGGCAAGTGGTTAGCCCATCGCACTCTTAACCAGGAGGTTATGAGTTAAATTCCCAACATTGGTATTAGAGCCTAGTTGAGAAATTGGGCGAGACGGAGGTTCGCGCCTCATTCGTGGGCACTTGGAAAAAGCGCTTATCCGTGGTGAGTGTGAAACTGGCCTTGGATGAAGGCGCATGGGCATTTGGGCACCCACGGAGGGTGGGATAGGTCCAAATTTGGTCCATGTGCTGGAGTTTGAGGTTGGTGGAAGCGCTCATGCATGGAAAGTGGGTCCAAGAAGGGTCCATAAGTGAGCATTGAGGACAATGCTCAGTCTAAGGGGGAAGGAATGTCATATAATCCTAGTAGGAGATGGTTGAACCATGCCTTTAGAGAGAGGATTAGGAAGTAATCCTCAACCATGGCTTTTGGGGCAAGTGGTTAGCCCATCGCACTCTTAACCAGGAGGTTGTGAGTTCAATTCCCAACACCCTCATTCAAGACCAGAGGCCTACCTACAAAGGATGAACATGAGAGGCTCAACCAATGGTGTGCAAAAGATGCTTTGGCAAGGTCATATCTTCTAAACTCTATTTCTGATTTCCTTCTACCTCATGTAAGGAATTGTAAGACTTCCCAAGAGACTTGGGAAACCTTGTCAACTTACTTCTCATCAAGCACAAGGGCCAGAAAGAACCAGCTATGGATTGAGTTTACAACTCTTAGGAAGCAATCAAAACAATGTGTCTCAGATTTTGTCACCAAAGTCAAAGACATTGCAGATCAACTTGCAAGTGTTGGAGAAGAAATTGAGGAAGAGCAAATAGTCAGACAAGTGATCAATGGACTAAAGGCAGATGACAAGTGGGAGAGCTTTACCACAACAATGGACTTGTACATGGACATCCAAGCACCTGATCTAACAACTCTGATTGGACAACTCTTTACTCATGAAGCAAAGATCACAAAGAATGGAGAGCAATCAAAAGGTAACAATCCCTCTGCCCTATATACTGATAAGAAGACTAAAGACAAGGGTAAAAGCAAGAAGGTTGATGAAGAAGGCTCTACCTCCCAAGCAAATTATGCAGGGAGAGGTAGATCATCTAGAGGTAGGGGCAGAGGAGGTAAGTCAGGTAGGGGGAGACCCTACAATCAATCTCCATGCAATATTTGTGGCTTGTCTAACCATACTACAGATGAATGTTACAAAAACTACAAGAACCAAAGAGGAAGAGGTCACCAAAGAGGAGGATACTCTCAAGGCAGAGGCAAATTCAACCAATCTCAAGGCTACCATGGCTACAACAATAATTACAACAATAGCTACAATCACAATGGCAATTATCAAGGTGGATACAGGAATAGGAAAGATTACAACAATTATGCAGAGGAGCAAGATGATTCCTTGTTGATCATGAACATGACATCTAAATCAGGTATCAATGATGATCACTTATTCTATATTGATTCAGGTTGCTCTAACCATGTAGCTGGAAATGTTGCCTTACTCTCTGATTTGGAAGAACCTAAAGGCAAGCACCAAGTGCAGACAGGTGATGACACTAAACATTCAGTTGTTAAAGTAGGCAATGTCAAAACAAGTGATGGTAATCAGAATTTACTAAGCAGAGTATTGTATGTTCCAACAATCACCAAGAATCTGATGAGTGTAGGTCAGATTGTGGAAAAAGGTCTACAGGTCAGGTTCACTCAACAAGGTGCATATGTGGAGGATCCAAGACATGGATTCAGAAGGATAGCCAAGGGAGAAAAATCAGGTAGATTGTTCACCTTTGAACTTGAAGACACTAAGAATATTGCTTTGTACAACTTTAAAGACCAAACCCTATCAGAATTGGAGATTTGGCATAAGAGATTAGGTCACATTGGAGAAAGGACCATAAAACAAATGAGTAGGGATCAATGTGTGCTTGGGATACCTAATGTATCCAAGCAACACATGATATACAAGTGTGGGGCTTGTCAATTTGGTAAGTCACACAGATTGCCCTATACCAAGAAAGGTTTTATGCATGAGGATTATTTGGAATTGGTGCATACAGATGTTTGGGGACCTAGCAAGGAGCCATCCATATCTGGATCAAGGTAGTATGTGTCCTTTATTGATGACTATAGCAGGTGGACTGTCTTATACTTCATGAAACATAAAGATGAAGTATTTAATTGTTTCAAAAGGTATCTTGCATTAGTTGAAAATCAAACAGGTAGACATTTGAAGAGGCTAAGGTCAGATGGTGGTGGAGAATACTTCTCCAATGACTTTGAAGATTTCTTGCAGGAAAGAGGCATCAAGAGGGAGATTACTACAAGGTACTCACCTGAACAAAATGGGGTAGCTGAAAGGAGGAATAGACTCATTGTAGAGACAGCTAGGTCTATGCTTAATGAGAAAAAATTGCCAAATTATCTATGGGCAGAGAGTGTATCTACTGCCACATATTTGATTAACAGGTTGCCATCAAAGACACTTGATGGAATGACACCCTATGAGGCTTGGCATGGTAAGAGACCATCTCTGGATCATTGCAAAATCTTTGGGTGTGTTGCATATGTGCATATTCCCTTACAGGTAAGGGGAAAGCTAGACCCTAAGGCTGAAAAGTGTATCTTCATTGGTTATGATTTGAACCAAAAGGGATACAGATTCTACAACCCCTCAAACAAAGGCTTCAAGGTAAGCAGAGATGTCATATTTGATGAGAATGATTCATGGTATGAAAATGAGTGCAGGAAAGTTAACCTACCTTATGACATGGAAGAAGATTTTCCCAAGCTTATCAGGCAAGAACCAATTCAGAAAGAGGACACAAGCTCAGATGATGAAGACACCATCAACATTGAAGAATTCAAGGCTTGGAAATCAAAAGGGAAGATGAAGATGAAGCAACTAGAAGACAATCCAGAATCCTCAACTCAAGCTATGAGGAGATCTCAAAGAGAAAAGAAGAAACCTATTAGGTATGGGTATGATACTTCACTTGTAACCAAGCACTCTGTATATCTTGCAAAGGATATCTTGAATGAAGAACCAGGTACATTTGAAGAAGCAATTACTAAACCAGAATGGAAGGAAGCAATGGATGAAGAAATGGAGGCTCTCAAGGAGAGTGATACTTGGGACTTGGTACCCAAGAAGGACTCCATGAAGGTGATAGGATCCAGATGGATCTACAAACTCAAGAGGAACTCAGATGGTACAATAAACAGGTATAAAGCTAGGTTGGTAGCCAAGGGTTTTGCACAAACCCAAGGCATTGATTATGAGGAGACATTTTCTCCTATGGCCAAGATGCCAACTATCAGAGTTATGGTGAGTGTAGCTGCATCCAAGAATTGGAACATGTACCAATTGGATGTGAAGAATGCATTCTTAAATGGATGGATATCTGAAGAAGTCTACATGTCACAACCACCTGGCTATGAAGATCCCAATAAGGTAAATCATGTTTGTAAATTGAAGAAGGCTCTGTATGGATTGAAGCAGGCACCTAGAGCATGGAATTACAGGTTGACAACCTATCTCCTAGATCAAGGATTTGTGATGAGTAAAGCAGATACTTCATTGTTTATAAAGAGGAACAATTCAGAGGTAATATACTTGTGTGTCTATGTTGATGACATCATTATTACAGGAAATGATGTTCAGGGAATTAGATACATCAAAGGACAAATGATGAAGGAATTCAAGATCAATGATCTTGGATTATTGAAGTACTTCCTAGGACTTGAATTGGTCTACACAAATTCAGGTATCTTTATTACTCAGAAGAAGTACATTCAGGACATGGTCAAGAAGTTTAATTTGCAGGAAGCTAAAGTCTCAAACATTCCTATGGAGGTCAACCACAAACTCACTGCACATGAAGGAGAAGAACTCAAGGATATTACAGGTTACCAAAGTTTGGTAGGTAGTCTAAATTATGCTACCTTAACCAGGATTGATATATCATATGGTGTTAGTGTACTTAGCCAATTTATGCATAAACCAAGAGTACCACATTTGGAGGCAGCTAAGAAGGTAGTAAAGTATCTAAAGGGAACACAAAATTATGGTTTGTACTTTCCATATTCATCAGACATTGATATTAAGGTATACTCAGATGCAGATTGGGCAGGTTGCAAGGATGACAGGAGGAGTACATCTGGTTACATATGTTTTGCAGGTGATAAACCAATTTCTTGGTCATCCAAGAAACAACCCACAGTAGCTTTGTCATCTACCGAGGCAGAATACAGAGGGCTAGCCAATGCCACTCAAGAAGCCATATGGTTGAAGCTATTATATTCAGAATTGGGCCTATACACAACGCCACCAATCATATTTGGTGATAACACAAGTTCTCTTCACCTAGCAGCTAATCCAATTTATCATGCTAGGACAAAACACATAGAGGTTCACTACCACTATGTGAGGGAGAAGTTACTTAGCAAAGAAATTCAATTATCATATGTGTCTACTAATATACAATGTGCAGATTTGCTTACTAAAGCTCTGGATGGAAGCAAGCTATGCAGATTTAAATCCATCATTAGATTGCAGGAAATAATTGAAGACTAGAGATGAAGACTTGAGCCAAAGTGTTTGGCTTGAGGGGGAGCTGTTGGTGCAAAACAAGCCTACACACATTGGCTTGGAAAATTGGAACCTT
>CM035419.1:158528807-159027846 GCA_020310875.1 Ceratopteris richardii | reverse complement strand
TGTGTGTCTTCTTGGAGACTTGTTGGTTGGTCCTTTAGTGAAGTAGCCATCCTTTCATAAGCTCCTTCAATATTTGCATGGTCCTTCCACCCAACCTTCTTTTCCTCCTCTTTATCCTGGAGTCCTCTTGTTCCTCTCTATGGGTTGCTGCCGCTTGTCTGGCTCTAGTCATCATGGGTGTTGAAGAAGATGAAACAACATAAGACTGAGTGGTCATACCTTCTTCTTGTGGGGAGACTGCAATCATGTGAATTGGAGCAGGGTGGCTTCTTGGGCAATCTTTGGTATAGTGATCCTTGGCCTCTGGACAAAGCTGACAAGGAGGTGCATCTTTTGGAAGGGAACACCTATTTTGCATATGGCCATACTCACCATAGCGGTAAAACATCAATGGCCTATTATATATAGGCTTCGTGTACGCTTACTCTGTTAGGACAATTAGCATTGGAATGCCCATTGTTGTTACATATTGTACACCAAATCTGCCTTCGTATATCTTGAGTGGTCCGCAAGTCTTCTAACTCACGGCGAAGTGGGCTACTTCATCATTAGTGCGATGCAGAGTGGTGGCAAGACTTCTCTTCTTGGTGATTTTGTTGCATTCTCAATGCCTCTAGTTCTTCCTCAGCTGCCCAATAGGGTCTAGTTCTGTAGCATAATTTGTGTTGTGTATCCCTTCAAAATGTTGCTAGCTAATTGCGTCCGTGTATCCCATTCAAGAAAATAAGATTCTTTAATCGGAATAATATATTCCTGAATGGGATACACAGATGCAATTAGCTTTAAGTAGAAGCCTACAATGTTTAACCTTGTTCAACGTTGTAGTGAGGCTTGTCAAGATTAAGATGCTGAAAGCTCCTTCGCGAGATCAAGCTTGTAGATTTTTCTCAATCTTTACATGTGACCCTCCTTATAATGTAATTCCTCAACGCATATTAGTTCAGATTAAAATCTTGGTCATCATACGATCGGCAGAACGTCATCGCACTTGTTTAACGTGAAGTCCATGGACATTGCATATTGTATAATAAATCATAAAATTGAACAAATGTTCAGATCGATGATCTTAGATATGATCAACTTTACTTAGAGATTAAAATGTATGATGAGAAGAAGAGGCACAACGGTAATCATAGGCATAGGTTTGAAATTATTTCGTTGATATTAATGAATCCATCATCGCACATAAGTCATATGTATCAAACACAATGTAATGTGATCAAATAGAGGTTAAATTGGTTTCATAAACCATTAATATCTTTAAAATTGAAGTATTGTGACTTTCGGTTCACCGATGAATCTAGCGTAAATGTTATATACTATGACTCGTTTTTCCTTTAAACACTTCTATGTGTTTTAAATAAATGAAAGCAGATTTTTCTGATCAATAGCTTAATAAGATTCTCGGCAATGATCATTTCCACATAAAGTGAATTCTGTGCAATTTCTGATTAAAGAAATGAAATCCATGAAACTTCTAACTGTAATTTCTGATTTACCAACATACTCCACCGGACAGCTCTGTATTAACCTCTCCTATATTCTAAAATTGCAAGTATATATATAGAATCACCAATCTCTTTTGGTCAACATTTGTTCATAACAACGTGCACTATTTAAATGAAGGTTATAATGAGTTTTCAATATTGAGATTGCATATAATTCTACAGCACATATTTGCTTTAAACACATAAAGTAAGCAATAATCTAATCTTTTTAAGAATAGGCATTTTTGCATAGAGTCAAATCAAAGTGCACGAAAATTGTGGAACCGATCAATAGGTAAAGATGTCCAAAGAACACCATGCACGGATATCAGAGAATTAAGAAAATCCAATCAGTATTTAACTACAAAAGTTTATAGAGCATAACGATGTGAGCTAAGCGCAGAGTTAAGCTACTCGTTCATAACATCATCAAAATTTAATAAAGTCAATTTTGCGTGAACTCAACGATGGGACATCGGAGATTATTGCCAGATTCTGAAACATGTTAGAATGCGCTAAACAAAAAAAAAAACTTGTACTCCTCCTTTTTGAATGCAACAGGTTCAAAAAGATATGGCCACAGAGATCTGAATTTGGCGTTAGTAGTATTCGCGATTGACGATATTGTTATCACTTTCACAAAAACATATCAACAAATAGAGTCTCCTACAGCAAAGAAAACACTTTCTCACGATCATACGGTTCCCATCTTTTGATGATGTGCGCTTCAGGTCCCTATCGTACCAAGTTCCGAAAAGAAAGCAAGATATGTCAATCTCTAAATCTCCATCATTGCCACAGAAACTCTCCGCCTAGCTATCTGGGTTCAAGCTATGATTCGTATGCTCCCCAAAACGTGTGAGGCCATCAGGTAAAGAGGAGCAGTAGGAGCTTTGCGTCAAGGTATCTCCAGTATCGCCATGATGTGTGATGCACCTGAAATGGAAAATTCAAAGAAAACTACGCAAGATGCATGATCCTGTTCATGATTATCTTCCCTCCTTGTGTCAGACAGATTTGAGAAGAGCACGGATAGCAAACTTTGCAGGTGTGAAGAATGCTCTTGTGTTTATTCGAGTGATGAGAACTGTCGTTGAGGCGGACAGAACTCATAGACGAGGTGTAGGAAGTCGTCTGCCCTTTTTTTTCGGAATTCTGAAATGAGAGTAGCCCCCCCCCCCCCCCCCCCCCCCGCCCCCCCCTCGCGCCAAATCCTCTCTAATGAGATCTTCTTTTCTCCTTTTTCTCTGCAAGCGATCCTCTATTGATTGTTTTTTCTGAAGAAAATGCAACAGCTCTCTAGTCGTACGCTTCAGCCCATCAATTCTTCCCCTCCTCCAAAGTTTTCACTCGTTGTGGTGTGTGCTGCCCTCAAGACTCTCCGCCAGACAGCCATAATCGTCCTTTTTTCCATGCTGAGACTCCACTTCTCAAGTCCGACTCCCCCCTCTTCTTAGTAAGAGTCGTTCTTATTTCACCTTGCATATCAAAAAGTTTTCCACATGACATGACTCCCGGCATGCACTTATCAATTTCCTACCATGTATTCATTCATGTGTGAGTTCGTAAAAATAAATTATATTTTCACCATCAAAAACTCACTGCTCATCGGAGGCCTATCAATAAAGTTATGGAGATAATCATTCAAAGGAGCGAGATGCTTCTTTTCCATATATTTTCACCATCAAAAACTCACTGCTCATCGGAGGCCTTTCAATAAATTTATGGACATAATTATTCAAAGGAGCGAGATGCTTCTTTTCCACTCATCGGCTCAAAAGATGGAAATGAAAAATATAATGCTAAAAATTGGATGGGTAAGCCAAACAAAAAGGGCAGAGCATTAGAGGCACGTAGCTTTGGGTTTTTGTTGTACTTTAAAACATTTCTGTCAATAATAGAAAGTAATATAAACTTATAAATAGGTTTCCATCAAGTATAGAGTAGTCTTCTTTTAACTATGTGTAGCCTCCTTCAACGCCTATTTGCCTTCAAGTCACTGCTTCCTTGTCATACCTTTCATAAGAGCTATCAAAGGACGATATTCGTGAAGACAAAAAATCTTCACAACTGAGCATTGGATCCCAGTGCTAAGCCATATCATCATCAATATCCTTTTATAATAAGATCAACCACGACTGGATTATGGTTGGAAAATTTTCAAATCCAGAACCGATCATAAGAATTTGAAAATGTGTAGCATGAAATCTTGCTTGAGAACATAGGTTCGCGTAATGCACTCGAATAGTTCCGAACTTCATCTATCTTCATAAGCATTCTATTCTTTTCATCCAAGTTTGAGATTAATGAGAATAAATCACTCCGACATCCACCCCCACCAAGTCTGTGCTTCCTCCGGATGCGCCAACCAAGACTTGTTTTCTACTTCCAAAATAAAGATCAACTGCATAACATATTGTATGTGCATGGGATTAAAAAACAAAGTGCCTATGCAAGGCCATGTAGATAGACCTATAAAATACATACTAATAAAATGCATGTATAAACAAGTATGGTGCAATTGAGAAGGAAATGGCATTGGATGTCGAAGCTCGTACTCTCACTTTCATATATCAATGTGAATGTGCATTAGCCCTTTCAATCACTTAGAGTGCATGGGAAAATATAAATTGTGCCTCGATGCAAGATAATGTAATGAGATCCTACCATGCATACTCTAAATGCATTTTTAAATAGTTATGGTGCATAGATAAGGTAAGAGCATTCGTCGAAGAGGTTTAGGCTCTCAAATATAAGTTTTACTTTTAAATTTTATACTGCATTTAACAATTTAAATAAGTGCAAATGGATGTGCATCTATTGGATAGGCAACTCTCGTGCTCATAAAGATTATTCATGCATACTTTAGATGCTACGTAAAACAACATGATGCAAAGAAATGGAAACTCCGTATGAATTCCTAAAAAACTTAAGACAAGCTCCTTTCTTTATGATTCTTCAATCCTCTTTAGAAAAAATATTACTTCAAGTCTTCTTCCTTCATTTAAAACTTGTCTAAAAATCAACTAATATAGTTAGTCCATTCATCATAAACATCAAAACCCAATCCATAAAGTTATTACTCATCATTCATTGCTTTGCCTTGATGGTTTGCTTGATCTCATGAAAACATAAAAAACTTTAGTCTAAATAAATTTGATCATAACATTGTTTCTCCTCAATTTATCTTCATGTACCTGTCTTAGCAAAAAAACTATTCAAAAATACATTAGAAAGTATTTATAATCATTTAATACAAGAAACAATTTAATTTATAACTCTCATGCTCATAATTACCTTTTGATGAGGGAGATGATAAACTCCCATTCATCTTTTTTTTAAATTATGAGGGAGAAAAATACAAAAATCCCGTGCTCGTAATTATCTTCTGATGAGGGAGATGGTAAACTCCCGTGCTCCTAATTACCTTTTGATGAGGGAGATGGTAAACTCCCGTTCATTTCATATATATATATTTTTTAATTGTGAGGCAGAAAAATACAAAACTCGCGATCATATTTTTTCTATCTGTGAGGGAGAAAAATACAAAACTCTCGATCATATCTTTTTTAATTGTGAGGGAGAAAAATACAAAACTCGCGATCATATTTTTTTAATTGTAAGGGACAGAAATACAAACACCCATTCATATTTTTTTTGAATTGTAAGAGAGAAAAATACAAAACTCCCGTGCATATTTTTTTTAATTGTGAGGGAGAAAAATACAAAATACACATTCATATTTTTTTTAATTATGAGGGAGAAAAATACAAAACTCCCAATCATATTTTTTTAAATTGTGAGGGAGAAATATACAAAACTCCCGATCATATTTTTTTTTAATTGTGAGGGAGAAAAATACAAAACTACCCAAAGAACATGCTCATTTATAAACAAAAATTCAAGCATACATTACCTGAGATTGCCGACCGTGGTATTTCACGTTAGGTTCACTAATTGTAGGGGCGAAAGTGACAGCTAGTGGATCAAGCCAACCACCAATAATATGGCACATGCGAGGTGCTTGGAGCAAGCTCAGGTGGATGGAAAAGACACTCAAAAGGAGGATTAGTAATTGAATTGAGATTAGTAAAACTATTGCAATTCATAAACCTAATACTTTAAAGCTTTCATGTAAAATCGTTTATGAATAACAAAAGGAATTTCATTCCACATGAATCAAATGTCGATGAATCTTTATTTTCATTTGTGCATCCTTTATCGTGAAAAATCATTATACTATATTTCAAATCAATAGGAAGTTGTTTAGAAAAGTATATCAGAACCCCCTACCTTAAGTCTTCGATGTCAAGAAGAGCACATGCTAAAGGTTTCACCCTCGAGTTAGGAACTCTCGTTTATGCATCATAAGTCTTTAGATTCAAATGACAATAAGGTTTCATATGCATCAGATGACTCACAAGGTGGAATCTTCTTGGATTAATTCTCAGGCCCTAGGCTATATCCTATTGCTTTTGGCTGCAATGAAGAAGACAAGAACCTTGATGCTAATATGCATTTGACATGAGAGAGGAGTTCAATTCTTGAGGTTTATTTAATGTGTGATCTTTCATAAACAATCGTAAAATGAAATAGGAATCATCATCCAATAAGGAAAATATTATTCCGATCAAAGAATCTTATTTTTTTCTTGAATGGGATACACGGACGCAATTAGCTTTTAAGTGGAAGCCTACAAATGTTTAACCTTGTTCAACGTTGTAGTGAGGCTTGTCAAGATTAAGATGCTCAAAAGCTCCTTGGCCAGATCAAGCTTGTAGATTTCCTCAATCTTTACATGTTGACCCTCCTTATAATCTAATTCCTTAACGCATATTAGTTCAAATTAAAATCTTGGTCATCAGACGATTGGCAGAACCTCATCATACTTGTTGAACGTGAACTCCATGCACATTGCATATTGTATAAGATTCTCAGTTTTAAATAAATGAAAGCGGATTTTTTCTGATCAATAGCTTAATAAGATTCTCGGCAATGATCATTTCCACATAAACTAAATTCTGCACAATTTTTTATTAAAGAAATCAAATCCATGAAACTTCTAACTGTAACTCATGAGTTACCAACATATTCCACCGGACTTTAATAGCTTTGTATAAACCTCTCCTATATTCTAAAATTGCAAGTAAGAGAAGAAACTGTG
The DNA here is from genome assembly GCA_020310875.1 of Ceratopteris richardii. NCBI lineage: Eukaryota > Viridiplantae > Streptophyta > Polypodiopsida > Polypodiales > Pteridaceae > Ceratopteris > Ceratopteris richardii. The sequence continues at coordinate 159,021,195 of CM035419.1, read as the reverse complement.
CCGTGAGGTAATAGGTTTGTTCGCCCCACTGTCAAAGTACCAAACATCTGAATCTACTACAGACATGCAATACTCATGAGAAAATGGGTCAAAACTGCAAACAGTAGTAAACGCCCATTCTTCTTCCTACACAAGATTAGCAAACTCTATTTTTGGTGTAGAGGTTTCTACAACAACCATTCCAGCCTCTTTCTTCTTTGCCTTTTAGGAGCTAGATTTGGACACTTCTTTATGATATGATCATTTCCTTTATAGTACTTGAAAAACAATTTTTGCTTTTCTGATTTCTTTTTATATTTGTCTTCCCTCTTTGATTGTGGAGAAGTAGCAGATTTCTGCTTACTAGTTGAAGAGCTCCATTTTCCTCTGCTCTTCGGACTAGCTAGGAAAGCTTGACCTGCAACATGCATAATGGACCCGTTTTGCCTGGTTTGATCTTCCTGCAATAGAACAGAGACTCACTCCTCAAATGAGAAGTTATTTGGACTGCCTTTTATCATCAACCAAAGAGTAGAAGCAAAACTCTAATATGAGTCAGGAAGACCATTCAGAACGTTTTGCACAAATGAGCTATCTGGTATAACCTCATCTGCAAAAATGAAATGTTCCTTCGAGTCTTTGACCTTTGTTAGAAAAATTTCCATAGAATCACTTTCATTCATGTGCTCACTCTCCAACTGTTTTCGGAGGTAACCAACATGAGCCTCATTTCTACCTTGGTACAATGTGGTATCCCAATCATCCTTAGCTGTTCTATAAGAGTGAATGTGAGGAATAATGGAACCTTTGACAGACAAAGCTATGAATGCATGTGCATGGGCATCTCTGCCATCCCAATGAACTTGCTCTACAGTAGGTGCATCAAAAACCGCAACATGAACAGGAATATGTAGAGTATCATCACCTTCGACACCTTCTGCATCAGCTTCAGTATCTGCAGTTGTAATAGTTGCAGGTGTGATAGGACGTTTTTCAACACCCTACACAATGTTCGAGAGTCGTTTTGCAACCAATACATGTCTCATCATATAATCCCATAATGGGTAGTTGGTAGCATCCAACTTATCCTCAACAGCCAAGATATGAACTACATCACTACTTTCAGCCATGGCAGTGACTAAAATACCTTGATGCAAAAAATTGATTGTATCTCAGAAAGTTGAACAGAACTGTCTAAACAAGTTTTGCTAAACCTATAGCAGACTTTGAGACTCTTATATCGGCGAACCAAAAGAGGTATATATCTTTGGCACAAAAAGATGAAATAGCCTACACAAGCACTACGATTGTGGGTTTGGAGGCCAAAACGAGCTTAGATTGCGATTTTGGCACCACATAACAAAGTTTTTTGAACATTGAAACAGCCTAAGTATGCTCACCAATTTTTGTGCAAATCTGTGAATGCAACTAGAGAGGTGTAGACAACACCCTAGATGAAGCGGCAACCTGCTCTGATACCAATTTTTGGATTTAGACGTCTGTGAAAGCACCCGAGTAGAACAAGGAAGAAGAAGAAGCTTGGAGCACAACGCACAATACTAAATGTATTACTAGAGAATGTACAAAGATAAGTAGCCCATTAGGGCAATAGGCATATATACAAGCGAGGGAAAAAAGCCTCCTAAAGAGGGAAACAAGTGCATTCGTGGTCCTAGAGTGTTCACACACATCAGTACCTAAATATATCAACATTAGCAAGGTCATAATTACTTAACTCAATCTTTGATTTTCTTCTTCCACACATTAGGAACTGTAAGACATCCCAAGAGACTTGGGAAACACTTTCTTCATATTTTTCTTCCAACAAAAGGGCTAGGAAGAACCAATTATGGATTGAGTTTACCAGTCAAAGAAATCAACCCAATCAAGGCATCTTAGAATATGTGACCAAAGACAAGGATGTGGCTTACCAACTGCAAGCATATGAGAAGAAATTGAAGAGAATAAAATTGTTAGACAAGTTATCAATGGCATTAAGGTAGATGACAAATGGGAAAGCTTCACAACTGCTATGGACTTGTACACGGACATGCAGATTCCAAATCTTACCACACTCATGGGGCAACTCTTTACCTATGAAGCCAAGCTCAAGAAGAATGGAGATTCATCAAGAGGTAATAGCTCTTCTGCCCTATATACACATAAAGGCAAGTCTAAAGAGAAAGGGAAAAGCAAGAAGATTGAGGACGAAGGTACAACCTCTCAAGCCAACTATGCAAGGAGAGGTAGAAACTCAAGAGGTAGGGATAGAGGATGTAAGAAAGGTAGGGGGAGACCTTTAAAATCTTCCCCATGTAATACTTGTGGTTTGTCAAATCACACTATAGATGAGTGTTACAGGAACTTCAAGAATCAAAGAGGTAGAGGTTTCCAAAGAGGTGGATATACACAATCAAGAGGGAGATTAGCCATCATCAAGGCTACAATAACAACTACAACAAAAATTAGAATAAGAACTACCAAGGAGGATACAAATCAAGGAACGATTACAACAATTTTATAGAGGAGCAAGAGGATTATCTTGTGATTATGAATATGACTTCAAAGCAAGGTATGAATGATGACCATCTCTTCTAAATTGACTCCGGATGCTCAAAGCATGTGGCAAGCAATGTAGCTCTTCTTTCTGACCTTGAGGAACCTAAGGGAAAACATCAAATACAAACAGGTGATGATGCCAAGCACTCAATGATCAAGGTAGGAAATGTTAAAACCTCTGATGTGAATAGAAATATATTGAGCAAAGTTCTATATGTACCTACAATTACTAGAAAATTTATGTGTTGGACAAATTGTGGAAAAGGGTTTGCAGGTCAAGCTCAAAAAATACGGAGCATTTGTGGAGGATCCCCAACATGGATTCTAGAGAATTGCCAAAGGATAAAAGACAGGTAGATTATTTACTTTTGAGCTAGAAGATACAAGGAATATTTCACTTTATAGTTATAAAGACCAAACATTGTTAGAGCTTGAAATTTGGCAAAAGAGATTAGGACACATTAGTGAGAGAACCTTAAGGCAAATTTGTAGAGATCAATGTGTGCTTGGGATTCCAAATGTATCCAAGCAACACATGATCTATAAATGTGGTGCTTGTCAGTTTGGAAAATCTCACAGGTTACCCTTCTCAAGGAAAGGCTACATGCATGAGGACTACTTAGAGCTTGTCCATATAGATGTATGGGGACCAAGTAAGGATCCCTCAATTTCTCGATCAAGGTATTATGTATCTTTCATTGATGACGTCAGTAGGTGGACTATCTTATATTTTATGAAGCCCAAAGATGAAGTCTTCAGTTGGTTTAAAAAGTATCTTGAACTTGTTGAAAACCAGACAGAAAGAAGCCTAAAGAGACTAAGGTCAAATGGAGGAGGTGCGTACTTCTCAAATGATTTTGATGCATTCTTGCAGGATAGAGGAATCAAGAGAGAAATTACAACAAGGTATACCCCTAAGCAAAATGAGGTGGCATAGAGGAGAAATAGACTAATTTTTGAAACAGCTAGGTCAATGCTAAATGAAAAAAAACTACCTAATTATTTGTGGGCAAAAAGTGTATCTACTACTACTTATCTTGTTAACATGTTTCCATCAAAATCCCTTCATGGGATGACCCCTTATGAAGCATGGCATGGTAGAAGACCTTCACTTGATCATTGTAGGATCTTTGGATGTGTTGCTTATGTGCATATCCCTTCTCAAATCAGAGGTAAGCTAGATCCTAAGGAAGAGAAGTGCGTCTTCATAGTGTATGACTTTAATCAGTAAGGATATAGGTTTTACAATCCTTCCAACAAAGGATTCATGGTTAGTAGAGATGTTGTCTTTGATGGGAATGATTCTTTGTTTGAAAGTGAATGCAGGAAAGTAAAATTGCCTTATGACTTGGAAGAGGAATTTCCAAGCCTCACCAAGGAGGAGCCAAACTACATTGACATCATCAACCTAGAAGAATTCAAGGCATGGAAGTCCAAAGCCAAAGTCAAGATGAAGAAGTTGGAGGATATACTTGAATCATCCAACCAAGCAATCAGAAGATCACAAAGGGAGAGTAAGAAGCCAAAACCCCTTGCAAGCACTCCATCCTCCATTCTCCACTCTAACTTCCTAAGGCTCTGTAGTGCCAACATAGAGTGAAGGTCAACAAGCCCATGTTGATGTGGCTGATTTTATTGATTCTTCCACGTCCTTTAGTAGATGTTACCAACCTAGGCAATGAGGGAAAATTGTGTAATAGCATAGACTAGGGGTTTGATAGGCTTTCCTTCCCATAGGGATTTAGTTTAGTGCCTTTTAAGAGGATCTACCTACTAGCCCATGTGTTGAGTTGGAGTGGGAATCCCCAACTTCTAAGTATGATCCTACCACATCCTTGCTTGCATCTACCTCTACTCTAGGACCCCTTGACCATGTAGTGCTACACCCCCTACCTCTCATAGCTCACTTAGTAGTGATTTATTGCTAAGTCGGGTAGATTAGGAGGGATGATCCACTTAAAGATGCCCCCCCCCCATTTTCATGGTACTTCTCCTTTGATTGCTATTGAACCTTCGCTTGTTGGTTTTGATTATCCCTTATGAGGAGAACATTTTGGCTTTGTGTTATCTCCCTTGTTTGGCGTCCAAGAAGAGTGGATCTCTTCTCCGATTTGGGTCATTTTCTTACAAGATCTCATAGAGTAGTTGGATTTTCATTGTGGTGTTAGACTCTGATTCTTCCCCATCCAAACTGGCCTAGAAGATGGCTCGTTTTGCTGTTGATGCTATAGCCTCTTGGTTTGCTCGGTCTCCATGAGGGTTCTTTCATGGGATGTTTAGGGGCTGGGAGGCATGCACACCTTGCACTATAGAGCTCTTTTATGGCAAAATCTTCATCATGGCATGATCGGATGGTCCATTGACAACTTGATGTTATAATAGCACCATTTCTCTTTCGCTTGTATGCAACAATCTAGGCCTCTTTGGAAAGACAATATGAGGTCTTTTGGCGTGTTAGCTAGAGGCCATGTGGATCCCAAGGTGGTGTACATATTATGTTTGGAGAGTCCATGGAGACCGTGATAGTGGAAAAAGAAAAAATTATCACTCATAGAAACATATGGTTGACTTTCCAATATAGAGGCCACACATCTGACTTTTTTAATCTTTATGCTCTAGATCGTGAGAGTGCACATGCTTCCTTTCGGTTATATATTATTGATGGGCTCCCTAGTGTTGATGCTTGGGATGTTGTTGGTGACTCAAACATTATTGAGACACCTGAGGAGAGATACGGTGGTAGCCAGATAACGGTGCATGGATCTCAGCAAGTGGTCTAGGAGAGATTATGTCTAATGTTGAGGCTGCATGATGTATGGCACACTGAGGGATTTGCTAGAGAGAGAGAGAGAGAGAGAGAGAGAGAGAGAGGCAATCTATTCTCCCACTTGGAGAGTTGCATTGGTGGGATGAAGCTCTCTCAAATTGATCCCATTTAAACATTCTTGGTGACCATGGTGGTTTGACTAGTAATGTGGGGGGCTCCTACATATCTCATCATGAACATATGGTTTTCACCTTTAGGGAGAGCTTGAATCTTCTTCACATTCTTGAGAATATTATGCTTGATGGGAGCTTGGCTAATAAGATTGTAGCAATTTGGAGCTAGCTCCACTAGGAGGAGGGCTCTAGGGCCGAATCCCTCACTATGGGTCTTCCAAAACTTAGTTGTTTTTGTATGAACAAAGAGCCTTATGAATTGCTCATCTACGAGAGGTTTTCTGGTGCCTTCATAGAGGGTTTCCTCTTTGCAACATATCCTTGTGCAGGGCCCTGGTTCTCAGAGTCCCAAGCCTAGGATGCATAGACATATGATGAGCTGTGAGAGGTCAAGGATGAGCAATCTTCCTTCTTCTAGCATAGGAAAACTTCTTGTTGAACATAAGCTGGCGATCCTGTTTCTCGTGAACTTTTCGATGTGACTAGGAGGTGGCATGATAGGAGTGCGACCAGGTAGCTTCATCAGTCTGATGGATTCATGACTATGGATCTTCGTGAGATGAGGCATATTGCTGCCCAATTCCACAACACTTTTTGTTTTGTTGAATGACCTTTTGAGACTTTTCATGAGAGTAGATCATGCATCTTTTGGCATGTATGCGAATTTGTGACTGATGAGACGCACGCTGTGCTCATTTCCCCATGTCCTGATAGAGGGCTTCTTGAAGCTTTGCATGGTTTCACAAGGGATAGTTCTGATGGTGAGGATCCACCCTTGCCTAGATTGTTTACTCGTTATTGGGGGGTTTGGGCAATTGGATCTGACTTTGGTTCTAGGAGGTCATGGACAAAGGCTACCTTAATAACTTCTTGATAGTTTGATTTTTCTCATCCCTAAGGAAGAATAAAAATTGGATGATATCAAGCATTGGTGGTGCATTATGATTCTCAATGTAGGCTACAAAAATCTTGCCAAGTCCTTAAATTTGAGATTGTGACAATTGCTTGAGGCTTTAATTCACTTGATGGGGTTTATCAAGGATTAAAGTATCCTTAACAACATCCTCACTTTCTACAAGTCCATATCTCTAGCCCGGATGCATGATGAGCCTCTTTAAGTTTGTTATTGGACTATGAGAAAGCCTATTTTTAGGGTGGTTGGGATTTTATTAATGAAACTATGCTTTTTATAGGATTTCCTCTTGGTTGGATCAAGGGGGTTGCTCCCCTTTGTTGGGAATGATGGATGGATGGAACTTCTTAGCTATTGAATGAAACCTTAGAATGGTCTATGTAATTTGGAAATGATGTATGAAAAAGTTGAACCAAAACAGACAACTTTGAACTTCAAGTCTTCAAGAAAACCTTCTATTTTTTACTAGACACGTGCTGTACCTTTTGCTCAATATGACCAGCACAAAAGGAACTAGAACAATTCCTTTTAGGAGTATCTAATTAGCTTAGCAAGCTAAATATTCCAAGTGGAATGAAATAAAAAGATTAACTATGCTCAGAGAAATCAATTTAGCAAGTAAACCTTTACCCCCGATATTTTAGGACTGTTGCAGAATTCTACCAGTGATCACTTCAACGACCTTTTCTCCAAATTGTGTGAAACAAAATCCTTCAAAATTTTGAGAGCATGTAGAAAACTCTGAGCGGGTTCCAACAAGCTATAGATCTTTGAATTTGGTGGAGAAATGAGTGAGATATGCTCTCCACAAATTGACAGACTTTCAAGTACTATGACAGAGAACTCAGAAATGAACAATGTAGATATATGTATTAATGAACACTTGTATACAATGCCATAGGCATGAAGATCATTGAATAATAGTGTAGATACGTGTGGACTAGAGTATAGGCCACACACACTCAAAATTGATAATGAGAAGCTCAGAAAGTATCACTTCTGACCGCGACTTTTTTGATGATCACTTTTATAGTAGTTGAGTTCAAAGTTTGAATTTGAATTCAAACTTTTGGCTCTCTATAATCATGCTCCTACATCCTAGGAGATATTCCATCAATCAAGCTAGCTTTTCCACGAGTTCCTTTTGGTAGGTGTTTACAAAGATTCCAAGTCAAATGAGACTTTTACAAAAGGATAAATGGGTAATTATCTTCAAGCATTGGTTTCCATGCTTCTCCATATGTGTATGGACTTCAAGCCAAATGTGTAGGCTTGTGAATTACACCAACAGCTCCCCCTCAAGCCAAACATTTTGGCTTGCTCTTCATTCTTTAGTCTTCATGTATATGCTGCAATCCAATCATTGATTTGAACCTGCAAAGGTTGGTTCCATCCAAAGCTTTAGTTAACAAATCTGCACACTGCATATTGGTTGATACATAAGTGAGTTGAATGTCCTTGCTTAATAGCTTTTCTCTCACACAGTGGTAATGGACCTCTATATGCTTGGTCCTAGCATGATAGATAGGATTAGCTGCAAGGTGAAGTGAGCTTGTATTATCTCCAAAGATCAATGGTGATCTTGTATATACACCCAATTTTGTATACAATAACTTGATCCATATGGCTTCTTGGGTGGCATTTGTCAATCCACTATACTCTACTTCTATAGAAGATAAAGCAATAGTAGGTTTCTTCTTCGAAGACCATGATATTGGTAAATCACCTGCAAATGAAATGTATCCAGAAGTGCTCCTCCTATCATCCTTACATCGTGCCCAATCCGCATTTGAGTAGATCTTAATGTCCAAGTCTGATGTGTAAGGAAAATACAAATCATGTTGTTGAGTACCCTTGAGGTACTTTAGAATTCTTTTGGGAGCTTCTAAGTGAGGTACCCTTGGCTTGTGCATGAACTGACTTAGCACACTAACTCCATATGCAATATCTATCCTTGTTAAGGTAGCATAGTTTAAGCTTCCAACTATACTTTGATAACCTATAATATCATCAATTTCATCAGCTTCATGGGCACTTAGTTTTAGGTTTACCTCCATTGGAGTACTTGCAACTTTGGCATCCTACAAATGAAACTTCTTCAACATATCTTGTATGTATTTTCTCTGAGTAATATATATTCCAGAGTTAGTATAGACTAACTCAAGTCCAAGAAAGTACTTTAGTAGACCAAGATCAATGATCCTGAACTCCTTCATCATTTGGTTCTTGATTTGTTTGATTACCTATAAGTATGATATCATCAACATATACACATAGGTATATTACCTCTGAATCACTTCTCTTGATGAATAGAGAAGTGTTTGTCTGGCTCATGACAAAACCTTGGTCTTGAAGGTATGTGGTTAGCCTGTGATTCCATGCCCTAGGTGCCTAGTTGAGTCCATAAAGAGCTTTATTCAATTTTCACACATATGTTACCTTGTTTGGATCCTCATAGCCAAGAGGTTGTTCCATATATACCTCCTCTGAAATCCATCCATTCAAGAAAGCATTTTTTACATCCAATTGGTACATGTTCCGATTTTTAGATGCAGCCACACTCACCAACACCCTGATGGTTGGCATCTTGGCCACAAGTGAGAATGTTTCTTCATATTCAATGCCTTGGGTTTGTGCAAAACCCTTGGCCACCAAGATTAGGGGAAAAAATGAACCCTGGATGGGCCTTTTAGATTAGAGAATGATTAGTGATGGACCAATGAGAAGAGGGTGGTGGCCACAGTCTAGGCTCTTAATCAACTATCCTAGGCATAGGCTTCCCTTGGTTTGGGCTAGTCAAATCCACATGAACAAGCTAAAATTCGTGGTTTTGTTCCTCAGGTAGTTTTTGAAAGTCATGGGATTCAAACTCAACCCTTGGATGCCCTTCAAGATTCAATGGCTAAGGCTAGTTCTTAAGAAATGGGCTACTTTAAATTATAGCCCTTAGATGTTGCTTAGATCTAATGGATGTGGTTGCTCCCAAAAGGAAAAAAGGCACCTTGAATTTGGGCCATTGGATTTTAAGAAAATTGAATGGATGAGATTTGATCCTTACATGGATTCAATCCTATTCAATCCCAACCATCCATCCTCTCTCACATCTAATGGTCAAAAAGCTACGCGGACCCCGAAATCTATCTCTCTCTTCCCATGAGTTTTCGTGGGTTTGTCTTTTAGTGACAGTCCATGGAGCTATTTTGTCTTTTAGTGACAGTAGACTCGCTCTCAATCTCCACCCTCAAAATCAAATCCGATCAGACGACTGTCAATAGGCGATTTCGCAATTTTTTCTTCTCTCTCTTCGCATGGGAGTTTTCTCTTTTGTCTTTTTTTGACAGAGACTGTGGTCTTATTTTGTCTTCTAGTGCCTTTCTTTTCTCATTTTATCATCGCCATACAATAAACCAATCTAATGGCTTAGAATCCACACAATTTTTTTGTTGAAAGAGGGTTCTTTTTTATTCTTTATTTTAACTGACAATACCACTAGTGGTATTTCCAAATCTCTTAATCACCTTGATTAGTCATTTTAATTCCTTAAAATTAGGAGTCCTTACAAGGGCCATGCAGGGCTCACTTTTTCCCCTAATGATCTGGCTTTCTACCTGCTTATTCACCCATCAGAATTTCTTTTGATTTTATAGATCCATCTGGATCCAATTACCTTCATGGATTCTTTCTTTGTTATTAGTTCCCATGTGCCACGTTCTTTGAGTGCTTCAATCTCCTCATCCATAGCTTCTTTCCATTTTGTTTTGATCTTTGTTTCTTCATATGATCATGGTTCTTCAATTGACAAGTCTTTGGCAAGATAAACAGAGTGTTTGGTTTTTTGCTCTCCCTTTGTGATCTTCTGATTGGTTGATTTGAAGATTCAGGTATGTCTTCAAGTTTCTTCATCTTGACTTTGCCCTTGGACTTCCATGCCTTGAACTCTTCAAGATTGATGATGTCTTTATCATCTGAATTTGAGTATTCATTCAGAGTAGGTTCCTCCTTAGCAAGACTTCGAAACTCTGTCTCCAACTCATAGGGTTGTTTAAACTTCTTGCATTCATTCTCATACCTAGAATCATTTTCATCAAAGACAACAAATCTACTAACCATGAATCCCTTATTTGAAGGGTTGTGAACCTGTAACCTTTCTGATTTAGATCATATCTAATAAAGATACACTTCTTAGCCTTAGGGTCTAGCTTACCTCTTAACTGAGAAGGAATGTGTACATATGCTACACATCCAAATATCCTGCAATGATCAAGTGAGGGTATCTTCCCATGCCATGCTTCATAAGGAGTCATCCCATCAAGGGACTTAGATGGTAACCTGTTTATGAGGTAAGTGGCAGTAGAAACACTCTCTGCCCATAGGTAGTTAGGAAATTTATTTTCATTTAACATTGACATAGTTGTTTCAACAATCAACCTATTTCTTCTCTCAGCTACCCCATTCTATTCAGGAGTGTACCTTGTGGTGATTTCTCTCTTGATTCCTCTATCCTCCAAGAATACTGCAAACTCATTGGAGAAGTACTCACCTCCTCCATCTGACCTTAGCCTCTTTAGATTCTTCCCTGTCTGATTGTCAACAAGTGCAAGATACTTTTCAAAAAAATTGAACACTTCATCTTTGTGCTTCATAAAGTACAATACAGTCCATCTTCTCTAATCATCAATAAAAGATACATAGTACCTTGATCCTGAGATTGAGGGGTCTTTGCTTGGTCCCCATACATTTGTATGGACATGCTCTAGGTAGTCCTCATGCATGTAGCCCTTGCTTGAGAAGGGTAACCTATGAGACTTCCCAAACTGACAAACACTACATTTATATATTATGTGTTGTTTGGAAACATTGGGTATTCCAATTACACATTGATTCCTGCATATCTGTTTCTACATGCCCTAATCTTTTATGCCAAATCTTAAGCTCTGAAAGTGTTTGATCTTTATAACTGTAGAGTGCAATATTCTTTGTGTCTTCTAGCTCAAAAGTAAAAAGTATACCTATCTTTTCTCGTCTAGCAATTCTCTTGAACCCTTGCTCGGGATCCTCCACATATGCTCCAAATTGGTTGAATCTAACCTGCAAGCCTTTTTCCACAATCTATCCAACACTCATCAAATTTTTGGTAATGGTTGGTACATATAGTACCCTACTCAACAAGTTCTGATTTCCATAAGAAGTCTTTACATTTCCATCTTTAACTACTGAGTGCTTGGTGTCATCACTTGTTTGTACTTGATGCTTACCTTTTGGTTCTTCAAGGTGAGAGAGTAGAGCTACATTGCCAGCCACATGGTTTGAGCATCCTGAGTCAATGTAAAATAGGTGGTCATCATTTGTACCTAGTTTTGAAGTCACGTTCATTATCAGAAGAGAATCATCTTGCTCTTCTTTATAGTTGTTGTAGTCCTTTCTGGATTTGAATCCTCCTTGGTAGTTGCCATTGTAGTTGTTGTTGTTGTAGTTGTTATTGTAGTTGTTGTTGTATCCTTGGTGATGGTTGAATCTGCCTCTTGACTATGAGTATCCACCTCTTTGATATCCTCTTCCTCTCTGATTCTTGTAGTTCCTGAAAGACTCACGTGTAGTATGATTTGATAAACCAAAAATGTCGCATGGTGAGGAGTTATAGGATCTCCCACTACCTTTCTTACCTCCTTTGACCCTTCCTCTTGATGATCTACCTCTCCCTGCATAGTTGGCTTGGGAGGTAGTGCCTTCATCTTCTATCTTCTTATTCTTGCCTTTATCTTTAGACTTACTTTTATCAGTGTATAGGGCAAAAGAAATATTACCTTTGGATGAGTCTCCATCCTTTTTGAGCTTGGCTTCATGAGTGAACAATTGCCCCATGAGAGTGGTAAGGTGTGGAATCTGCATGTCCATGTAAAGGTCCATAGCAGTGGTGAAGCTTTCCCATTTGTCATCAGCTTTAATCCCATTCATCACTTGCCTTACTATTTGCTCTTCTTCAATCTCTTCTCCTATGCTTGCTAACTGATCTGCTACATCTTTATTCTTAGTTACAAACTCTGAAATAGCCTTCTTAGGTTGCTTCCTGAATGTGGTGAATTCAATCCACAGCTGATTTTTTATGGCCCTTGTGTTGGAAGAGAAATAGGATGACAAGGTTTCCCGAGTCTCTTGGGATGTCTTCCAGTTTTTAATATGTGGCAAAAGAAAATCAGAGATGGAGTTGAGTAAGTAAGACCTTTCTTAACCATCCTTGGCACACCATGTGTTGAGCTTTTCATGTTCTTCCTTTGTTGGTAGTCCTGTAGTTTTGTATGAGTGCAATTCCTCATCTCCTGAGATGTATCCATAAAGACTCCTTCCTTGTAGGTATGTCTTCATCCTTAAAGACCATGCCTGATAGTTGTTCCTATCCAATTTATCAATAAATGAAGGAAAACCATCTCCCATTTTACCTTAACTTGCTCTGATACCACTATTAGGAATGATGGATGGACACTTCAAGAGAGTGAGTAGGTACTACCAAATCCTGCTTTGTACCAGCCCTTTGATGCTTCAGAGTTGATAAGTGGACCTTCTTAGCTATCCAATGACACCATAGAATGGTCTATGTACTTTGGAAATGATTTATAAAAAAGTTGAACCACAAAAGACAACTTTCAACTTCAAGTCTTCAAGAAAACCTTCTATTTTCTACTAGACACCTGCTCTATCTTTTGCTCAGTATGACCAGCATAGGAGTTGGAACAATTCCTTTTAGGAGTATCTAACTAGATTAGCAAGATAACTATTCCAAGTGGAATGACATAAAAAGATTAACTATGCTTAGAGAAATCAATTTAGCAAGTAAACCTTTATCCCTGATATTTTAGGACTGTTGCAGACTTCTACCAGTGATCACGTCGACGACCTTTTCTCTGAAATGGCTGAATAGAAATCCTCCAAATTTTGATAGCATGGGGACCATTATGAGCTGGCTCCAATAAGTTAAAGATCTTTGAATTTGGTGGAGAAATGAGTGAGATATGATCTCCACAAGTTGACAGACTTTCAAGTACTATGACAAAGAACTCAGAAATGAGCAATGTAGATATATGTAATAATGAACACTTTTATACAATGCCATAGGCATGAAGATCATTGCCTAATGGTGTAGATAGGTGTAGGCTAGAGTATAGGCCTCACACACACTCAAAAATGATATTGAGAAGCTCGGAAAGTATCACTTTTGCCCGTGACTTTTTTGATGATCATTTTTATAGTAGTTGAGTTCAAAGTTTGAATTTGAATTCAAACTTTTAGCTCTCTATAATCATGCTCCTACATCCTAGGAGATATTCCATCAATCAAAGCTAACTTTTCCACGATTTCCTTTTGGTAGGTGTTTACAAAGATTCCAAGTCAAATGAGACTTTTACAAAAGGACAAATGGGTAATTATCTTCAAGCATTGGTTTCCGTGCTTCTCCATATGTGTATGGACTTCAAGCCAAATGTGTAGGCTTGTGAATTACACCAACACCCTTTACAGTTCCACCTAGATAAAATTTCTTCTAGCGCGGGGAGGGAAGAGATTTAGAATTTCTACATTATCTACAAATGATTGTCCTTCGGCTGTGATCCTATTCTTTTTCTTTGCAAAGGTTCTATGTTTGCCGATCATATTACAATTTAATAGCATGGCCATGAGAACAAGTTCTCCTTATCTCAGGATGGTGTCAAAAGATTATGTCATGAATTCGATGCAAAAATCAACTAGCACAAATCTTGTAGTTTCTAGATTGGTAGGCATGTTCTCCTTATGTGGCTTCTTTGTGCTAGCTTTAGTGGATTCCTCTTCGTACTATTGCTTGTTACTTGGGGTGCCATATTGCTTTAGAGCTTTTGGGTGAGTAGCAAATCTTGCCTCTCCTTTTGACTATCATGATGAAGCTAATGCATTGGAGTAGTGCTTGCTTGTTATTGGTCAGGAGAGTTGTGTGTAATAAGGAAGGATTGGCCACACTATTGGATGTCACCTCCTATAAGATTTTCTCAAGTCCTTATAGTAACTATATTTTACCATTAATCAAAAACTTCTTATGGCATGGGGGGAATGATAGCCCTCCTTGGGCTAGCTTCTATTGATAGTTCATCACCCTTCATATAGAGCATGATGACCTAGGGGTTGATGACCCTAGTTGTCTAAGCAAAGCCTTTCTCAGTAGGATTTTCATTTGCATCTTGCTTCCTAGCCTAGAGCCTTGGAAGGATTTTCATCATTAGAGAATTGACATATTTGCATCTCCAATTGGTGAGTGGTGGTAGCGTGATGTCAGATGGATCTTTGATGAGTTGAGATGTACTCTATACTCAAGGAAGACTCATGATCATTTTGTTTTCCATATCCGAATATCATGGGATCCATTGTATTGTAATTTTATCCAACTCTTTCCATCTAATATTGAGGAGCACATCGATCAACCTCTAACTTGGAAACATCTTTTTTTTTTTATGGAGTGAGATTCATTATTCCCTCCCATCTTCGTGTTTCTTGAGGTGAGTTCGCCAAGGGTCCTAGGCATTGAGTGGCCAACCACTTCGAATTCAAGGGGCTCATGGAGGCATAGCATTCGTACCAATGTATTAGGATGCATGGGATGCCTCTAATGATCAGAGATGTTGAGGCCATTATCTCAAGAGATTGAGTGGCTCAAATCAACTACCCCCATGGCGGCATTGTCAAAGAAAAGATTGAGGATATCTAAACCTCTCAAAGTGTGACTTTTTTATTTGAAAAATATCTCTCTTTAGAACTTGCAGGCAAAGAAAAAGAGGAAGATTTCCTATAAATAGAACATGAAGGTATGATAAGTAATGACTATAATTGTGAACATGCATTAAGGGTACTAGCTATATAAGTTCATGTTATGAACTCTTTTATGATGAGAAGTAGGCCATAGATGTTAGACATGTGTACGCGAAGAAGAACTCCATGTACATGATCATATACAACCTCCATGATCATGTATGCTATCCATGATAAACCTTCATGTAAGCATTTTGTAAAGAGTGCGTCCATTTGGACCCTCCATTTTTTCTCCATTTTAACCATCTTTTTTTTTTCTCCATTTCAAACATCCATACATAACATTTTAACCATACAATATATGTATGAGATAACCCTAACTAGATTTATGTGTAAGCATTAACCCTAAGTTCTATATCTAAATGTCCATATGTGTGTGATGTCAATGTGTGGTTGTTTCTATAAATCTATGTGAATGTTTGTGTTTATGTGTGCCTATATATGTGTGTGGTAATGTACGTGTGCACCACCCAAAATTTTGTTGTGTTTGCTTATGAGGAGAATAGACTAAAATTTCTTTGTGTAATCGTATGTGTATGTGTAAGTGTGTCTAAACCCTATGTGTACAACCTAATTAGGAAACCATTATTTTGACAAGTGGGTGCAACTCTAAGCGAGAAACCCCAAATATATGGATACTCCAAGTGAGTGAATGATGAGAAATCCTAAGTGAATGAGTGTCCAAACCTATATGCTTTTGTGTTTGTAACTCTCTTGTATGTGTATTTGAATATGACTTTAAGCATTAGTCAATCTAAATGTATGTGTGAGAATGATTATGATTCTATGTATATTAGTGCTTGTGCTTATGTGGATAAACGCATAGATATATGTGAGTGTATGTATGTATATATATATATATATATATATATATATATATATATATATATATATATATATATATATATATATATATATATATATATATATATATATATATATATATATATATATATATATATATATATATATATATATATATATATATATATATATATAGTTATATATGTGAGAATGTAAAAAATTATCTAATGTTTCTAATAATATTAATCTTATTTTATTAAATAAATGATTACAATAATTCATAAGTGAATTCATGTGTGAGATATATGAAAGTGAAGTTAACTCTTTGTCTATGTGCCGAGTGGTGTGTGCACATATGTGTATGTTATTGTGCGTGGTGTGCATGTGAGTAACAGTGCATGACTACTTGCATGTGCATGTGTGGTCTGAAGTTAAGTTAAGATGCATGCATGTGTGTGTGTGTGTTTTATGTATGTATATATATTTGAGATGTATTGTAGTTTACTTTCTAATGTGTTTTCTTTTGGACGTACATGAATATGCAGAGAGAGAGAGATAGAGATAGAGAGAGAGGTGGGAGAGAGAGAGAGGGAGAGAGAGGGAGGGAGAGAGAGAGAGGGATGATCTTCCATCACATTGTAGAGAGGAAATCCAAACACTACCTCTGTAGAGTCTTAAGGAGGGAGAGAGAGAGTGAGAGAGAGATAGAGAGAGAGAGAGAGGGAGAGAGAGACAGACAGAGAGAGAGAGAGAGAGAGATTTAGTCAAGCTTTGAGAGATGTATGGTAGCAAAAGAGCTTGGAGAGAGAGAGAGAGAGAGATTTATGCAGGTTTGTAGAGATGTATGACAACAAAATGGGTTAGAGAGAGAGAAAGAGAAGGAAATATGCACAAGGTTGCGAAAGGCTGAGAGAGAGAGAGATAAAGAGAGAGATAAAGAGAGAGATAGAGAGAGATAGAGATAGATAGAGAGGATAGAGAAAGATAGAGAGCATACTCAGATTGCACTATTGTAGAGAGCAAAGATGAAGATGTTTGGTGGTGAAGGGGCCGTATGTCTCCATGTATTAAGAAGGTCAATTAAATTTTGTTAAAGATGGTCCACATATATTTTAGATAATGGATTGCGAAGAGAATGCGAGAGAGAGAGTGAGAGAGAGAGAGAGAGATAGAGAGAGATAGAGAGGATGCTAAGATTGTGCTAAATGAGGACGCTCTATGCTGAAGGGGCCACATGCAAGGAGATCCTGATTGAGAAAGGAGAGAAAGAGTAAGAGAGAGAGAGATGGAGAGAGAGAGACACACACACAAAGAGAGAGAGAGAGAGAGAGAGAGAGAGAGAGAGACAGAGAGAGATCAGAGAATATAGAGCTGGAGAGCATGGCACAGATGAGAGTGAACAAGAGAGAGAGAGAGAGTGAGAGATAGACAGAGAGAGGAAAGTCTATTATATGCAGGTGGACAAAGCTTCTCACTTGCACATAGTTATGGAGGACCGAGTATGAGAGAGAGTCAGGAGAGAGAGAAAAAAATTTAGGGGAGAGAGAGCAAGAGAGAGAAAAAGATAGGAAGATAGTATATAAATGTTTTTTTATTATTTATAAATGTACTTATTTTCTTTCTAATGTCTTTTCTTTTGCAAAAATTACTAGCATTTACAAGATCTTACGAATCAATTAGGAAGCTTATGAGAAGGTGGAGCTTACTTTGTATAGGCATTTATCATAAGCATCACTATTAGTCATTTAGATTCATTTCATTGAATGACCTCTATTGAATGTAGATTCCATCACTTGATTTAATAAATCTTCTATAGAAGTTTTGCTTGATCTAATGTGTCAATTTCCAAATAGTCTTGTAGACCAAGACACTATTTACATTCTTATTTCCACTTATTTGCTTCCTATAGAATAAAATACACACCAATCCCATAACATTCATGTAGTGTAGGAAAATGTCAATTTTCATATTTCTAGTACTTTGTTCTAGAAGCCACCAACAAAGAAGAATGGAGGAGGTTTTTGGGGACACGATAATAGAACAACAAGGTGCACGTATAGTGCAAGAAACTTTTTGAGAGAAAGGGAAGCTCACCGGAATGATTACAACTTAGTACTTGGATGTATCCAAAGAAGAAGTTTACATGTTTAGTACTTGGTAAGAGTAGCCTCTAGGTCAATTCTAGATGCAATCCATGTTCACTCCACTAAAAATTGGGATGACTTCCGAAAAGAACTCCATTAAATGTTCTTTCTCGAAGATCTCAGTCAGCATAGCAGAGAAGGATTTTTCAAATGGACGAATTCCCCAAAGTCAAGTGTGTATCTAACTCATCTACATGGATGGTTTATGAGACAATTTACTTGACTACATGAGGCTCACAAAAACACATTGAATGTCGACCTTGTCATTCATTTCTTAAAAATCTTAAGCCCATAAGATAGGGTAGAGGTAGAACAAAGGATTGAACAGTCTAGAAATTGATATAGGGAGACCTTTTATAGCAAAAATGCAATTGGAGATGAAGAGCATGTATGATGGTTCAACATATATTAGGAATCATTGAGAATCTCAATTGGAATCCCTACAAGTGATGAATATCTATCCAAGTCATTCAAGGAATATATGAGATTAACTAAGAAATCCCATTTACTCTTATGATCATCATTGTGATTACTCTCCACCAATAAGAGAATTTGAAACATGTTATGATCAAAATTTCTATTAGATTCAATGATTGAGGGAAACAATAGTGGATGATGGTTTGATGTCTTGCATGAAGATATACATAAATTCTAGACTTTTTCACAATGTCACTCTACATCTAGTTTGCACTTTATTAGAACAGAAAAACTTCAAAAGCAAGTTAAGAAAAATGAGTGGAAAACATTACAAACATCTAGGATGAATTTCATCTAAGGAAAACATTGAAAGTATGAGATTGAGCTTACAAAAAGACCAACTTTGATGGAAGATCTTGAAAACACTCTCCAAGGAAAATTGAATCAAATATTCTCATTCTTGACTCTATTAAACAATATCATCTGATCGAATTTCATAATAGAGCATGATGTAACGATTGATAAGAAATACAAAAAAATTGAAAAGAAACTAAAATCCAAAATTTAGCTGCCACCTAAAGAAAGTTATGATATGATTAGAAGAGTTTTTGAGGATCCTATACTTAGAGATTGATCTAAATACGACATAGATTTACTAAAGAAACTATGAAATGCATAAATTTTGGAGAAGAATTTTTTTCTCAAATTGAAAAGGAGTAATTCAGAGAGATGATTATTCGATCTGAAAAAGGCATTTTCCCTATTTCCACATAACATAGGATGTGTTGATTCAAGGCTCATGGCCCTATGACCGTATTAACTATACCACATATTCCATGGAATCTTCAGCTAATACCAGTCCTAAAGGAGCACTTACCTAAGCTGATAATATTTTTTAAAGGAGAAGATTTCTATGAGGATTCTTGAACCATCAGTTGCAGCATATTCAAATCGATGGTTCACAATACCCAAAAAGAATGAGAAACTATGCCTCATACAAGATCTGTGGCCTGTCAATAAGGTCATTATAAAAAATGTAGGCACATGACCCATTATAAATGAGTTTATGGAGGCCTTGTTTCAACATTAGATGGGTGGTTTATATTCAAGATGTGGCCAGTTTTCATTAGCTATCGAGAGCAAAGATATTACCATGATTAAAAATCATTTGGGTCTAGAATGTATGTGCATTTTTCCATAGGGAGTGACAAATTGCATGGCTCATATGATGAATGCTATGAATCTGGTCTCACACAACTTTATTCCTTAAGTGACTATGCCTTTTATTGAAGAATTTTTTATAAAAGGTTGTGTGGAGAAGGAGAAAGATGTAGCTATTGATTCACTTCATTTTAGAAAGTTCATCTCTGACCATATTTTTCATTGTCAGAGAATCTATCGAAGATTCAAAGAGATTGGATTGGATTTCTCTTGAGAAAAATCCATGTTTGGTCTTGATGAAGTATTGATTGTTTGACATTTGTGTGGACATTATGGTCGTAGGCCATGTCGATAAGAATGTTGATGCCATTAGTAAGATCTCAAAGATGTGTTGCAATGTCAATGAAGTGAGCAGGCTCCTAGCTTATGTCTTCTATGTAATCTAAATCCCTCACTTTGCTCATGATGCAAACCCATTTGAGGATTTATTAAGAAAGAGAAAGAAATTCTTGTGGATAGAGAAGCATAGTAAAAAAATGAGAAAATGAAAGAAATTGCTCATCAATGCTATGATTTTTAAACATATTGATTATTCAGGGAAAAATCTATAATCCTAAATATTGACACTAACGCTATTGGTATAGGTTGGGTCATTGGTTAAGATGATAAGGAGGGGTGGAGGTATGCAGTTTGCTTTGGTGCAAAGATTTAACATCATACTCAAAGGAACTATCCTCAGACAAAGTGAGAGTTCTGGGGATTAGTCATACTCAAAGGAACTATCCTCACACAAATTAAATTTGCAAAGAGCTGTTAGATCAGAAAATTAAACAACGTGAACATGGGAAAGAAAAAATGAAAGAAGTTGTTAAGAAATTAAATGATCCATGCCTAAAAAATACGATCTATTTTGATAAGAAACATCCGCATAGGCCGTGATCGATAGAGTAGGCGATTGGGTAATGCGTATGAAAATACCTCGAATACCCAATATGATGCACAGCATAAATTATCTAGAAGATGGTTTGGAACTTATGTTATTCTTTCTATTTTTTATACAAGTGCATGTGAACACTAATAAGAAATATAAATCAAGTGAAATAGTTCTCTACTTTGATTATTTTTTTATTTTTCTATAAAGTTTCTTTTCCTTGCATTTCATGAATAAACAAGTAAATTATTTTGACATGTAAAGTAAATGTTTAAGATTATGAAAAAAAGAATTAGAAACTTGAGTAGTAATGAGTATGAATTGGAGATAGGAATCAAAGGCCCCATGGCTTCTGTAATGATGGAATAGGGAAATTATGACTTTGTGACTCCTAGTAGAAGGTAAAGCTTATTATATAAAGGTAGACTACCTTAGTCTCTTAAACCACTTAGCTAGTGAGATCCAGACTCCAGCTGTAGCATGCCTCTAGATCCTCTATCTACTTTGATTAGGGGTGAGGCTTTTCTGCTTTAAGAAAATGTTGTGAAGAAAGAAAAATAAAAGAAGGAATACATCAATGGTTGTTGCAAAGTCAAAAAGAGAAAAATAAAACTAAAGAAAAGAAAAAATAAAAAAATAATAATAAAAACCATTAAGAAAACACTTTTCATGACTCATATATGGTCTCAAAACCACTTTTGAGATTTACTAAGTCGGCTGTACGAGGTGGGTGTATGCTATAGAGGAATTGGTTAGTAGCTTCTTATGCTAAATTATTCTCTAGCACTTATTTTTCAATTTCATACATTGAACAAAAATGTTTCATTTCAAGGTTGAGTAATTTTAAGGTTTCTTTATTTTCAAAATCTCTATTTTCATTGAAAAGTAGATCTGATACACCATTTGGAAACATTCAGAACTAGGTTTCTCAAAAGATTTTGATATTGCTTTCAATAATATACTCCTTAGCCCATCTAGACAACATGCATGTTTAGCAGGGGGTGAGAGAAAAATTGGTGATCTCTAAAGCTCTAAAAATGTGAACTTTTTATTTCAGTAATCTTTTTCTTTAGAACCTACATGCAAAGAAAAAGAGAAAGATGTGCGATGAATAGAACATGAAGGGATGAAAAGTATTGAGTATAATTATGTACATTGATTAAGGGTATCTACTATATGAGTTTATGTTATGAACTTGTTTATGATGGGAAGTAGGCAATAGATGTTAGACATGTGTAGATGAAGGAGAATTCATGTACATGATCATATATCCTTCCATGATCATCTATGATGTGGATCAAAAACCCTCATATAAGCATTTTATCGCTATGAGTATATCCTAATGACTATGTCCACTTGAACCCTACATTTTTTCTCCATTTGAACCCTCTATTTTTTCTCCATTTGAACCCTCCATGCATAACCTTGACTGTATGTATGAGATTACGATAAGCATCTATACGTGTAAGCATTAGGACTAAGGGTCTATATGTGTAAGAATTAACCCTAAGTGCTATTTCTAAGTGTCCATATGTATGTGATATGAATGTGTGATTGTGTGTACGAACCTATGTGAATGCTTGTGTTTATGTGTGCCTATATAGGTTTCTGGTAATATATCCTACAATACCCTATATTATGTTGTGTTTTTTTATGAGCATAATAATCTAAAATATCTATGTTTAATCGTACGTGTATGTGTAAGTGTATGTAACACCTAGTTAGGAAATTTTATTGTGAAAACTGAGTGGAGAGCTCTAAGTGAGAAACCCAAATATGTGGAAATCCTAAGTGAGTGAATGATGCAAAAGCCTAAGTGAATAAGTCTCCAACCCTGCATGTTTTGTGTTTGTAACTCTCTTGTATGTGTATTTGAATACAACTTTAAGCGTTTGTGAATTTAAATCTATGTGTGATAATGATTATAATTCTATGTGTATTAGTGCATGTGCTTATGTGAATAAACACATAAATATATGTGTGTGGGTATTTATCTACCTGTATATGTGATAATGTAAAACATTATCTAAGATGTCAAATAATATTAACCTAAGTTCTGAAATAAATGATTACAATGATTCATAAGAAAATTAACATGTATTTTGTATGTATGAGATATATGAAAGTGAACTTGAGTGTTTATGTGTGCGCTGAGGTTCGTGTGCGTATATGTGTATGTTAGTGTGTGTGGTGTGCATGTGAGGATGAGTGCATGACAGCTTGCATGTTCATGTCTAGTGTGAAGTTACGTTTTGTGTGTCTATGTGTGTGTGTTACATGTCTATAGATATGTGAGAGTTATTGTAGTTTACTTTCTAATGTCTTTTCTTTTGTATGTACATTAGTATTCAGAGATAGAGAGATAGGGGCAGAGAGAGAGAGAGAGCTACGACGGATTGATTTTCCATGGGACTGTAGAGAGGAACTCGAAACCTTACATATGTAGAGGCTTACAAAGAGAGAGAGAGAGAGAGAGAGAGAGAGAGAGAGAGAGCAAACAAGGGGAAATAGGTACAAGGTTGCAACAGATTGAGAGAGAGAGAGAGACAGAGAGAGAGAGATTGAGGGAGAGAGAAGTCCACCTATCTCTGTGTATCAAGGAGGTTAAAATAATTTTTGGGAACGATGTTTCATGCATAGTGTAGCTAATGAATTGCACACAAAATTCAAGGGGAGAGAGAGAGACAGAGATAGAGATAGAGAGAGAGAATGCTCAGATTGCGCTAGTACAAAGAGTAAAGATGAAGATGACTGCCACTGAAGGGAAGGATGGTTCATGCATAGTGTATATAGTGGATTGTGCACATAATTCATGGGATAAAGAGAGAGAGAGAGAGAGAGAGAGAGAGAGAGAGAGAATGCTTAGATTGTGCTACTCTAGAGAGTGAAAAAGAAGTTGGTCACTTTTGAAGGGGCCATGTGCATGCAGATCGTGATCGACGAGATAGAGAGAGAGAGAGAGAGAGAGAGAGAGAGAGAGAGGGAGGGAGGGAGGGAGGGAGGGAGGGAGGGAGAGAGAGAGAGAGAGAGAGAGAGAGAGAGAGAGAGAGAGAGAGATCAGAGAAGTAAGAGTTGTAGAGCATGGCAAAGCTAAGAGATGAGACAAAGGGAGATAGATAGAGAGAGTGAGACAGATGTGAGGAAAGTCAGTCATATGCAAGCAGAGATAGCTTCTCACATGCACATAGTGATGGAGAACGGAGTATGAGAGAGAGAGAGAGAGAGAGAGAGAGAGAGAGAGAGAGATGGAGAGAGATAGACAGAGAGAGAGGGGAGAGAGAGAGTAAGAGAGTGAGAGAGTGAGAGAGAGAGAGACCGAGAAAAAAGATAGGAAGGAAGTAGTTTATAAATGTATGTTTTTTATTAGTTATAATTGTATGAGCATTTACGAGATCTGATGAATCAATTACAATGATTACAAGAAGGTGGAGCAAGATAAAGTGTTTGATGATGTTGTGGACTATAGACATTGGACCTCTTGTTCATCCATCATTTCTATTGGGATGTATTTAGTTCATATGGGTAATTTGATTTATTTCCTGTGCTAAAAGCTACGTTGATTTAATGGTTTTGAGCATATTTTCTATAGGGGTTTACCATAAGCATCACTATTACTAATTTAGACTCATTTTATTGAATGACCACTAATGGATGTAGATTACTCCGTTAATACATATTCTATAGAAGTTTTGTTCAACTAATGCATGAATTTAAAAAACTCGTGTAGACTAGGACACTATTTACATTTTTATTTCCACTTCCTTTCTTCCCATGGAACAAAACTAGGCTTCTCTATTGAAAGCAAAAGGGAGCTCTTCCTAAACTTACTTAAGTGACATAATCTTTGCACTTGCATGTCTTAGACCATCCATACATTAGCACATTCTCATACTCAATTACCTCAATCAGCTATGAAATGGCTTCCCATTTCCTAAAGTAGTGCACCAAACACCCCATCTATAGCCACAAAAAGACTCATAAAAAAGATAGACTTGATGAGCTTAGTGGCCTCATATTACACCTCCACAATTGGTGAACCGAACATGAATCTCAACACGATAGCATGGATGGGAAGTTTCAATTGACCTCAGGTTTTGATTGCGGCACTAGGTTTTACTCACAATTGGAATCTCTTCTTTGATACTGGTGAGGAGGGTATGAGATCCTTATTCTTTGAAAGCTTTGGAGGATTCGATTGGTTCGCACTTGTGGTGAGGATTGGCATATTCATCTAGATCCTATGAAGAGTGAGATTCAGCACAGTTCTCACCTTCTAGTCTATGAGGTCTGGCCGTTGTCCCTCCTTCAATGGGATCCTAGAGATTGGCATTGGGGATCCCTATGCCTCTTGACACAGCCCCACTATTCTATTCTTTTGGTATAGTGCATGCTTGGGGTAGACGACCATTCAATCACAATGTGTTACCATCCCTGCTATGGCGGAGGTCTAGCTACACAGGATTTTCTTTCATCCTTTTGATAGGGCATTTGGAGTAGCCATGAGCCCTCATTGAACATTTATTCTTTAGTGTTTTGTTGCACATAGGGGCATTGCAATTGGTACCGGGTTGCAGTATGGGGACCATCATCTACACTACATGGGTTGTGGCTTTCACACTATGTCACAAATGGAATTGTTAATGGGATTGTCAATCACCGGAGAGATCTAGTTGAGGATCTTGAGGCTTATAACTTGGAAAAAGGTTCAACAAATCATCTCTTTGCACATAGTTGCTTGGGGCTCGCTTATTGGGACGACCCTTAGGACGAGACGTTGGCCAATATTAATATTTAAATGAGTCGGGATGGTCAGATTTCCGACACTTAGAATTTGAGCATTTTGAGTTTGAGTAGTGATGTTCCCTACTTAGAGCTAAGTAGTAGCCTTTCCATTTGATTTATATGGACATTGAGATGTTGATCAGTCTTTGAGTGCCTTATGATCCCTTTGGCTAAGATTGTTCGTGAGTTTTGGCTTGTGTTGATCCATACCCTTCATTGTTTGCTCAACCATCTCCAGGGAGATTTTCATGGAATGGCTGGACAGGAACTAGATTTTCTTCAGCTTTGGATAAAACACCCCTTCTTTTCCTTCAAGTTCATATTGTTGGGTGGAATTACCGGCTACCTATGTGTGTTTTCTACCTTCCCTCCATCCCTTCACCCAAAAGCTATAATTTTATTTCCCCTTTGTGGATATGTGGGATGAATTGTCCCCTTGTATTACATCTTGTTTTGACCCTTGGTTTCGTTTCTAGTCTTATGAGGGTTTCTCTTTTTATTTTTTAAACTAATGAAAGGATCTCTTTTGTTGAAAATAACCATACAAACACATCCATCTCCCCATGTGTATGTACGTATGTATCTACGTACTTGTGTTTATGTACGCACATCTTTTCCTTTCTAAATCTTTTGGAATCGCCTTAGATATGGTGTTTGATTCCTTTTGCAGTAGTCTAGGTTTAACAAATTGGAACTAGATAACTAAACTAAACATCCTAGATAGAGGTTCCTTACAAGAACTTATTCAATCTCCAAAATATGACAAGTCCAAGACTTAATTATTCATTTGGGTTCGCTTCTTATCAGCATAACTCTCATAACTTTATAGAGTCCAAAATACTCTAAAATAGAGAACTACCGAATTCTTCATCGGCTTGACAATTCCCAAGAACTTTAAGATCAAGAATTTGAGTAAAGTCCTCAGGTAGATAATTTTCATTTTGAATTTGAATTGGTCAAGACATAGTAAGGTGGACCTCAAGTAAATGGAAAACCTTTTCCTATAGTTTACATAGGATTTTCAAGCCCTTAGGAAAAAGTAGTCCTCCACTCACGTGCAAAAATCAAGTAACTGATAGTTGGGAGTTAACCATTGTACAAACATCCAAGTCAGATGTTTGGGATAACCAAAGTTCAAGTTTTCCAAATAAAATTCAAGTAAATCATGAGTTCTTGAAGTCTTGCGAGGGATAAGAATTCCATCTTAATTACTAAGTTCATGCATGAGTTATGCCCATAAAGGGACTAGTAATTGAAATGCATTCATTTCATATGTGTTTGTGCCTAGATTGCACATCACAAAACAATGAAGTGGATAGGGATACTTTTAGATTCATAATTATAATCCATTCACTACTTTGTACTTGATGAGTTTATCAAAACGCAAAGCGAGACGTTGTTTTGAACTATTTGGGTAGGGATGCCACCACAAAGCTAAGACATGTTCTTCCAATTTTAGAACATGATCATGTTCTTCTGGTTTTAGAGCACGAGGCTCGAGGGTTGCCTACAATTCTTATATATAGCTTTATTTTCCAAGACAAAAATCATTTTCAAAGGGGGGGGGGGGGGGAAGTGTAATAAAGTAAATCTATGATCTAAGGGTTCAATCCTCATGGGGAGCATGGGGAGAGTGTGTTGCCCAAGGAGCTCTAGAGCCTTCTAACTCAAGTTAATGTGAGTTGACTTGAGTAAGGATTACAACCACCACGTGCTAAAGAGATGACTCTCCTCCCAACCTCATGCCTGTATATATAGCTGCTTGAATCAATGAGGACCACAAATGTAACTACAATCCACAAGTGCATGTGCAATCTCCTCTATTCTTTTCAGATCTTCCACTAGAGTCTACTAGTGGTTGGAGTGATCTCCACGACTTGTTTACTACCTTCCACTAGAGTCCACTAGTGGTTGGTGTACTTGCCTCTTGAGTTAAGTCTCACTAGACTCAAGTTAACTCACGTTAACTTGAGTTAGAAGGCTTTAGAGCTCCTTGGGCCAAACACTCTCCCCATGCTCCCCATGTTGATTGAACCCAAGTCATCCTCCTTCACAATCTTGAGACTTAACCACTAGGCTAAGTGGATCACTTGTTTTAGAGACCACTTGGACTTATGCTTAAGTCTATTCTTGAGATCTTTGACCATACATGAGTGACCAAATGGTCTCCAATTTTAGATCTATCTGCACCGGCTGTACCATTAGGTCATAAAGTTACTTTATTACGCTTCACATCCACTTTCTAGGAATTTTTTCGGCTGTACCGTTAGGTCATAAAGTTACTTTATTACACTTCACATCCACTTTCTAAGAATTATTTCTACATATCATGTAGTTGCTTATACATTTTTAATTATCATACTCCATTCACTTATTTCACTTCGGCCCTTATTTCTTCTATGCATGAATACCTTTGCTACATAGAAATACTTATGTGCTATGTGCTTAGTATTTGGATATGTTCGGACGTCTATTGCACCAATTTGGTGAACATTGTTAAAATTATTGGTTGTCATTAGATAATACGACACCAATTCTTAATTTTTCTCTCACAATCTGAATTCTATGGGCTTGCATCTAACACGTTTTCCCCATAAAATAAGTTTTCCTTTTTATAGAGTTAATTTATGGAAGAAAAGTGGTGATGCGAAGTATTTAATACTTTCATGACGTTCAGAGGGTGCTGAACTTGGTCACATATTATTCTTTTTGAGATCTAAACGCTTTCATGTTCCCAATATAATATAAATTTTGAGAAGATAAAGGATGTTTTTTTATAGGAGATGAAGCTTACGCTTTGTGGAAAAAATGATTCAGGGTTTAAGAAGCCAAATAAAGAAGGAGGATGCAAGGCATTAACTTATAAAGCATTTATAAAGTGTTAATATGCCGTGGAGTAATCCTTCAAGGATAATCTATATTTAAATGTGGTGAATGATATGCTGTTCTTTTTTTTAGATAAAAGAAGTTCGGCCTTAGCCTACTCTCTTGGACTTGAATTAATTAAAAGAAAAATACAAGAGAAGGGGACTAGTGCCCACGGGATCCCCCGAATCCCACAAAACGGGGGTAGTTTGTACAAAGTTTAGATGGCATTACAAAGAAGGAAAACCAACCTCTCATCACCCGCATGCGGGGCCCACATGGGTTTAAGCTTGTTGATCATAAGGAGCACTTGATGATGCCTAAAGGTGGGGATTTCTTACAATTAGGGATCCTTTTGCCAAGGGGGAATAGTGATTTCTCAATCGACCACACTATGGGGGAGTCACCAAAGTTGCAAGCAAATCTTTCTCGCCAAATCTTCCATAGGACCTCCCCATGGATGGCGTTCTAGAGAGCCATGGAACAACCAATCACTTCTCTTAGCATAGCATGCTACCAACTAATACATTTTTGAAGTCTAATTTTCTTTTTGAGAATCTACCAAAGCCTTTGTGGTACACCTTACAAATCTTACATGAAGTTATAGAGGAGGTTGATAAACCTCGCATCCCCATCATGCGGAGCCCACTTGGTTTTAAGCATATTGTTGACATACTGTAGCTCTTTGTGATGTTTGAAGGGGGGGGGGGGTTTCTTACAGTTAGCAAATCTTTTGCCGAGAAGGAATAGGGACTTCTCGATCGACCACTCCTTCGAGGTATTGCCAAAGTTGTGAGCGCATCTTTCCGGCCAAATCTTCCAAAGGATCTCTCCCCTGATCGCATTCCACAACCGTGCAAAACAACCGATCGCTTCACCTATGATGGCTTTCTTCCAATTGATTTGTTCTTGGAGTCCCAGTGAATGACCAAGGGCCCTCCATAACCGAAGGGATTTAGGGCAAGCAAAGAATAGGTGACCAATATCCTCTTTGCTAAAGCAACATCCCTTGCACTAGGGCGGAACACCACAGATCTTGTTAGCTTTTGCATTGGTCCATATTCCATGGTGTGAAATTTGCCATAGCAGGACCAACGTTTTGTTTTCAATGAGAGGCTTCCAGATAGACATGAGTTTCATATCCCATCGAAGTTGCGTCCAATTGAGGCACCATTTCTTGTTGAGACTGATGTGAATGTCATTGAGGGATTCGACATAAGGAAGCTTGGAGAGGCGATTACCATTATAGCATTCAAGGCCCATTAGGTCCGGAGCATCTTGTCCTATAAGTAGTTGGAGTTTAGAGCAGTCCCAAGCATGGTGTCTGCTCAACGAAACATTCCATTCCTCGTACGTGACCGCACCACTAGGGTCAAGGTCCTCAAATTCCACCCATCTGTTCGTGTCTTGTTTCTAGAGGTGCTTCCATTGTTTCAATCCCTTATTCCATAGTCTCCTTGCACTTGAGACATTCCAAGGCTCCACGACTCTCATGCCGTAGATTGGGAACCAAATAGATTCATTTTTTCTTATAACTGCAACCCACTTCCAATCTTCACCGATTCTGATTTGAGGTTTGAATCTATTCCAACTCAACCACAAGGATCTTACCTGGATCGATTCTTTGGGTGAGACCCGAAACAGAGAGAATAAGAGGAAGAGGATGTTGAGGTCTTTCCATCTAGGGCAGCCCACCAAAGTAATCGCGTTTGTGTTTCTGAAAATTAATGTGGCCGAAGAGGAATCTCTGTTGCTCCAGGCCTTAATCATACACTTTGCCACAAGTTTATTGGCCATGCGGCCAATGTCCAATACCCAGACCTCCACTCACCTTTTGGCTAGTGCATATGGAACATTTGATTTTAGGCACTCCCCTCTTGTTATGGTCCCCAGTCCACAGAAAGTTCTTACAAATACTTTCCAATTTGGCTAATTCTTGATCCTTCGGTCTCCAGCAAGAAAAGAAAGTATATGATTGAGGATATGAGGAATGTATTGATCACCATGGACCGACCAGAAAGATTAATTTGAAAACCCCTCCAATAGTTAAGTTTATTATTAAGTCTCGCAAGGAACCAAGTCCACCTTTGTTCCAAAGTAACACCCAATCCCATGGGGATACCAAGAATTCAAACGACTTGACCTGATTGAATGCTTTGGCATCCCTGCACAGTGAGGCGACTGGGTTGATTCCATTTGATAGCCCTAAACACAGTCTTGAAATGGTTAATTCTAGACCTTGAGGTCTCACAAAAGGTGTCAAGGCACCACCAAAAGGTTTCCAGGCTAGTATCATCATTGTGAACAAAGGCATTTGTGTCATCCTCAAATAGCCTCATGGTCATTTTCCCAGAGTTATGTGAAAAAGTGATGATTCTTATGCGACCAAGCTCCATCTGTCACTCCACAAGTTGGCTAAGTCCGTTCATGGTGATGGAGAAGAGCAGTGGGGCCAATGGGCAACCTTGCGTTATGGATCATTTCAGTTTGATTGCCTTTGAAAGTTGCCCATTGACATTGACTTTGGTCGAGGCATTACCAAGAAGAGTGGAGATCATCCTGAGGAATCTTTGACTACACCCAAGGTCTTTCAGCGATTGTAAAATATAGTCCCATTCCAATTTTTCATAGGCTTTGTCAAAGTCAATCTTAAGGAAGACAATGTCCTAATTAGATTCTTCAGTGAAGTCCATACCTTCCCAGATATCAATGATGGCTTCCAATATTGACCTTCCCTTAATGAAGCCTTTTTTATCTTTGCTAAGCCACTAGTCTAAATGGTAGGATATCATGTTGGCAATGACTTTAGCAAGAATCTTATATCCGGTTTGAAGCATTGTGATAGGTCCCCGATTCACAATTTTGTTCCTCTCCACTTTTTAAGAAATAAGTTTGATGATGACATTGTTGAGATAAGGGGGGAGGGCACCGAACTTGAGTGCCTCAAGCCAAACAAGGTGCAAGGGGGTGGCCACCACATATTTGAATGACTTAAAGAACTCATTAGTGAGCCCATCAGGCCCCGGACTCTTGCCATTCGAAAGCAAATCAATAACTTCGAGGATCTCTTGTTCAAAAATGGTGGCATCAAGCAGAGCATTCAAGTTGCATGGGATTCTGTGCAAGGAAGTCTGAGAGATGCTGGCCATGCAATCCCGCCTATGGGGGGAGAGGGGACAAGGACCACCCAAAAGACTCGTGAAATGTGCTTCTATAATGCCAATGTTCCCTTCATGTGTCTTACATTCCTCCCCATTCTCGTCAAGCAATAGCAGGATCTTGTCTCTAATTTTTTTTCTTCTGAGGATGTTGCACATCTCTTTGGAAGGTCTATCTGCCTTACCAGTCCACCATTCCTTAAAATAAATTTGAAGATTTTTCCTTTTGATCTCTTCCTTGTATCTTAATCTTCCTCTGATATTTTGAAATCCCTTCTGAGATTGAATCTTCCGTTTATTAACTTCTTCTTCGAGGATCTGGAGCCGTTGCTATAAGTTTTCTCTACATCTTCGACGGATGGTTTTGAGAAACTTTGTGGTCCTAATCAAAGTCTGATGAGACTTTTCCACCCCGTTTCTCCAATACCTGGCTAGAGAGGTGCAGGCAAAGAAGGCCTCAAGCTAAGCGTTAGTGATTTCTTGATGGAGAGAGGGGAGGTGAGCACCATTGGGTATTGGTCTGATACATTTAGATAGAGGGGGGAAGGTGAGCACTAGTGGGTAATGGTCTTAGATGGTGAGGTTGCTATGTTGCGTTAGGATGGGAGGACCCCATTGATGGATGAGATTCTGCAAAATGCTTATGTCGAGTCTCGCTTTCCTCAAGTCCTCACCCGATTGAAGATTGGACCAAGAAAAACCATTAGGGTCCTTGAGTTCGACTAGATCCAAAAACAATTTCTTTTAGTCTCATGTGTCTTTCTCTTGGCCATCAATGATGTGGCCCTTGTTGTTCCACCTATTAGAGGGGTCTTCCACCATATTGAAGTCACCGAAAATCATGACATTATGAGAAAACAAGTGCAAGGAGGACCAAGTATCAATCCTCGCAGCATCCTCGTTTAGAGCATACATAGAGATCAGGGAGAATTGAAAGGGGGTGTTGAATGTAACCGCCATCCACCTATGGTTTCTATCTTTGCTGGTGTAGTCAAGCTTATTAGCTCAAAAGTGATTGATACCAATGGCAGCTCCACCAGAACCACACTGATGGGTTATGGAAAACCACACATGGTTCTCATAGATGCCCTTTAGTCTTTTTTGAAGGCCTTCTCCTTCAATTTTAATCTTCTAAAGACAAATGAAATCCAGGTTTAAGCTTATGTCGCGGAGCCATTGACCAATAATGGTGGCTCTTGCGGGGTGAGTCAGCCCCCTAGTGTTTAGTGAAGCGATGATCATTTTCTTGGACTTCCCTCATTCCGAGGGTGGGACTCCTCTTTTTTCCTCTTGGAGCCTTCTTTCTCTCTTGAAGGGGGATAGTCCGGACTATGCACCTTTGGTTTAAGGAGGATTTTCCAAGGCATACTTGCCAATTGTTTCCCTTTGCGGGAAGCCTCCTGTGGGGGAGATGGAGAGGCCATTTTTAGTATTGTTGTTCCAATGATGGAACTTTCACTATCCATATTATCCTCATTACTTGTGGTGAATCCGTCTTCTTTGCTAGTTATGTAGTCCTCTTGATTGACCTCATTAGAGGGGGGAGACCCCAAGGGTAAGTTACTTGTGCCCGCAAAGTCCCAGATCCCTCCCGGATAATCAAGCTTGTTAACCTCCTTCTCGAGGTTGTAGAATAAGTTATTGAGTTACTTTTCAGGTGTGCAGGTCTTCTCTAAAAGTCTCCTTGGGCTTGAGCTTCTCCTAGGGCTAGCTTTCCTTCTTCTTCTAACCTCTGTAAACCCTTCTGAGTGGGTTTCTGGCATTTCTACATCCTTGTATTTCTCTTGAAAGGTTGAGCCGATCTGATTCCCCTTGAGTGTTTGGGCTTTGCTCGCTGTTTCTTGCTTATTCTTCTGCTTCAGGCGGCAATCTTTAATTGATATGCTGTTCTTGAGCTAGATTTACATCGAGTCCATTAAAATATGAAAGGGTGATAAGGGTGCAATACAATAAAGAAACCCTAGATGATATCATTCCCCGCATTGATTCCAACAAAGATATAATTAGCATATTTTATTGCGTAACAAACTGGTTCTCACTACTTGTGCTCCTCCTCATAAGTTCCAAAAAAAGATATGATGAAGATCATTCTATTGAATGAAAAACTAGTTCCCAATACTTGTGATGATGTATCATTTTTACACCATATTAATAATGAATTAAACTTGTTTTTTTTTACTCAACCATATGTTGAAAGTTGAGTATCTGATCCTGATTGTGATGAGTGGATAGAGATTACAGATCTCAAAGGAAATCAAACTAATAAGCAGGAACAAAAGAGGAAGAAAACCATGATAGAAGACCTGAATGATACATTGGCTATGGAGAAATCTACCTCTAACTTTCATCAAGATTTTACGAAAGTTGGACAAGATCTGAGGACGCCCTTTACTGTAATAAGCATAACAAAATAAGAGCATAGTTAATCAAAACAAAGTTAATGCAAAATGTGTATGCATCAAATCTTCCAATCATTACGATTCATACGCCCGTCACTAATCCGAGGACAAGGAGGAGGCCTCTAGAGATGATAGATGCCGATAAGTTCGATATATAAACTATGGAAAAAGAAGATGAAGATGAATCTCCATGCCATTCCTGTACCATTTTTGGTTTTAGGTGACCAAAAAATAAAATGTTCAAGTGTGAGTAGTTTTGATTTTCCAATGCATAAGCATATGTTCATTTTGTCATTAACGGTCATTAACAAAGAGAAATTCTAGTGAAGGAGTTTCAAAACTTCTTTTCTTTAGGTATGCTAATTGTAAAATATTTCCTACCCTTACTATTAATGAAGCAAAGTTTCTTGAAAGGGAACTTCATAAGAACATTATTGTAGAAAAAATTATACCCTCTATTAGAGGGATTAAATATTTTCACCGTGAATACCTATATTTAGTACAAGGAATTCGGTAGAAATTTACATCCAAAACTTCATATGGAGTTTCTCTTTGACGTGGAAACCAGTATGAAAGAGAACTCCCAATGTGATGGTATTTCAGCATATTATCATTGTTTCCAATTGACTTTTCAAACAATGAAGCTATTGGAACCCTTGGAAAAAGATACTTTTTTGTGTTGGAAAAGGATTTCAAAGGAAAAAAAAAGAATTAGAAGAGGTCCTATACTAGATACAAAGGGAAGGATCATGAGATAAAGCTCAAAATAGAAAAGGAAACCAATTATATGAGGTTGATGTGGTGGAGAGAATCCTAGAAAATGAAAAAAAAAACACGTTTTTGATCTTGTTGATGGTTTCCACTACTTTTCTTGGCTCATATCAAAGGGAACAAGATTGAGAAGAGTAGAGTAAATATGATGGAGATATGTTTTCCAACTTGATGGATGATTAAAGATATTGTTAGATGCATCCAAGCCTTTGGATACTTTGAATTGTTAGATTATTTTGTTCATTGGGTTAGATGAAGCATATTATCTCACAACAATATTATACATTACTCATTAACAATATCCCTTATCCATTGAGACTAGCTAGACCCATATTGAGCTATAAGTCATTCAAATTTCCATGGTCTCTAAAAATAGTGAGATACTTTACTCATCCGACAATAGAACCTCTATTGAGGACAAAGATATTCCACAAATGGCATCAATCATATGATGTTTCCTTGGGAATTAAATAAAAATATCATGGTATCAAAGTTTTAACTTGGTATCCATGAGATTTAGCTTATTTTATGATTTTCTCAAGCGCGACCATCATCTTCAATGCTTCTCGTGAAAAACTTTAATACGCAAATAAGCGACTTGAATTAGAGTATTAAATGTACATCTTGATGATAAGGGATACGCATGTGCACAAAGCCAAGGCATCATAAGAAAGGAGTTGAGCTTACATAACTAGGAATGTGGGCATTTGACATATCGAGCATCCATACATCATATCCTCTTGACCCTATTGTAAGTGGATCACTATCATTTCAAATAGATACATCATTTTGAACGCAAGGTGCTTGATGCCATACTAGATGCATTCCTTAGCTTTCACTACGGAATGAAGGAATGTATTTTACACTAGTATCATTTAATGATATTTTTCTTCTCCCCTTAAAGATTTTCATTCTCAAAAGCTGCAACCTTTTAGGAATTGAGGCTTATTCCATTTCCAAATTATTAACCCAACCGGAGCTTGATCTTACTTTCTTTTAAGTTGGTATAGAAAATTGTTTAATATCCCGCAATTGAATCTTCCACTAAGTTTAAATATAGTGTCTCATACCACCGAATACACTTTAGTGATTATATAAAGCTATAATTTGAATACCATTTGGTTTACACTCTCACCTTAGTATAGAACAATTTGTTGGAGTTTGATGTTTGCGGAAGCACGCGAACAACACAAGGAAGAAGAAGAAGAAGAAGAAGTAGCTTGGAGCACAACACACAATATGGAATGTATTGCCACTAGAATGTACAAAGATAAGTTACCCATTATGGCAATATGCATATATACAAGCCAAGGGAAAAACCTCCTAAAGAGAGAACAAAGTGCCATGGTGGTCCTTGTGTGTTCACACAAATCACTACCTAAATATTTCAACCAATCCCCCCTAGGAGTGATGCGTTGAAGAAGGAGCTGCCATTCATGTATAAGGAAGTTTCAAGCTATGTGGAATCAATCCACAAAAGGAAGTAAGCCCAAAGCTTTATTGAAAGCTTCAAAAACTTCCCTTGGTAGAGCCTTTGTGAAAAGGTCTGCAATGTTCTGAGCATGGAACTCAAGGTTCTTTGCAACATCAATGCACTCTTACTGATAGTGAAAATGGTGGTGGAAGAAAACTGACCAACTCCTAAATCAACCATAAGATGTCTGAGCCACACACACTCAATAGTCACCATGAAATTTTCCTTATAACTAGCCTCACAACTTAGAGTGGGCACAATAGGCTACTTCTTGCTCAACCAAGATATGAATAAACAACCAAGCACGAAGCAAAATCCACTCGTGGATACATAAGTGTCATTGCAACCAGCCCACTTAAAGTCAAAAAAGCATGTAAATCTAGAAGTAGTGATCCCCCTTGAGATAAAACAATCCAAGTAGCTAGGTACCACTCAAGTGGCAAAATATGTGCTTACCTGCGTGGCTATGCATAAACCTACTCATCTTTGAGACAAGTAATGCATAAGAAAATCAAGCATCCACTAGGGTGCTGATAGAGGAAAACATCAAATGATTCTCTAGCATCATGAAGAATCAATCATAAACCTGTCTCCATAGTAGTGGCAATAGGTTTGCAGTCTTCAAAGCCAAAATGCTACAATAATGTGTCAATATATTTCATTTGAAACAAACCAATGCAAAATGGATACCCAAATAATGATGCAAATGCCCCAAATCTGACATCTCAAACGAGGCATGTACATCAGCCTTAAAATCACAAATATGCTTCTAATGAGGACTAGTGAATAGCATGTCATCAACATACACAACAATGATTAGAAGCACATCATTAGCATGCTTAACATATAAGGTTCTTTAACTTGCACACTTCATTTTCATGCCCTTTTTGCACAAACCCATGGGGCTAAAAAACATACATGTCCTCATGCAATTCACCATTCACAAATGTATTCTTAATGTCCAAATGATGTACATTCCAACCGTGATGAGCTCCAAGTGCACAGATGATACAAACGGTAGTCATTTGGCAAGTAGGACCAAAGGTTTCATCAAAATCAATGCTATTTCTTGAGCATAACCCATTGCAACAATTGTAGCATTATACATAACAATTGCTCCATTAGGTTTATGCTAAAGCTTGTATACCCACTTAGTGCGAATAGCCTTCTTGCCATGAGATGAGTCACATCAAGAACAAGTACCATTTTTTATTATAACATGATATTCAGATTGCATAACACCCATCCATTTTCTTGAATTTTGTGCTTGATTGAGTGAAATAGGCTCATTCTCATCACAGAGGCTACAGGCAGCCATAGCATTGGAATCTGATGCAAAAGTGGCACTATGAGTGTTGAACGAGTATGATATGATAGAGGTGCATCTAATTTGTTGTCATAGGAAGTCTACATGAGACATTCTCGCATAATTTGAGGTTGCTTCATTAGGACCAACACTAGATTGTCCACTTGTAAAAAGAGGCAACAAACAATCATATATGCTTTTGGAGCTATAAGATGTCTCCTTCGTACATGAAAGTAGTGGCTGAATAACATCTTCTATAGAAACAACAACACACCTAGCCAAAATGCATTTAGTGTGTGGATGATATAAATGATAGACTTTTCTTTCAAAACTTTACTACTTCTTTATCATTCAATTTCTTGTGTTGTTGTTCAAGCACTAATGCATATGTAAGAAAATGAAAACTGTGCATGTGAGCAACAAATGACGTGCGACCATGCCAAGCCTCATGTGGAGTAATAGACTGCAATGCTTTAGTGGGACACTTGTTAAGTACATATGCTACACATATGACAGGCTCAAGCTAGAAACTATGTGGTAAAGCCTGACTCTTGACCATACACCTCCCCATCTCCAGGAGTGACATGTTCTTTCATTCAACAACTCCATTCTTTTGAGGTGTATAAAAAACTCTACACTTATGTTTTATCCTATGTTCAACCAAAAAAGCATTAAAGTCAAAAGACATATATCCTCCTTGGATGAAAATGGAGGATGCCCATTTTACATGCTGAGATATTTCTAGCAAAAATTAGAAACTTTTTGAAGCATATAAACACTTCGGAATTTCATTTCAATGCTTATACCCATGCATGCCTGGAAACATCATCCAGGAAAGTCACGAAATAAAGATAGTCCCCAAAATAGGGTGTTTGCATAGGACCACATACATCACTATAAACAAGCTACAAGTTCTAAGTAGCTTGAACTGAACCATCTTTTGGGAATGAGGAACACTATATACTTTACAAAATACAGCCTTGAGATGCATTTTTACTAGGTGCCTCAAGTTTGGGCACAGAAGACACCATTTAAGATTTTTGTAGGCGTCGAAAACTAGCAAAATTCAGATGACCAAAGTTTGCATGCCAAAACTTTGAATCTAACATAGCTTGAGAATCATGCACTCCACATTCCAAAACATTCATAGTTTTTTCATAGTCTTTGAGCTTATACAACTCACAACATAAACTGCCAAAAGAAATAATCAGATCGCCATTTGAAAAATAATGAACTCTACATATGTCATCGACAAATTTCACAACCAAGCCAATCTTGGATAAAGGTGATACTAATAATAGATTCTTCTTGATCCCTATCATAAATCAAGCATTCGACAACGTAAAAGAACTACCATCAGTAGTAGACAGAATGATCTTATCAACTCCCATGAAAAGGTAAGAGGATTTATGGTGCATGTGATAGTATTCCCTGGAGGGGTTCGCTTGAGTGAAGTCAAGAAACTATGCTACAAGGTAATATGTTTCGTTGCCCCACTATCAAAGTACCAAAAATCTAACTCTATTGTAGACATACACTATTCATGAGAAGATGGTTCAAAACCGCAAACAATAGTAAACACCCATTCTTCATTTTGCAGAAGATTAGTAGACTCTCTTTGGTGTAGAGGCCTCTACAGCAAATATTTCAGCCTCTTTTTTCTTTGCCTCTTTAGCATGCACTTTTGGACAAATCTTTATGACATGATCATTTGCTTTATAATATTTGCAAAACAACTTCTCCCTTCTGATTTCTTCTTGTATCTATCATCCTTCTTTGATTATGCAAAATTAGTGGATTTGTCCTTACTACTAGAAGAGCTCCATTTACCTTTGCCCTTCTGGCTAGACGAAAAAGCTTGATCTCCAATATGCATAATGGACTTGTTCTACCTACACTGATCTTTTGCAAGAGAAAAGAGACTAACTTCTCAAATGCTGAGGTATTTGGATTGACTTTCATCATCAAATGAAGAGTGGAAGAGAAAGTCTGATCTGAATCAGGAAGATCATTCAGAAGATTTTACACAAGTGAATTCTCAGGTAAGACTTTATCAGCAGAAATCAATTGTTCTTCAAATATTTGATCTTTGTGAGAAAACTATCCATGGAATCACCTTCCTTCATGTTCTCACTCTGCAACTATTTTCATAGGTAACCAACGCAAGCCTCATTCCTTTCCTCGTATAAATGTGTAAGTGTATCCAAAGCATCCTTATCTCTTTTTCAAGAGTGAATGAGAGGAATAATGGCACATTTAATAGTCAAGGCTATCAATGCATGTGAATGAGCATCTTAGCCATCCCTATCAATTTGCTCTATGGTAGGTGCAACAAGAACTGCAACACGATTAGGAACATGAGGAATATTTTCATCTTCAATGCCATTTGCATCACCTTCAATAGGTGTGTTTGTAGGTGTAATAGGATATTTTTCAACACCGTGCATAATATTCCATGATCCTTTTGCAACCAATAAATGATGCATCATATAAGCCCACAATGGGTAATTGGTACCACGAAACTTATCCTCAAAAGCCAACCTAAGAAATACATCACTGCTCTAAGCCATGGCTAATGACTAAAAATACCCTAATGCAAAACATTGTTTGTATCTCAAAAAGCTGAACAAAAGTACCCTATTGAGTTTTTCTAAACTTGTCGTAGACTTTGAGATGCTTATACTAGCCAACCTAAACATGTATATATCTTTGGCACAAAAGGGCAAAAAATTCTGCACAAGCCCTACAATAGTGCATTTGGAGGCCAAAACGAGCTCAGATCATGATAATCACCCCTGAGTTTGCTCAACAAATCTTGTGCGATTTTGAGACTATGACTGGAGGAGTGTCACCTAAATGAAGCGGCAACCTGCTTTAATACCAATTGTTGGAGTTCGAGGTCTATGGAAGCAAGCAAACAACACAAGGAAGAAGAGGAAGCTTGCAGCACAACATGCAATACATAATGTATTACCACTACAATGTACAAAGATAAGTAACTCATTAGGGCAATAATTGTATATACAAGCTAAGGGAAAAAAACATCTTAAAGAGGTAAAAAAGTGCCGCGATGGTCCTAGTGTGTTCACACACATCACTACCTAAATTTCTTCAACCTATAAACTTGTTTCTATGCCCTTTCTCCCAAAACGAAGCTGCTGACAAAGATACACTTCCTCATGTAATTAACCATTCAAAAGTCCAATTGGAAGGCATTCCAATCATTACGAGCTTCAAGTGCACATATGCTAGGAACCATGGTCATTTGACATGTGGGAGAAAAGGTCTCATAAAAATCAGTGCACATATCCTTGAGTGTAACCTTTGGCATTAACCCTAGTCTCAAAGCTATCAAGTTTTCCATCATGCTCACATTTTAGCTTGTATACCCATTTAGTGCCAATGGAATTTTTTTCTTCGATGAGAATCACATGAAGAGGAGATACCATTAATCATAATAACATCATATTCACATTTGCTAGAATCCATCCAATTTTCACAATTTTGGTCTTCAACAAAAGGCGTGGGCTCATTCGCATCAGAAAGGCTAGAGGCATCGATTGCATAATAATCTAATAATCTACATCCAAAGTGGAAATATTTCCATCATCAAGTGGCACCTATAAATGCTTATAAGCTACCTCACTTGCTGTAAAAAGAGGCAGAAAAGAGTCATATACATCCTTCAAGCTACTAATGTCTACTTCCTATATGAAAACAATGTTTGAATTGCATCTTCCACAAAAAATAACATCATTGCTTACCATAATTTATCTATTCTTTAGATGATAAAAATGATATAATTGTGCTTTCGAAACTATACCCAACAAAAATACATCTTATTTCTTTATCATGCAATTTGTTGTGTTGTTGTTTAGGCAAAAATGCATATGCCAAAAAACCAAAGACAAGCAAATGAGCAACATATGT
The DNA here is from genome assembly GCA_020310875.1 of Ceratopteris richardii. NCBI lineage: Eukaryota > Viridiplantae > Streptophyta > Polypodiopsida > Polypodiales > Pteridaceae > Ceratopteris > Ceratopteris richardii. Next base: position 158,979,833 of record CM035419.1, on the reverse strand, counting down.
CTTGGGAAAACGGTAAGACTCATATGTAGTGATGGATTACAATGCTTTGGTGGGACACGTCTTAAGAACATATGTTGCACAACTAACAACCTTAAGTGAGAATTTATGCTGTAAAGATTGCCCTCTCATCATACACCTCCCCATCTCCATGAGGCATAAGACAAGTCTTGGCCCCTCAATCAAAAGATGGGGTGCCCATTTCACATACCGATAGATTTTGAGTCATAACCAAGAACTGTTTGAATCACATAAAGACTTTCGGCTCTTCTTCCAATGGATAAACCCATGTATCCCTAGAGAAGTCATCAATGAAAGGCAAGAAGAAAAGCTAGTTACCTAATTAAGGTGTCTGCATAGTACCATAGACATCACTATGAACAAAACTGAATTATGAATAGCTCAAACCAAAACCATTATTTGGGAAGGAGAAAATGCTACACCCTGCCAAAAATACCACCAACGTATTCATAAGGCCTCCCATGTTTGGGTTGCAAGGATATCATCTTAGATTTGTTTAGGTGTAGCAAAGTAGTAGAATTCAGATGCCCAAAGCATGCATTCCAAAGCTTTAAGTGTGAGATAGCCTAAGAACCTTGAACTTCAGATGCTAAATCATTCATGGATTTTGTGTAGTCTATATGCTTATAAAATCAATGACATAAAGTGCCAGAAATGATAATAAGATTACCATTTGAGAAGATCATGATTTGTACATGTCTCATGAATAAATTTGGGAACCAAATCAATCTTGGCTAATGCTCAAACTAAAAACCAGTTTTTCTTGATCCTACAAACATATAAGGCATCTCACAATGTAAAATATTTGTGATCACCAATATTCAAAATGAGCTTACCAAATCCCATCACATGGCAAGAGGAGTTGTACGCACGTGTAATAATACTCCCTTTAGGTGAGAGGCTCAATTGCATCAAAGAAACTCCTTTACAAGATAATATGTTTGGTTTCCCCACTATCAGAGTAGAGAGCGTTTGATTCTTCTACAAACATACATTCCTCATGAAAAGATGGGTCATTGCAACAAATAGTAGTAAAACCTCATTCTTCATTCAGAAAATGATTAGAAAACTTTGTTTTTGGTCTAGAAGTCTTTGCAACAACTATTATATCCTCATTCTTCTTTGCATTTTTTTGTATTAAGTTTATTACAACTCGTTATGGCATGATCAATTTCCTTACATTATTTGGAAATCGATTTATACTTTTTTCCTCATGTTTTTCTTCCATCTTTGACTGTATAACATTACCATAGTTTTTATTACTAGTAGATGAGCTCCATTTAATTTTATCCTTCTATCTAACATAGAAAACTTGATTTCCAACATGCATAATCTATATGTTTTATTTAGATAGACCTTCTTGCAACAAAATAGAGATAAAGTTCTTAAATGTTAAGAAATTTCTATTTCCTTTCATCAGCAATCAAAGAGTAGAAGAAAAATTCTGAAATGAAGATGATATAATGTTAAGAACAACCACCATAGGTGAACTATTTTGCAAGAATTTCTCAATAGAAATCAACTTCTCCTTCAAATGTTTGAATGAATCTCCTTTATTCATATGCTTACTCTCATTGTTTTTGAGGTAATTAAGAAGAGCCTCATTTCTTACCTGTCATAAAGTTCTCTAATTTCCAAAGAGAAAGTATGAAACCATATAAATTTGAGTATCTAAACAATAAAATATTCCTTAATATATTTTTTAATCAATAAAATATTTCCTAACACATGTTTTCATAATTGGAAGTACACTTCAAAAATATGTAGTTTCTCAATTTTTTCTCTAGCCTCTAACTTCCAACATTGCTTACCACTTGCCATAAACAAACATCCTTGATATTCCAAAACTAAATTCCTTCACAAGTACACCAGCTATCGTAAAACTTTAGATAAAAATATTAAAGGGATGATGAATATAAGGTTTTCCATTTCACATAGCTAATATGACTTATGCCTTTTTAATATTTATTTTCTTATGCTTAATAAAGAGAATAAAAAAAACTGTATTCTTCAAATGTTTCAAACTAGGTATTCAATTTTAAGCTTTCACCATAATATTGTATTGTTGTGCGAAGCAGAAAAAGAAAATAAATTTTAGAAATGATAACTTTGTGTGCGGTTCAAATGCTACTTCTATCAACTATGATTCTAGTCATTCAATGTGAAATAATCTTTTAAAAACAAGAAACCTTCAACACTCGAACATTTCCAAAGATAGCTAGAACTTGGAAGAGACTTGCAATGCACAAAATCAATGTTGAGTTTTCTCTATGCAAATGAACATATCTCTAATGAAAAAACGATACCTTGAAGAGACCTATAAGGCACACATGATGAGATGCAAGTCTTTGAATATTCTCCCTATTTTAGTGCATATCAAAGGCCTTTCTAATATCATCCCCGAGCAGAGATGCATTCTCACGTCCATCATTGATACAAACAACACCATGTTGAATGGTAAAGAGAGAACCCACACTCTTTCCCAAAAAAGTGTCACACAATTCGAATAAAAGAGCAACATGTTGCGGACGTGACAAACAAATTACTCCACCAAGGTTCCAATCTAAGGGGGTGTCATGTCACTAGAAGCTTATTCCAACCATGTCTTCAACCTTGTGTATCCATGAATTTGTATCCTGATTATAATGTTCATTATGTAGAACCTAATTAAAATCAGTATGCATCACTAGAAGGATCAAACTTTTTACATGAAGCATCAAGGATGATGTTAGTGTTCATTAATTATAGATTGATTTATTGAAAAATAAACAAAAACATCATTACTTTTTTTGTCTTGAAGCAACAATTGCATCAGATAAAAATTATCATCAACTAGTGAGATATAAAATATCAGGATAAAACAATACTTATCATAAACAAAACACATACATCAAGTCAAGTATCTAAAAGCCGAATCACATAAAGACGTTTAGGAACCTAGATAGTGTATCATTCCTTGACAAAACATAAAACAGTGAGACAATTATGCTTGTATTTCCAATCGAGGACTAAATACGTTTGGAATATTTTAGTAGACGACTAAATGCATTTTGGCATTTCATAGGGAACCGGAGGCACAACTGCACTACATACGTTATTTCTCAACATATAATCAAATGTTGGCCATCTACATTCCGTGTAAAGATGACAACAAGATTTGATAATAACTTTAACATAATTTAATTAGTCCCCACATGAATGATCAATCCTCATAGAAAATATTTACCTTGCAATAGAAAGTTCCAATCATTGGAAATGCACAAAACAAAGGGTAGTGGAAAAAAGGAAGAATTTGGTGTTGGCTTAGATATCCATTTATGACCTTCTGGCCCCAAGCAAAGAGGTGGCACTAGATAGTGTAATCGAAGCCTGTGCTTCCTCGAAAGGTAAATGCTCGGCATACCAAAGTTGGCTTCCTTTCAATTTATAAGACTCAACACATGGGCATTGAGTATTGGTTTCATTTACTTACTTTCAAGCCCCGAATCTCGTTGGCCGATCATCTTTGCCAACACCACTCAAGTCTGCATGGCTGAAAGCCTCAATGCTCATTCGTACTTAGTGCTCCATAGTGCCTTCCTACTCAACTTTCAAGTATTTGTTGCTCAATTCGGAACTTCGCCGTAATATTTGTTCATCAACATTAGCTGGTCGATAACTTCCAAAGAGTTAAGGCCTAATCAATTCACAAAGTGATGCCTAATGTCAATGGCCCACGTGGGAGTGGGTATCGATTCACGACTGACTTGATTCTTGAGTCCTAGGTAACATACGTAGTTTAATCAGTAGAATTTAGTATATATTATGTAATATATACTATAGATTATATTATTATATTTAATATAGTAAGCACTATTGTTTTTTGTTATTCCATATGTGAAAGGAGTGCTTCCTCTTCCTTCGAATACAAAAAGGGGTGTTTCCTTATGAATACACGTAAGAGGATATTCTTACATTCATGATTAGTTCAATAGGGAGGTTATCTTTGTGAACTTTTTTTTCCTAATTTTTTCCTATTCGATGACGGGATTTGGAATTCTTGAACGGCATGAATAAGCTCAATCAGTATTTTTCGGAACATTCGTTTGATCCAACGCCATTGTGATTGTCGTATTTTCTGAAGCGTGATTCAATATGAGAGGCCATTGAGTGCATTCGAGGACATACTCAAGCTCATGTGAAGAAGCCCTCTCTTGCATGTTTTACAACGCGCGCTTAGCACAGACGCCGTACATTACGAGACAATACTATTTATACATGTGCGTGATTAAGAAGGCTGTTAGACACCACACAGAACTGCGCGTCACATCATAATTTTTCTTCTGACATTACAGAATCTCTTCCGTTCAAAGATCGTAGATTCCCACTGTAGTCAAAAGTGAACATCCACTATAACATCTTTTTTACTATCATATAAAAAGTTTCGAATATCCAAAGAGATATCTCATTTCCTCGAGTGTCGTGTGTCGTGTCTGCGTCCAAGGCAACACGACACACTAGTCACGTTGTTGATAATGGTTCCCTTTGAACATTGGTTGATAGTAGCTGCTAGCTAGAGACAAAAAGTTGCGCTTTGTGGTTGTTCGAAGAGGTCTGTGTTTTTATTTTGTTTACTCTAAGGAGTTGCGGAAGCTTACAAGTGAACGGGCATAGTAAACATGTGGCATAGTAAACATGCTACAAAGGTGCACAAAAGTGAACGGGCATAGTAAACATGCTACAAAGGTGCCCAAAAGAAGAGTAAACGTGCTACAAAGAAGGGTACAGAAAAGAGTTTAAGATGGCTCGAAGGCGATACAACGATGAATGTCTGCCATGCATCCAGAGACAGGAACTGTGCTTTGAGTTTATTTTATATTTCTCAACAAAGTTGGTTCAAAACAATTAAAGATCGGTACAAAGAAGCTTGCCAGCCATTGATTCCCTCCATGCGGGATCCATCTGTATCATTTGCTGTACAATCTTTTGTGTTTCCGTATTTGCAACCAGCGTCAGACATTCAAAATTAACACTGCTACCACTTAAGTGCTCAAAGCACACTCTCCAGAAGGTGGAAAAAGCGACGTATTTTACGAGAACTCACGTTTTCCTTTGCTTTGTCTGAGAGTTTCCACGATGGGAAAACCTATAGTATTTCTCGTGTCTATATAGAGACTAGGAATGTAAATCTATGCTATAATAGGATACAACAATTTGTATTCATATCTCTCTCTTTGCAGAGACAAGGAAATAAACTTATAATAGGAAGGGCTGTTACATTATGAGTCAATATGCATAGCAAAGCGCGAAAGCGATATTAAATGAAAGAGAAGATCCCAGACGAACGTCGGACTTTCGCTATTTAGATAGGCCCAAATTTATTATAATAGAGCCCAGGCTGTCATTCTCCCCAAGGGCAGATTTGATAGAGTTCAAATTACATAGTTCAAACTACATAAGCCGACCCTCTTAAGGGAAATAATAGTAGAGAAGAAAAATTCTCTGATCCATGTTCAGAAACCTGATGATTATTGGTTCTTTACATAGCTTCCGAGATCTATTATTTCCGTTTGTTCAAATAACAATGTGAAGATGCTGGCAGGCTTCTCACAAGATTAATTCATGGCCCAATGCATGATGAGAAGTTTTCATATAATATCTTCACAATAGATTCCAAAAATTTTGAGTAGCTTTGCATGCATTCGGGGAAAAAGTGAAACTTGCATGGTCTTGTAAGGATTCTCAATTTTTAGGGCTTAAAATGGTTAATTAGGTGGATTCAGAGTTTTGGAAAACCATGAGTGGTATTATATATTAGAATAAAGAACAAAATCGAAGAGGGGATTCATGCGATTTTTGGAAAACCATGAGTGGTATTATATATTAGAATAAAGAACAAAATCGAAGAGGGGATTCATGCGATTTTGTCGACCTTAGATCCCTTGGTTGCATGGCCATGATTCAAAGCCAAATTTTGGAACTAACAATTAAAAACGGAGCACACTCTATCCATAAAAAATAAAACAGGAACAATCATGGGATGAGAGAGAATAAGAAAGCAAAATTGCATGGATTTCTATTGTTGCTAAATTATTATTATTATTATAATTATTATAATTATTATTATTATTATTATTATTATTATTATTATTCTTATTAGTACTCTTCTTCTTCTTCTTCTTATCAAGTGCTTTTTCCCACGTTGAAATTAGTTTTGTTCTTATTCAGAATTTTCACTTCCTCCTCCTGAAAGGCTATATGAAGGGAACTCGCTTCAACATAAATTATGTGGTTTGGATTGTAGTTTTCATTATCAAAAAATAATATTTTATACACGATTGTTGTTGGAAATTTGATGTCTAAGCAAGCAACAATCTACTTTCGATCGAAGTAGATGCGCATAATTTATAATCACCTCCTAGTCGCAAGAATCTCCAGCATATTTCTAGCATATTTCTGTAGTGCCCCAAACATAGAGATATAAGAATCTTAATCGTGAAAGTTGATAAAGAATACATCTTCACGCACTTGTTGTAACTTAAACATTTAGATAGAAGAATCCTAATCATGAAAATTGATCAATAATTTATGCTCACTTACATTTTGTTGCATGGGCGTTATGGCTCCTATATATCGTCACGTACTTATTGTGACTTAAACATAGAGATAGAAGAATCCTAATCATGAAACTTGATCAATAATTTATGCTCACTTACTTTTTGTTGCATGTGCGTTATTGCTCCTACATATCTTCACATCAGGTTGGCATCCACTTGCACTAGCATCCTCGTAATTTGTATTTTGGATTTATAGGAAATATGAATAGATCTTCTTATTATAATACGATTTGTGGGGAGCAGAGAGGAGGGGATCACTATGCCTCGATCTTCATCACTTTTTTTAGGGATGTGTGTTTTCAAACGCGAAAATATATAATCTTTAATTATATGAACTTTCACAAGATCTCTTGTCTCTTCTATATGACTCTTTCCCTCGGTATCTTCCTATATCTATATACAGTCATCAGTTCACGGTATGTATGGTTCTAAACATACATGAACATGTATGTTTTTTGAAATGGGACTAACTAGTTCATTTATTATCAAGAGTGACACACCACATTCTAAAACACCTTAGAAATAGACTTTCGAATGGAAACCTAGATATCCTTGTTGGAAAAGCACGAGCACACATAAAATGGCAAGTTATTATGAGATTCATACATGATATGTATATTGAGCATATAAACTCCATTAGATGCAAGACATGTAGGATCCTACCAGCAATAATATCAAGAAGAACACAAAATTATCATCATGTGTATGATCAAGTTACATATATAGTGCTTCGGAAAATCCAATGACATACTTGTAGAAAAATGGGAGAGCAACAATTGTAACCATCCCTAGTCTGATTTTATACAATCATCTCTAGATTTCCTTGCATGAAACTCGAGGATTGTTCATCAGAGAGAGAAAATTGAGGAATCAGTCATAAAAACATCGTTAAAGATTTGAGTTGTATTTCTTCTAAAGCGAGCAATCAATAAGAATAATAATTCAACCTAATAAGCATATTTTGAATAAGTGCTCATGAGAACTTACATTAGAAAATAAAGAATGAACTCATAGTTCAAATGCTTATTTTCGTTTGTGAATCATTTGATTGAATTTGGTCACACCCTTATCCGCGTTTATGGTTTGGAATCAACGTAGGCGTGTCTTAGAACCACAAAAGGGCCAAAGCATTACAGGAATTTTCGTCACTAGTTTCTCCATCTAAACCTTGATTTCATCCTCCTCTAATTTCTTCTATTGATTGAGATAGTCTTCGTAGTGTTCAGACCCTTGGTATTTTGTATGCATCACCTCTTGGATGACAATGGCAACATAGTTTTCATTAAGTGATCGTGTGACTGGGGGATGGGATAGAATAATTTTCAAAAAATGCGGAAATTCAGTTTCGCCATCTCCATGTCCTTTTCATAGTTACTCTATGTGCATGAGAAAAAATTCCGCCAATTAAAATATTGAGATCACCATGTTCATGGACTTGAAAACCTTTATAATATTCTAGAAGGATGCTGAGACTCTACCTATAGTTCTATTTTGTTGTTATCGGGTCACTTTGATATAACGCTTTCGTTAACTCTTTATGTTTTGTTTGGGATGCGTTTACTCTTCATGTTTTGTTTCATCTTCTACAACAAATGAGATGCTTTTCGACTTTCCGCTTAGTTTGATTTCAGTGTGCCATTAATCACCATATTAAGGATGTAAATACAATGAAAATAAGAGAAGAAAATTATATCACGAGAGGCATAGTAACATTGACGCGGTGTTTTAAAACCCATATAGTTTATGTCATTTCCTTTTCGAACCTCCCCGGCCTGATGAAATTAGGATTGTGTTTTAAAATGCATGCAGGTCCTTACAATTTATATAGATCGCACTCCTTGGATCTCGAAAAGCATAGGTTCCATTTCAAATAAATCGATATCTAATGACACTTAGGAGTGTGCTTGAAGATGCCTAGAGGTTATTGCACTTTAAGTAGAAAGCCATTATTTCATTTTGACATATATGTATTTCTCTTCTAATGAACAACGTAATACACTAGGTATAGAATGGAGTTTGAACAACGAGATGTAAAGATAACTTTCACATAATTTAACTCGTCCCCGCACAAACGATCAAAACAAATGAAAACGTTTGAGCTTTGTAATAGAAAGCTCCAACTACACGAATGTATAAAAGAATGTGCATAGGAATATAAAAAGAATTAGTTTTCGGGGTCGATCTCTAGCTACGACCTTCTGGCCTTCAGCGAAGGAGATAGCATTGGTACCAGATAGTGTCGTCAAACCTTTAACTTCCTCAAAGGTAGATGTCTGGCATACAAAATTTGGCTTTCCTATCAACTTATATGACTCAATACATGGACATTCAGAACTGCTCTCAGTGCTCAATACATGGGCATTCAGAACTGGTCTCAGTGCTCAAACCTCCTTAACATCTCCAATCACGTCTTCGTGGCTCATAACCTCATTCCTCAATCCTACTAGGTTCTTAATAATCCGTTCCTGCTCGACTTTCAAGAATTTGTTGTACGTTTGCTCAATAACTATAGCAGGACGATATGGGACGACCTTAACTCCCAAGAGTTAAGGCTCAATCAACGCACAAGGTGATGCGCAATAGCAGTAGCTCAGGTGTTAGCGGGCATCGATTCATGACTCACTTGACTATTGAGTCTTAGGTTACAAAGGTAGTTTAATCAGTCGAATTTAGTATACAATAAGATCTAACTTTTGGTTGATTTATATATCAAAAGGACTGTTTCTTCTTGCTCCCTATACAAAAGGGGTTGTTTCCTTTTGAAAACACTTACAAGTGGAAATTCTTCCCTTCAACATTAGCCTAATGGGAAGGTTTTCTTCCCTAAATTTTAAAAACATTTATCATGTTAATTTTGGACATTAATAGAAAATCGAATTTGGAATTCTTAAACGGCATCAATATAAGCTCATTCAGTACTTTTTCGAACAGTTATTGATACAAGGCCCTTGAGATTGTCGTATTTCCTGAGGCGTGATTCACTATGAGAGGCCACCTAGTGAATTTAAAGTTCATTGAAGGACATGCTGAAGCTCGTGCTTAGAAGCCATCTCTTGCATTTTTCACAACGCCCTCTCTTGCTAAGGGGAACATTCTTATTCTTACATTGCAGAATCTCTTTCCTTCAGATATCGTAAATATCCACTGTAGTCTGGGGAAACGCGCTTTTGCCTTCAAAAGTTGATATCCACTACAAATTCTTTTTTCCTATCAAATAAAAAGTTTCGAATATCGTAAGAGATATCATTATCTCGACTGTCGTGTATCTTGTCTTGTTCGCAGGCAACACGAGACATTAGTTACGTCATTGATAATGGTTTCCTTTCAACACTGTTTGATAGTAGGCAGGGACAAAAAGTTGCGGTTTTCGTTGTTCGAAGATTTCAGTGTTTTGATTTTTTTTTCTTTAATAAGTGCAGCGGAAGCTGTACAACAGCACAAGTGAACGCGCATAGTATGCGTAGCGCATCTACCATTGGGTATATATATGTGCATTGGGCATCTACCAATGAAGTAAACGCGCATAGTATGCGTAGCGCATCTACCATTGGGTATATATATGTGCATTGCGCATCTACCATTGGGTAACGCTGCTATTTCGTCAAGTGCCAAAAGGACGCTCTCCAGCAGGTGAAATAAGCGACGTATTGTACAAGAACTCACAATTTCCTCTGCTTTGCTCGAGAGTTTCTACAAACCTACAGTATTTCAAGGTTTATGATTACATGGACTTTTTTTTTTTTTTTTTTTTAATTTTTTTTTTTTAATTACATGGACTTCGTGGTTGAGATCACCATCTTCTTTAATAGAATGTAACAGCATTCGATATGCTTATAGCATTCTCGTGCGTATATAGAGACCTAGAAATGTAAATCTATGCTATAATAGGATACAAGAATTTATATTCCTCTCTCTCTCCCCCCCTCTCTCTCTCTCTACCTGCAAATATCGTAGCGATGAAGGGGACGCTCAGGTCCTTATACATAACGTGAGAGGACTCTTAACTATAACATTCAGCCCAGCTACAGATAGGGCTTAGGACCATATATCTTAAATAATTTCGGGAAAACGGGGTATAATACTGCATTTGAACATAAATAATGTATTATTCTGCATTTGGGAAAGCAGGAAGCAAGTATAATAAAGTTTCATAAGAGTAGTTTCAGAATAAGATTTAACATACCCTATACATCCTGAGCAGTCACGATCGAATCTTACACACTGTCGGCTTCCTTGAGAAAAGTGACATACATGAGAGGCACTCTCCGTTGCGGCAATGGACCGCTACCTTTATTCGTCTTTTTCTTTTCCCTAAATATAAATCGAAATAAGGGAAAAGAAAAATGTGGTCTAGTAGCCATGGTAGTATAAATAAGGGTTGCTCTCAGCATCTTCAGAGCATCATAGAGCGTCATATTGACATAGGAAGACATATTCGAAAACCTGAGATCTCTATGTTTTCGCGAAACCTCGAGTGAAGACAGCATCCTCATTCGCCTGTGTAAAAGAATGCGGAAGGCCATTGCGGCAAAGTAGCCTTCCATACATGCCTGATCTTACCATCAAATGTGATGTCAGGAAAACTCTGATTTTAAACGTGCCTAGTACATTTTCTATGGAAACAAATATACCACGGAAGTAAAATAAGCTCCTCTATTCTTGAGTTCATGGATTTTCTATCCTCTCATTTATATTCTTTTTGCGTACAAAGGTTCTGCAATTCCTCTCTTTTGAAGGCTCGTTATCCTTATGAACCTATAGATAGAGGACTATGGCACATAGCTTATATTTAAGCACTACTTCCAATGAAAGAAAAATAAAGTAATGTACGAGAAACCTATGGAGCCCGTTTATGTTAACCCTTCATCTACACAGATTCTTATTTGAGTGTCAAGATGGCTTATTTAAGATGGCATACAAATGCCTTGCTGTGATATTAATCTCTATACTTTATGCTCTAGGATAAGAGTGCACAATTTATTACTTGATTATTCCTATTGGATATGTGGATGTGCAATAAAGATATCTGGATGTGCAATAAAGTTATTTGCATTGGGCTATACGGACATATCTGACCTACTTGAGATCGATAATAGGCGTACTTTCTGAACTCATTCATTGCGTGTCACAAGGTTCCGTTTCTTTTTTTATCTTTTCACGATGGAGACTCATGTCAACTTTTAATGCATCGTTCTGTAAGTCTACTGTCTAACCCTTTTCCTAAGAATAACAAAAATGTAGAAGTATTGTGTTCGCGCATATCTTGAATGCTCCTTCTATCTTGTACTTGAGATTGTGTTTCCGAAAGTTCTCTCCATCTCTCTCTCTCTCTCTCTCTCTCTCTCTCATTCATTTCGAAAACAACTTGTTTTGTTTTTTGAGATTGTGCTTCCGAAAGTTCTCTCCATCTCTCTCTTATTCATTGCGAAAACAAGAAAAGAAATTTACATTAATGAATGCGTGTTACATTATGAGCCAATATGGATAGCAAAGAGAGAAAACCACATGGAATAGAGGAAAACCAAACCAGCACCGCTAGACTTTCGCCATGTGTATTGGGACAAATTTATTATAACAAACTACAAGTTCTCATTCTTTCCGAGGGCAGATTTGATAGAGTTCAAACTACGTACGCCAACCCTCTTTACGGAAATAATACAAGAGAAGATAAATCCTTTGATCCATGTTTAGAAACCTGATGATAGGGTCCAAGATCTCTTCATTCCGCTTGTTCCAAAGAACAACATGGTGGTAGCAAGCTTCTGACAAGATTAGTTCATGGTCGAATTCTTTATGAGAAGCCTTCATTTAATATCTTCGCAACAGACCCCAACACTTTTTAGTAGCTTTGCAAAATATGGCTGAAATCTTCTTGAAAACCACAAAATGCACGAATCGGCTCAATACAATCCGATTTCTTCACCTTGCTTCCAGTCCAGAGCGCATTGTGAACGATGCCTCTTTCCAATAGAGTTGTTCCATACTCTATGGGAAAGCCCACACACGTTGAAATCTGCACCTCCATCGCTCGCTCGTTGGTTGTACTCACCATCTAGTGTTGAGCTCGTGGATGATGCTATCAATGGAGCCTCTATAACCTTTGTACTTCAGACATAGATCTGCAGCAGTTGCGGACAACTTCAAACCTCTCTCCTGATAACATTGATTATCAGATTTTCCCATCTCCTTGTTTTTTAGGAACACATCAAAATTCTATTTATATCCATAAGATAAATTACAAAATTACATGATAGAGTAACGGATGATCAACTCCTCATCCTCAAGAAGCCATATACATAATTTTCTTTTCCTGTTTTGTAAAAGGACTAAGAGGAGCTTTATTAGCTAATGAATCCATTCAAATGGACTCTTGAAGATAAGAGGAGGAATTACTACAGAGGTCAAGAGAGGGAGAATAAATGTTTTCTTTTACTTACATTGATTCTGAAGATATTTTCCAGGTGACCGAGATACTAATACTAGTGTAATTATGGGGGAAGAAATAATATCCCAAAACTTATTGCTCCACCTGAACCTATAAGCCTTAAAATAAAACATGTTAGTTTTTCTCTTGATAGGGAAATCCCTATAATGCATATAATCAATATCTCTATAAGTCTACGTAGTATCTAGGTTCCTAAACATCTTCATTCGACATAACAAATCAATTCCACATTCCTTCTTGAGGAGAAAATTTTCCATGCAACCTTAGGAATACTATTGGACAGAGTCAACCCCTTGCATAGACAAGACTCCTCGCCAAATCATAACATTGATCCGAAATCTTGTTTGTTTGTTTCCAGGAAGAAACCAAATAGATCGAGTTGGAATCATAAGATTATTTAAGATAAATAGTTTAATAGAAAAATAGAATTGAAGAGCATACCATTTAAAAAGCTTATGTCTTTATCTAACCACAATTCAATTCTAATAATATGTATAATATACATCCTTGATAGCTTCACAACCCAATAGAGAAGTGCAAGAAGAAAAGTGTTATAAGATGATTTGAAGTACTTATGTGGTCCTTGAATTTGGGGTGAGTGGATAGAAAACAAAATGGAGAGACAAGCTAAAAAGTTCTACAGTGAACTTTGATTAACATTACTAAAGGTATCCGTGTAACAAATATAAGAACGTTACATATGGAAGGATAATTAGGGATACTCAGTCATTCAATGATTCTAATTTAGATTTCCTTGATGCATAAAATCAAGTAAGAATATCTTTCATAGTATAAGAAAATGAAGGATCTTTGCGTAGTGGTTATTCCTCACTGATCGAGAGGAATGTCTTCGATTGAATACCCATGAATTTAATAAGGAGAATGTCTTACCAAAGACTCTTTTAGATCCTTCAAGCATGCACTCGAGTTAACTAGAGTTAATATGATTACATTGAGACTCAACCCAATCACGTAGTTCTATCTAACATGAGAAGACTCTAGATAGAGTCTAGTTATAGTTGCTATGAGAATGATGGAGGTCACATATACATATGTAGCTGATGAGTTAGATTCCCACATTTGCTATTAGCACCTAGGAAGTAAGCTTTGGAAAGGTGGATGGAGCGCATGCGTGTCACTTTCAGTTATGAGTCTAATAAAGATTAGAGTACATCTTGAGTGGCCATTTTCAGGTGGATTAAATAGGAAGTAAGCTTTGGCAAGGTGGATGGAGCGCATGCGTGTCACTTTCAGTTATGAGTCTAATAAAGATTAGAGTACATCTTGAGTGGCCATTTTCAGGTGGATTAAAGGAGGTTTGAAGAAGTTGCAAAAAATTTTAAATTGGAAATGGTTATCTCAATGTGAGAACAACAAATAGGTGAGAACACCCAATCGTAACTAGTAAACATGGCATTTAAATTCGGATGCCTCTCTCAAAATAAGAAAACAAAAGTGAGTGCTCACAAACCTAACAAGAGAACATGAAATCGTGAAGTCTTCTCCTCCCCTTTCAGTGAAGGGATATAATCATTCCTATGAATCATAACTTTCTGTACCATCAACTCAAGTACCCTTGAGAAACGGTGTGATAGTTCAAGTTAACTAGATTTACAAAGGATGCAAGTTGCATCAAATATTAACTCATAATGAATGGGAACTTATACACCTTGCATTAATCCACAACATCTGTTGTGAGAGCCAGACTGAAATTTCTATTTGGCCATTGTCGCATCAGACTATATATAACTATGAAATCTCTAATAGATTCTCCTCTATTTCATCATAAAAAGTCACCATAAACCAATAATAAATTAATAAATATCTAGGGCACGCGTAGCTCATGGTAATCACACCATACCATATTCATATGAAGAACCCGTGGAAACTCTTGTTCACTCAAGCATCTTCCTTGCGTGAAAAAAATTGTGGGTAGCGTTTCCCCAATAAAAGGATATGCGTTATAATATCCATGCTACAGAGACATGAGATTATGTAGGTACATGTAATTCCGTGTATGGAGCTTTAAAATATGTGTGCATAATAGATATATTTAACACTCATTTTTATGAGAATAAATCAATCTAGAGATATATGGGCATTTGAATACGTCCTGAATGTGTACACTAATATATGTGTTTGCATCTTCAATAGGTTTGTGATGATGTAAAGACAAATATAATGATGTTCTCATTATTCACATATGAAACAAGGTGCAACTGCATATGGGCATTCATAAATACATAATCGAACACAGGTGCATATGTGGTATGATTATGCATACTAATTATGAATTCAAAGAGATATGAATAGATGTGCGTACATAAATGCGTGCGTGTAGTAAAATATGCACACATGAGAATTTTTTTGTACATTTGTGCACATATATGGGTAATTACAGGAGAGTGTGTATTTGGATACATGGATGCACACATCCATACGCATATAACTAGTCAAATATACATAAGGAAATGAATATATACGTTTGTGTACTCAAATGTATGCAGACATGCATGTAAGTAAGAATGTATGTATATATACATACACGTATTTGAGTGGGTGTATATGCATTTTTTATATAAATATATGCATGCATCTCTTCGTCTTTCTTTGCATAGGCGAATGTGCGAGTTATCTTCTTTCTCTCACACCCTCTCTTGCTTTTTCCTTTTGTTTTTCTCTCTCTTGCTATTGTTTGTGTCATTTATTCTCTCTCTCTCTTTTCTCTTCGTATCTATTTCTTCTTTGCCCTCTCTGTCTCTCTGTTCTCTCTCGTACTTGAGATTGTGCTTCGGAAAGCTCTCTCTCTCTCTCTACGAAAACATGGAAGGAGATAAGGAAAGATTGTTGCATTATGGGCCAATACGGATAGCAGAGAAAACTATGGAATGCCCACACACGTTGCGCTTTCCATCTAGTGTTTGCAATCTTGTTGTCTTCTATCAACACCCATGTTCGCTTGTTCATTGCGCTTTCCATCTAGTGTTTGCAATCTTTTCGTGTCAAGCATCTTCCCTGCGTGACAAATTTCAAATAACAAGAGATTGAACACATTTAACTATCTTATTATAACAGGAAATTTCTAAATTTTTTGTAGTCATATAAGCTACCCTCAAGATCTCATGATGCTCAAAAAGCAGCTGACTTTCACATATCTATAGAGTCCTATAACCTACTCTTTGCAAGGTTGAGCACTTGAGGACTTACTCAAAAAATGAACAGGGTCATCTTCTTGAAGCCCTTAATTTGATAAAATAAACTTCTTGAGGCCCTTAGTCTAATAAAATAACTCACACAATAAACAGGGTCATCTTCGCTTTCTATACTTCCAAATCTAGACTAAATCCTCTAGTTCGTGATATCAAACTTTGAACGTAAAATTCACTAAGTAATTGCTCATTGCATTTGAAAATACTCTCTTCTACATTTTCTCTTAGATGAGCTAACAAAATATTGCCCTACTATGAATATAAAATTCAGAAGCTTTTGAATTTTTACATGCTATAAAATCCATAGTAGAGAATATTTTTCAAGAAAAAAATTCAAAATTGTAGCTTTGAATAAGGAAAAACGGTGCCTTTCTCAAAGACATATAGCAATCCTTGGTCACTTCTCCCTAGAGATTGTTCTACATACAAGAGCTCATTTGTTCTATCAAATGATCCCAGTTTTCGCTCAATTTAGATTATTATATTTGTTCCTATAAAAAGGAAGTTCCACCTTGGCCTACTCTCCTGGAGTTTAATAAAAAAAAAGTAAAATGATACAAGTGAATGGGACCACGGTCCTTGGGACCCCTAGAATCCAACAAACCGGGGTCAAAACTTTTGAATCTAGAGTATGTTACAAAGGAGGTTAATTATCCTCTTGTCCCCTTCATGCGGGGCCCACTTGGATTTAAGCTTGTTGTTTTTTATGAAAAAAACTTTATGCTACCTAAAAGGTGTGGACCTATTGCAGTTGGAGAATCTTTTGCCAAGGAGGAATAAAGACTTCTCCATGGACCAATCTTTTGGAGGGTGTCCAAAGTTCTAGGCACACCGCTCCTTCCAAGTCTTCCTGAGGGTTTCCCCTCAAATAGCATTACACAGTGGAACTCAAGAGTCAATTGCGTTGCCCAAGAGCGCTTGCTTCCAGGTGATTTGTCCCTGCAATCAGAGAGTATTCCCAAGGGTCCATCACAACCGAAGAGACTTGGGGCAAGCAAGGAAGATGTCACCTAGATTCTTATGGTGCGTCAATAAATCTTGCACCATGGAGGAGCCCCACAACTTTTGCTAGCCTTTAGATTGGTTCAAATACGATGGTGGAGAATTTTCCACATGAGAACATATTTTTCGATCTCAATGAGGGGATGCCATATAGACATGAACTTCAAATCCCAATGCAATCTTGTCCAAGTTAGGCATCACTTCTTGTTAAGCGTGATATGGGAAACTTTCATTGTGCCAAGTAAGACTCTCATGGGATGGTGGATCCCACCCAATGAGGATTCAGATTTTATAATATTCCAAGGTGATGCATGTGCTTTGAAGGAGAGTCCATTCTTCGTACTTCACTCTTATTTCAAGATCTGTGTCCTCAAAGCTAATCCACTAGCTAGTTTCTTGTTTCGAGGGGTGTTTCCAATATCTTAAACCCTTGTTGTAGAGCCTCTTAGCATTTTGGAGGTTCCAAGAAGCCACAACCCTTATGCATATGATAGAAATCTAGATTGAGTCATTTTGTCTTATATCGGCCACCCATTTCCAATCTTCTCTGATTCTGATATATCTTCTTAAACTTGTTGAAACTCATCCACAAGGAGGGCACACGACTCGAGCCTTTAGGGGAAATGGGAATTGGGAGAATATAATAGTAAGGAGGCCCAAGTCTTTCCAACCAGGGAGGCCCACTAGCATAACCTCTTTCTTGTTCATGAAAAGGAGCTTGTCCCAAGTCATTTCAGAGTTGCACTAGGCCTTGATGATCCATTTTGCCACCAACTTGTCATCCATGCATACAATATCCATTATGCCGAGACCCCCAAAGTCCTTTTGGCTGATGGAGGTAGACCATTTAATTTTGGGAACCCCCCTTCTGTAATGGTCCCTCATCCAAAGAAATTTGCTCTAGCAGCTTTCTAATTCTTTAAGCTCTTGACCCTTCTGACTGTAGCAAGAGAGAAAGTAAATGGCCAAGGAGATGGAAAGGTATTAATTACAATGGCGCACCCTACGAGGTTGATTTACATGCCCTTACAATATGCTAAATTGTTGTCTAGTTTGGAAAGGACTCAGTTCCATCTCTCCTCCATTGAGACTCCAAAGCCCACCTGGATATCGAGTAGGCGAAGGATTTGACCCCTATGGAGAACTTGGCAACAATGGTAAACTAACAATTGGTGTGGCACTCTCATGGTGACTCTAAAAGTGATGTTTGAGTGGTTTATTTTGGAACCAGATGCCTTAGAGAATCTGTCAAGGCACACCCAAAAGGTTTCAATATTGGTCAAATCATGATGCATAAATGCATTCATGTCATCAACAAAAAGCCTCATAATCATCTATCCATGGTTGAGAGGTAGAAAGAGACCTTTAATATGACCCATTTCCATGTGATGTTACAACAGACAAGTGAGCCCCTTTGTGGAAATAGCAAAGAGCAGAGGGGCCAACGGGCACCCTTGCGTGATAGAGCATTTTAGTATGATGGCCCTCCATAATTGATCTTTGATATTTATTAGCATGGAATCATTCCCCAATAGTGTAGTGATCATCCTAGTGAATATTTGACTATACGAGAGGTCTTTCAGAGATTGGACAATAAAGTCCCATTCCCATCTATCGTAGGCTTTGTCAAATTCAATTCTCAAAAATACATCATCTTGCTGGGACTCTTCAACAAAATCAAGACCTTCCCAAATGTCAATAATAGCTCCCAGTATTGATCTAGCCTTGATGAATCCCTTTTGGTCCTCATTGAAATCTCTCTTCAAGTGGTAAGAAATTCCATTGGAAGTTACGTTTGTAAGAATCTTATACCCTTTTTGAAGCATTACGATGGTGCACCAGGTTTCAATCCTATTCCTGTTACCTTCTTTATGGATAAGCTTGATTTTACCTTTGTTTTGGAATTTAGGAA
Source organism: Ceratopteris richardii (assembly GCA_020310875.1). Taxonomy (NCBI): domain Eukaryota; kingdom Viridiplantae; phylum Streptophyta; class Polypodiopsida; order Polypodiales; family Pteridaceae; genus Ceratopteris; species Ceratopteris richardii. The sequence goes on along the minus strand of CM035419.1, from coordinate 158,960,651 downwards.
CCACTCTAAAAGACAAGAGCTCTTGCACAAGCAAGCGTAGCGAACTGGCCACCACCTATGTAAAGGATTGGAAAATTCATTTTTGAGGCTGTCAAGACTCGAGGTTTTCCCATTGGGGAGCCTATCAATAACCTCAAGAATCTCACTATCTGGAATGGGTTCATCAAGGAGGGACTTCAGATTATGTGGTATTCTCAATGGAAAGAATCTCGAGATGATCTCCACGCAATCCCACCTATGTGGAAAAAGGGGCATGGAAATCCCAAGAGTTGAGTAAAGTGTTTAACAATAAATAGCACTATTTTCTTCTTCCACTTTGCATTTGAACCCATTACTATCAAACAAGAAGGGAATAGATTCCCTTGTTTATCTCCTCTTAAGGATGCCACACATCTCTTTAGGTTGTTTATTGGCCTTACCTGCCCATCAGTCTTTAAAGTATACTAGCAAGATTTCCCTTTGAATTTCTTCCTCATATCTCAACATACCTCTTATTTTCCGTAGTCTTATCTACAATTGGTAGTTCCCTTTGTTCAAGTCCTCCTCAAGACACTAGAGCCTCCAATAGAGGTTCTCTCTCTACCTCCATCGAACATTGTGAAGCATCTTGTGAGTCCTTACAAGAATTTCATGAGTCTTCTCAACTACAGCCTGGCAACACTTGGCCACGAAGGCACCGTTGGAAAACATTGAGTTCCAGACCAAGGTCATCTCTTGATGGACAGAGGGAAGGGAGAAAGGCAAAGGTCAAGCATGAAACCAAGGCGCTTTCTTGAGTTTGGAAATACGTTTGAAAGTGAGAAGAAGAGGGTAATGGTTCGATATTCAAAGATCAATGTGTTGAGAGGTGGTACATGGACCCCATTGATGGATAATGTTCTGTGCAATATAGCTTCTACCGAGTTTTTCTTTCCTCAAATCATCTCAAGATTGGAGGCTGGACTAGAAGAAGAACTTTGTACTTTAATTTCCACTAGGTCCAGGTGGAGCTTCATTTTGTCCCACATGTCTTTCTCCTGACCATCAATGGTATGACCCTAGTGGCCAATAATGGCTGCTTTTAAGGGGTCAGTCAACCCCCCGACATTAAATCATATGATAACCATTATCAATGGTCACCCTCTTTGCGGAGAGAAACCTTGTCTTTTTTGTTCTTCGGTTCATCTTTTTTCCTCATAAAAGACGGCTGCAAACCATGTATCTTACCATTAAGGGGGCTCTTCCATGGCATTTCCAATGGTTTTTTCCCCTTATGAGTCACCTTCTCTGGGAGTGAATCTAGCAGCTTTTATTGGAGTGTTTATCCAATGATGGAGATCCTCTTGGTTTTCTACTTTGTTGGTGGAGATTTCAAGAATTTTACCTTTGGTGTCTGCTTCATAAAGATTTCCTCCAGGAAAATCCAACTCATTGATCTCCTTTTCCAAGTTGAAGTACAAGTTGTTTAGAGGAGCCACAACTGTGATGTTCCTCTTAGAGGACTCATGAGGGCTTCTTTTTCTTCTATGACTAACTTTTGTGAACCCTTCTGAGTTCATCTCTGAGACCCTAGGGTCTTTCACTTCCTCATTGATAAGCAGATGACCTTGTGCCGTGGTGCTTATCTTATCTTCTTTGCTGTCTTCTTGGTTCTATTTGGATCTACAGGAGCTATTTTTCTAAGGACACTCTTTAATCCTATATCCTAAAAGGTGAGAGTGATAACACACCTTTGGCAAATTCCTATATTTGATTTCTTGTTCCGAAACTTCCCCTTGCCCTAAGTCTATGGAAATCTTTGAGGGGAGGGCCTTGTTAAGATCAATCTTGATACATATCTACAAGAGCCATCATGGGTTGAAGGAATATGTCATTCTTGTGTAGATGAATTCCCTAGATGTCCTCTCTCGAGGCCAATGGTTGATCAATCGGGGCAAGAATATCCCTTAGGAAGTTGAACAAGAAAAAAAGGAAGGTTGGGAAGCTCAACCTAGAGGAGCTAGCATTGGGGTTTAGACTTGATTGGGACAAAGTCTGAGGACCACTTGAAAAGGCCAAAAGTAGATCATCAAACTTGCCAGTTGCCCACTTGAACCACTTGGAACACCCTCTCCTCATTCTCGAAGACTAAAAGTAAGTGGCTCATTGGTAGAAAATGACATTTGTTAACTATCAAACCATGCGGGAAGCGCTCCTTCTGAAGCGAGTAATGCATGAACTCTATGGGCCAAATAGTTGACCAATAAGGCACCTTTTCAATAGTTCTTCTTGCTTGGCCAAGATAATTTCCCTCCTTAAAGATACCATCGGAAGAGTGACATCCCTAGGATGCCCAGTAGCCTCACATGAGCCCTCAAAGCTAGAAAGAAGGATAAAGAGCCAAAAAAAATCATCAATGTTTGCCCAAATGGAGTTGTCTACTAGATATGTGTGCCATTTCACCAAATTACCTATTATAGATCTACTTCTAAGTAATATTTCACTCGTACCTAACACTGTTTTATGCCAAAGGTCAAAAGAGCCATCATCTTTTAGCTACTAGATGTCTTGCAAAACATGAGCAACATAAGGTACATGTCTTTTAAGTAAGCTGACATGAAATATAGGATGCACATTTAAATGTTCAGGTAATTCCAACAAATAAGCAAGAGAATCAATCTTTTTCAAAAAATAAAAAGGGCCTCCATATCAAGGATAAAGTCAGTGATCCTTCCCTGGCAAGGAGTTAGATCACTTGGGATCGACTTTAAGAAATACCATGTCATTTGTTTAAAAATCAAGTGGTCTTCTATTCGAATCATACAATTTCTTTTGTGCCTTTTTTTTAATATAAAGGATATTCCGCCTTAGCCTACTCTCCTATATCTTGGAGGAGATGGTTGTTAGTCTTCAGAGATGAAGTGGTGTTGCTTAAACCTCCTTCACATGAGCCAAGAACAAGTACTAGAGAGTATAGTCGGCCTCTTTAAATTGCTAATGATCATAAATAATCACCTATGTTGTTTTGAACATGATCCACTAATCTATGGATCAAAAGAGATGAGTGGAAAGTTAATTCAAAGTGATAGACTTGTTATTTTTGTCTCTACAACTAATCTATTTAATGAGCAGTGCTCCGAGTATGATAGCAATTAGCCTAATTCCTTTTGGTGGTGTCTGATTAACTTAGACAGCTACCAATCATGAGTGATTTCAATAAAAAGGATGAACTACACGGTGAGTATGATGTTTAGCAAATCTTAGGACTTCCTTGACATTTTTGTGATGCATCAAAGTATAGACTAAAGAGGAAAGGTATGATAATATGTCACGATGGAGAGAACCAATGATAATGAGATTTTCTAGCCATAGAGTAGATACTATACTAAATCTATGATGCTTTAAATCATGAACAATCATCAATCATACAATGAGAACAAGCTCTAAGAAGATCACTGAACTAATGTAGTCATGGCAAACAACTAAAATAGAGATATAATAAAACATATGTATTAGATCACATAAAATTAGAAGGTCATTCACAATAATCTATTGCACAATGTGAGGGTAGTAATTGAGCTATGAAGTGAGCTCTCAAATCATATAGAGTCCCTCTCTCTCCCTCTCCAAAAAACTAGCATATCACAGGAGTCATTTGATCCTCTTTTATAGTTGATTTTGGAGCCAATCTTCTAAATTCAAATTGATAAAGTCCACCTAAAAGTAAATCCTATATTATAGGATATATTCTCTCATCAATCAACTATCAAATGAATCGAGATTTGATGCTTCCTATCCTTTTGGAATTAAGGTTCTTTTACAAAGGTAAACATTAGGGCCAAAAACGGCCGAGAAAGGGCCGTGTAAGGATTTCAAGTACTTATGCTTAATATGAATTAAACTTGTCAAATCCTTCAAGAAATTCTGTGTAAGTCCATTTAAAATTTATCTTATGCAAATTTTAAAGAGAGAGAAAATTGTGTGATAATCATGGAAAGTTTGCGTGATATCTTACACCTCGAAGTTTGTGCTTATCGGGCGCCGATCAAAATTCAAATTTTCATCTTGTTCACGGACCTATATAATGTGTGCTGATGATGTTTTGTGCTTTTTTACTCTACTTTTCATAGCAGGCCTGTTTCTCTCTTTCACGTCATTTTAGACACTTGTCAGTCACTTTTCATAGCAGACCATGAAGAACCTTAACCCAAATACTCTCGCTGAGCTTTCAAACAATCGAAGTCATTGTGAAAAGTTCCATATCAACATTGTAGTTAGTCATGAGTATGCAACAACAAGAAAAGTATTCCGAAGGGCTCTTCATCCTCCTGAAGTGTATGGATTGCGAAAGGAAGGCAAGAAACATATCAACATATGGATAGATGGATCTGTTTATCCAATTGATCCAAAAAATCGAAGGTATCCCCCTTTTCACAATCTTCATGATTTGATTAGATTTGTAGGAGATGGTGAGGATGGTTTCAAGGCTATTGTTCAAGGCTCTTGGATATTTCAAGAAATTATGTACAATACATAAACTATCTACAAGATACACTACATTAGAAGGATTTACATATCAGGGAGCTAGAAAGCAAATTATCCACTTTATCTTCTCAATTTGAGTCTTCTAAAAAAGGAAAGAACTCCTATAGGTTTGAGAATGCGATCAAAAAGAGTAAAACCTTTTCTAGATTTGACTCCAAAATTTCACCTGAAAAAGAAAAGAATGAAAATTGTAAGAGATCATGTGACAAATGTGCTAGGTTTCAATGTGTTGAGTAGTTTTGAGCTCGTACATCTCTATAATGAAATTATGAGTCAAAATGATGTTTTAGGACTATTGAAATTGAATTAAAATACATGCCTGAAATGCTTTGTTTTCAAAAAACTCATGATAGAAATGAATCTGTTACTAGAACCATCTCAAATTCAGAAGATTTATGATAGCGTCGGAGTGAGTAGGAAAGGTTATAGATCAATCTCAAAAGTTTGGTGTGAATTTTAAAATTTTAACAAAGTTAAAAGTTTTGGATTGCCTAGGCCCCATGATGTAGGAAATTTTTGGCTCTGCTTTAATAAAAGCATCACATCAGTATTTGGTGAATATAAACATATTCACGGTAACATGCCTTACAAAGTAGGAAAATAAAAGTTTCATTTCACTTACAACGCATTTAACAACATATGGATAGATATTATAAAACTTCAAACATACATGGTTAAGTTCTATAATATAAACAAACATGAATGTTTTGGTCTGCTGAAATTTGTAATCAAACTTCATGAAGCTGAGCTTGAAAAACATCAAAAGATGGAGAGAATAAGTATTGCACTGATGAACAAAGTTTTGGACTAGAGCCTTGGGAAATCGGATACTCCATCTCTCAAAGTACAATCAGAAATGGAGTTATGTTGGGTTGGTTGTGCTCAAGTTCCATCTGAGAGCCATAAAATACTTAAATGGTTATTCTCACAGACAAACATTCCAAATGTTATCCAAAGGCATCATGCAGGAGAATTGTTGAATATCAAAGACTATGGTAACTTTCAAGTTGAGTGGAAATTGAGTGGAGACCTAAAGACGCTCAAATGCATGTTTGGTATAAGTGGGGGAGCAAATTCGAAGTACCCTTGCTTGTACTGCATGCAAAGCCCAGGCACAAATGCATGGATTGCTAGAGTTGAGGCTTAAGATGCTCCTTCTAGGCAAAATTTATTCATAACTACTCATCTTCTTCGATGATTTGGGATCCCATACTTCCAATAGCATTGACAAATGTACACATATGTACACTACATGCAGAGTTAAGAATCATTGACAAGTTGGTCCGTCTTCACTTGGATTATGCATATTCTATCAAGCCTACAACTCTTGCATATGAGTGCATAAGAAAATGTGAATGTCTTCTTTCATAAATGGGATTTCATGGTGGTGATGTTCATCTAAGAAAATATCCAAAGCTTTCACAAAATACAGGTGATGTACTACAGGATGTCTCAATGGAAGGTGCAAAAGCAAGGAGATTCTTCAACAACCATGATGACAAGCAACTAAATGCCATGTGGAATTGTTGGAAAAAAATTTGTGAGGTCACGACTAATGTAAAAAGCAAACCTGAAATATAAAAAAAGAGAATGGAGGTGTGGGTCAAACTAGATAGTTTGTTTAAGGTCATGAGGCAGTAGGTAACATCAAAAAGTTATGTGACAGATTTCACAAAGGCGACCGCAGAGCTTATAGAAACCATCATAGAGGCATGGGGTGCCAAAGACATAACATACTACTTGGTGAGTTCCAAAAATAATTGATTGAGTTTATTTATTTTTTAATTGAAATAAAGATCTGATGAGATTCTTCTACTCTTCTAGCATATTCTTCTTTTGCATGGTGCATTCTTTGCAGAAAAAGAACCACTTGCCATATGGAACACCCAAGGCATGGAAAAATCTCATTATCAAGCAAGGACAAGCTTCTTTAGGTGTAGAAGGAAAGGAGGAGGAGTAACAAAGAGCAATGCCTTGAGAGAGCTTTTTGATTGGTTCGTTAGAAGAAAATTACAAAGGACCTCATGCGAAATGTAATCAGAAGAATATGACTATCACCACACAAAATCATCATGTATCAATATCACAAAATGAAAAAGACTACATTTCAAACAGAGCTTTAATATTTGCAATGTCTTTTATTTCTTTGAGAATTAAATATGTCATGTATGTACATTTCATGATGTATTAAGCTTTGAAAAGAAATATGTCTATAACCATGAGATGTCTTTGACCAGAGAAGAGATCATGGATCAATAACAATTAATATTAGGACATGGATCAGTTACACCAAAAAAATTTGCAATGTCTTATATCACATTGGGTAGTTTCTGTATATGTACATTTGATGAGAAATAGAATTTGAAAAAAATGAATTCATTCCTTGAGTCCCTTTAAAGATCTTGGCTCTAGCAAATCACCTTTATATCTGAGGAACTCTTTTCTCCTGTATCTAGCAATGCTTTTTAAATATGACGCCCCTGCAGCCATTGCATAGCTTGAATAACAAAGAAAGTACCCTCCCCTTGAAGCATTGTGTCCTAGGGCATATCCAAAAATTCTAAATGCAGCTACTCTTTCAAGCAGCAAAACTCTGAAAGCATTAAAGGGTATTGGATTAAAACCCATGTATTTTGATAGAGTCCCGAAGGACAACAATGCAAGCCTGGCTCCTCACTATAGTGCTTTTGAATAACATAAAAAGTGTCTGGGTTCAATTTTGGAATATAGTGCATAATTGAATGAATATCGAGATTTGCTTTTCCTTTCTCTTCTACGGTTTTTCTTGTTCCCTTGCCCCTATGAAGGTAGTTATCCTCATCCCATATAGTTAACTGTGGTAAAAATGAAAAACAAGGTCAGATGAAGTGCAAGCAAACTTAGGGAGTTATGAAAAGTAATTTGAAACAAACAGACAAAAAGCAAGAGACCAGACTGATGCAACTGATTAATGTCTTCACAAAAATTGAGATGGTGGTTATCGCTTACATCGGTCGTTATCAATATCTCCTTGCAAACTACCTAGAAACATGTTATATTTGCTGAAGAAGGTGAATTCTTACATAGCTAGATGTCTATTATCAATGCTGCATGCAACTCCTAGACACGACCGATACAAGCAATAAGGCCCAACGGAAAATATCCAATGGGCCTTATCGCTTGCATCAGTCGTGATCGATTTGTCACACTTTAAATGGAGATCTTGGACAAAACCAATACAAGCTAAAGATGTTGCATCGGTCGCATCTCATTTCCTGAGCCTAAAATTCTTGAGAATATATTTAACTATATACCTTGACGTCAGCTTCCTCCTCAAGTCCAAACACGAACAATGTAAGCAATAAGGCCCAACGGAAAATATCCGTTGGGCCTTATCCCTTGCATCGGTCGTGATCAATTTCTCACACTTTAAATGGAGATCTTGGACAAAACAGATACAAGCTAAAGATGTTGCATCGGTCGCATCTCATTTCCTAAGCCTAGAATTCATGACAATATATTCAACTACATACCTTGACCTCATCTTCTTCATCAAGTCCAGACACGAGCGATGCAAGTGATAAGGCGCAACGAAAATATCTGATGGGCCTTATTGCTTGCATCGGTCATGGTCGATTTCTCATGTTATAAATGGAGACCTTGGACAAAACCGATACAAGCTACAGATGTTGCATCTCATTTCCTAACCCTAAAATTCATGATAATATATTAAACAACATACCTTGACCTCATCATCCTCCTCAATGAGCTCTTGAATATCCGCACCCAAATGAGTATATTCCAAGTTGCTTCTATTGCTCATCAAACTCTTCGTCAGGAAGTGTTGGCTTCTCTGAGATAGCTTTCTCAACACATTTTGAAAGAGCTTGTGATGAATCTTTGAATTCTTCATTTGACAAATCCAAATCAATGTGCAAAAATTCTTCTTTTCTTTCTCCTTTTTCATTGACAAATCTCCTTGCAACTTCTTCTGACTCAGCTATAGGTGCAAGGCAGTAGTCCTCCCTAAGATTGAAAAGTTCTTGAATGTAAAATAGGGGGATAAACTCCTTTTCATAGATAAAGTAAAATGTTGGATTTGGGAGAAGTAGGGACTTCTCAAACACTTGAACTTCTTCAGTTGGCTCCCTTATTGTAGTCTCTGCTTTAAAAGTGGCCACATCAAAACCTTTGACCTGCTCTTTTTCTACTTGGAGATTGATCTCCACAACAATCTCCATGACACCTTTCATAGTTTTTGAGCTTCCCTCAAGTGTCAGCTCTAAGAAAGCCTCGTCTTCAACATGAAAACTTTCCTCCTTTTCAACTGAGGTGTGACCTAGACATATCAAGAAATCAATGTGTAAAGAGAGCAAGCAACAGTCCTTTTCATGCTCTGGGCATAAGTCTAGCTTCCCTGGCAAAAGGGATATCCTTTTGCATTTTCTTGGTACATTCGGGCATTTCCGGATGACTCTTATCACTGCGATGAGTCGTGTCTCTAATAGTGGAATGAGTCCTTGATAAAAGTTTTTGAGAGTAAGTTGCCTTTACTTTCCACTTCCTTGCCTAAACACTCTCATTTTGTGCAGAATATGGCTAGCACCAAAAAGACAGAAAGGAAGTTGTACCCTGAGGGTTAGGACCAAAATGCCGATGAACGGAATGCCTAGGAGAACAATGTCTAGGAGCGAAATTCCTAGAAGGTTCAATGCATGTATTAGAGAAGCCTTCAAAGAAAAGGGTGAAGTACCATGTGAAGTCCTTGAGGGAAATTAGAAGAGCTCAAAAGTCTGTGGGACTGTTGATCCCTAGACTTCCATTTATGAGAGTTTCCAAGCGGATCACAGCCAACCTCTTTTCTTTGATGAAGACGTCATCCTTTATCAATGTAAGGTGGGAAACTCAAGCAGTGCTATGCCTGCAAGAAGCTGCAGAGGACTTTGCTATTGATTTTATGAATGATGCCTATTTATGTGATGCTCATTCTCACAGGATAACACTAATGGCGAAGGATTATGTTATTGTTTCAAGAATAAGATATAAATTTGATAAATATATGGCTCCTATTGATCACCATGATAAAAAATTCTTCGATTTTAAATATACCTCCAGACCGAGCACCCAAAACAAGAGTTGTCATTGAAGAGATCAACCCTCATGTCACTCATGATCATGAAACTAGAACTGCAGCAAATAGTGAGGAGGAGAGGAAAAAGTAGGGATTATTTACAAAGGAAAGTGTCATCTTAAACTAGATTCAAAAGTTATAGAAAGCAAATAAAGAGCTCTTAAGAACAGAGATGGGAAGATAATAATTAATGTTGCAATCGCATGGCAGAATGAATGGTTCCTTGACATTAGACCTGAAGACAACAAAATGTTGAGAGAGTTTCATGTTATATTAGATAGTGTGGTCAACACTTCACTCAAGCATTATCTAAAGGCCATAAAGTGCTCTTGTATTGCTTAATTTCTAGTTCCTTAAGTGAATTTTTATTTCTTGATTTGTAGGGTTCTTCTTCAACAATGTGAGGAAGCGGTTCAAAGAAAAGTATTTATCATAGATCCTCTAGTGATAGTTTTTTTTGCATAAACATGGAGATGCCCAATCCTTTCTACATAATTTTATAGAAGAGGTAGAATGTGTTATCTACCCATATATTGAAAAGTAAGTATTTACCTTCATTTTGGAAAGATATTTGTTTCATTAAAGAAAGTATATTTACATGCAACTCATTGACAAGGGCCATTGGAGTCTTATTATTGTTGATTTCAATGCATATCAAGATCTTTTCCTGAATTCTAGATCACAATATGGGAATTGGAAAGTGTAAGTTGCTATACATTTTGTTTTCTATTTAAGAGCCATGACATCCATTCTGATTTTCACTTTACAATGCAGTGCTGCAAAGCTTCTGAAGATGCATATTGATCAGAATTTTCCTGTACTTGCTAAATTGAATGAACAAAAGGAATTTGGATACATACAAATTCATGTGCCATTGCAGAAAGACGCAACGTCATGTGGTTGGAGAGTGATTGAAGCTACTGTAAGATTCTTGGAAAGAAGGTTTTACAGTCCTGAATTAAATTTATGGCACTATCCAGATGCATGGATCATCTTCATTAGAGAGAGAGAGAGCAATAATGGGCATTATGGAACACGCAATCTACCTCAATGATCCAGACTCGCCTCCACGCCCTCCACTCACCATTGAAGGATGGGACCAAGAAAATGAGTCAAGGTGAAAGCTCCAAAAAGGGCCACAAGCATCAGAGAAAAGAGGGCTCCAAAAAGGATAGAAAGGGTTGAATCATTTTTGCATCTAAGATTGAAATCTATTGTAAAACCAACATAGGTTAGAAGATTTATTTATGATATGTACTTATGCCAGTCTTCATCTAGAAGATGGTCATTGTAACCATATTTATTTGCCTTAACAATATTTATATGCCTTGAGAAATATACAATTGTATTGAACCTCTTGAGAGTTAAACAAAAGTTCATTGCATGGTCCAATTAAATTTGGTCGTGTCACAAATATTACTACATTGTGGGTTTTTTACTTCATTCTTGTTGGAAAGTTTAAATTGGAGAAGATAGATAAGAATGTAACGAAGAAAGAGGACACAATCGATACAAGCCATATGGGGAATCAGAGAATTTTGGATTGCCCCTATCCCTTGCATCGGTTGTATAACCCATTTCAACATAGCATCCCCTTGAAGCAACCTTGCATGAGATGAGTTGTTGGCAGTTATCTTTATAGTCATGAGTCAAACCTTTACGCAAAGTCACTTTTTGAAGTCTCTTGTAGTAGTTTTCTAACACGATCCATCTAAGTGATAAGGGCAATCCGACAAGTTCAGATTGTGCTAGTCGCTTGAATGTGTCATGTTCTCTAATCTCGTCTCCTCTGTTTTATGACTTAGGTCATGCTCTTCATATTTTGAAATATCAAACCTTGGATTGGAATTTGCACCAGGTTCTCCACCCTCTCTAATATTACTTGTTATGTGCACCATGATACTTTCTCTTGCATAACTTGAGGAAAGAAAAGATGGATAGAATCAAATAATTTAATTGAAACTAATGGGCACCTTTTATAGACTCAAATAATTTAATTGAAACTAGATATTGAATTCTAGATCTCTTGTTCATCTAGAATTTACTTATGCAAGTTCATGTATAATTATTTCTTAGTTGAAACCTCATCAGAATGTTAAGATTAAGCAAAAAAATGCCAATATGAGTTTAGATGAAGGGAAATAATTGAAGTCATCAATTCACTCCTGCAAATAAAAATCAATGGGAATATGAAATAAAGGACCTAAAAATATCTAAAAATATCTTGGTTTATATTCTTATCATTGTACAATAAGAACCTCATTAAAATCTTGAAATTAAATTAAAAAATGCAAAAATGAATATAGACATTTAAAATACATGATTTAACACACATTCTTTATCACCACCCTCCAAAGAAAATTCAATGGAAGTATCAATAGAAGCTTCTATAAGAGGGAGATACATTATGTAAGCATGTCAAAGGTTAACTTGTTTTAACCTTAAGGGTTGGAACTTAATCATCTTCGTGGTAGGCAAGTAATGCAAGATAATGATTTCTCTGATCTAATGTTAACTATTGCATCATCAATTGAAAATCTAAAGTGTGATGATACCTCATCAAGATCTTCTAAGAGCTCCCTTAAAATTTTGAGATTAGAATTCGCACTAATATCTATTTTCCTCGATTGAAAATCTAGATGAATCAATACTTCTAAGTCAAATTCTGGACAGCTCTCCTCTGAGTCCAATGCTATCCAAAGTCCAAGGTCTTTTTTTTCACCTTCTATAGTCATATCCTAAAACCAAATATTGTCGACATATGTGATAGGAGATTGAAAGAGAACTGCGACTAACTTTACATAAAATAATGTCACCTAGCTTTTGAACTTCTTTGCTATCCCATTCCCTACCTAAAACATCATCAATATTTGAAATAGAGACTCTCCTATTCAACCACATTGTTTTTGTTTTTTGTAATAACATGCTTTTAAAGCATGCTACAAAGACATGAATAGGCAAAAACCATTGAATCTTTATCCTTCTCGAAATTCGGCCTGCTGACATTGCCTTTTGGATGTGAAATTTCACTTTTCATAGAAAACTTGAAACTGTTGAATAATTAGGAGCATCCCAATCTAATGAAGAGATGCAAGGACCAGGTACATGTACAAGATTTCCATAATAACTCCTCCCTGATGGCACTTGATAATCTACATAATGGACAAATAACTCTATGCTAATGAAAAATTGAACAGATTTGTCTGCATACATGAGTTCTGCATATTCCTTATGAAGAACTTTGAATGTTCTTGTTAAACATTCAACAGGTTGCCATTCCACAATATTGGAAGGAAAGATATCTGCAGTACAAAAACATATGTTTTGTTATACAAAAAAAACTGGAATGATAGAAGAGCATTGTAAAAATTCACTTACAGTACGAAGGGAATCGTAGATGATTTTCTAGAACAAGATCCTTAGCGGTGTAGACATGTTGTACTCGTGCAAACCAACCACATCTCTTCAATTTGAAACTAAGAATATGTCCCTTCTAGTGGTTTCTTGTGTTGTCTCTTTTGGCACGCTTGACTTTATGGGCACCTCTGCAGCTAGGAAGCATAATTACCCATTCATTTACTTTCATAAAGCGGTTTCCACAAAGAATCCTCTCTTTTGTTGTAAACCTCACATGAGGTTACACGATTGGAAGAACGATGAGAAGAAGAATCCATCTGAACTTAGAAGAAGAAGAATGTTCAAAGTGAGAACTCGAGGATCACAAATTTTGGCACTATTTATAGAGAAAAAGGCTTTGTACATGTGGAAACTTTTGATTTTATTTAAACCCTATTGTTGACTGATCATGAAATATTGCAAACCCAACAATATTTCGTATCTTCAAGAATCAATTCCTTCTAGAAAATTTGAGAATATGCTTTGTGTAGTGTGCCAGAATATCGTTTTTTGCATCAAACCAAAAAATTGTACACTGAATAGGAGAATCTTCATCACTTTAGCGGCACTTTTAGAGAATATTGTATTAAACAAAAAAATTCTTCATACGCTTAAAAGAGATAGCAATGTTATATTCTTGTACACGTGGAAAGATTCTATTTTTCAATTTCCTTAATCTCTTGTTAGCAAACAACCCCTTTTCTGCCGTTTGTCACCCTAATGATGTATTTGATTTACAAGGGATTGATCATATATGAGTCCATAAGACATATGCTCATTATCCACCTATGTGGGCTTGGATTCTCTTCCAACAACTATTGTCCCTCAAGCCTTACATGCTTGGTGTTCATTCCTCCTTTATCTCTTGCAAATCAATCATCAATTTGAACCCATTAATCTTGATTCCATCCAAAGGCTTTGTGAGTATATCTCCACAGTGTACACTTCTTCTTAGATCCATTTAGGAATGCTTTTTTAACATCTAGCTGATATATGTTCCAAATCTCTGAAGCAGCAACAATTCTTGGAAGTTTATCTGTAGCTCTACCATGGACAAATGTTCACTTAGAGAAACCATTCCCTCAAAGCTTAGGCTAGAGGAAATGCAAGTATTAAACTCTTGAAGTATTAATGATAGTGAACATCACCAAATGATCACTAAGAGAAATTAAATCTTTACGCGAAGAGATTTCATAAGGCAACAATCGCATGAAGCATAGGGAACAATGACCCAATCCCTCTAGCGCGATGAAGAAGAGGCAGAAGGACCTTATCCACGATGGACAGCTGCGAGGTCAGCAGGTCGGTCAATGGTGCGAAGCTCTATCAATTGCGCGATGAACCAAATTCGTGATGTATGAGCATCCGTCACTCGCGACGGACATGAATTTGCGCGATTATCTCTATCACGATAGACATCCCCAGAAAAGGCACTTTGTCGAAGCTTGTAGATCCGCTGATGACTGTGATAGACTTTCAATGAAGCTCAAAAGACTGCACTTGGGGGTGTTTTGGTAGTCTTCAAACACATTCAAGGACCATCTGTGGGGCAACTGCGATAGATACACAACAACAATAGTGATAGAAAGCAAGAGCAAAGAGCCTCTGTCATGCGACCACCATCATCTTGGGTTTTTCTCAGAACTTCAATAATTGGAATGGTTTAGCTGCAAGAGCAATCAATGTGGCTTAGTGGAAACAAACATCAGTCAACTTGTAGTTTCTTCATTGCAATGTTACATCGGAAAGTGTTTGTCATCGAGAGATTTGTCGTAATTAATTGTTTGATTTTAAATTTCACTTTGAATTTTTGAATCATTATCTCTATGACAACCTGTGTTTAGTGATTGAGGATTGCCGCTCTGACAAAGTGCATCATTGAACTACGAAGCCTGATTACGAAGCTACATCACTGTCGCTCCCACAAGCTGCATCACTGCCACTCCAACAAGCTCGACTGAAAAGCCTTTAGACTATTACGTTAATCTATACGCACTTTTGGTGATTAAATGTTAAAGTCATTTTCACATTTGATTCTCTCATAGTGTCAAAAATAATTAGCCCTTGTACATATGATATTTTGAAGAATTGCAAAGACTATATCTCTTCTTTTTAGTAATATCTCCTATATTGAGAGAAATCACATGTTCAGGTATTGTAAGGGTCATCTTAATGTGTTTAGCTGATTCTTTAAAGAAAAACAACCCAAAATAGTTAAATATACTAAGAGAACCAAACACCTATAGGAAACATGATCATTAACCATTGAATAAATTGGAGAAGGTGCACATCTATGTGGAGAGATCATTTGACCCATCCAATCATCTTACGAATTCATAAAAATCAATGTAAAGAAATCACATCTAGCTTTCTTAGGAAACCAAAGGCACTCAATTTGGATATACGACCTAGAAGTAATTCTCTTGCAAAGATGCCTCTAATAGTTGTATCGAGCCTTCTTCCGACATTAGCAGCATGTGTAGTGGAGGAACCATTTGAACTTTGTTTTTACCAAATTTATAGTGATCTTAATGATGAGCAAAATAAGAAAAATAAAGATACATGTGCCTGGATGCATGCATGCACACATCTATATGCATAGAACTAGGCAAATATACATAGGAAATGTATATATCCGTCTATGTACTCAAATGTATGCAGATATGCATGTAGATAAGAAAATGTGCATATACACATACATGTATTTGAGTGGGTGTATATGATTTTTTTATATAAATCTCTGGATGTGTATATGCATGCATCTCTTCGTCTTACTTTACATAGGTGCATTTGTGAGTGATTTTCTTTTTCTCTCACTCTTTCTTGTTTTCCTTTTGTTTGTCTCTCTCTTTTGTTTTTCTTTTGTTTCTCTCTCTCTCTGTCTCTCTATATATCTCTCTGTCTTTTTCTATCTCTTTGTGATGCTCATTCTCTTTCTCTCTCTCTCTCTCTATCTCTCTCTCTCTCTCTCCCCTTTTTATGTATTTCTTCTTAGCTCTCTGTGTAACTATCTACCTATTCTCGGGTCTTTCTCGTACTTGAGATTGTTTTTCCAAAAGTCCTCTCTCTCATTCTTTAAAAAAACAAGGAAAGAAATAATGAAACGCTGTTACATTGTGAGCCAATACGGATAGCAAAGAGAGAAAACCATGGAAGGTCCATACACATTACAATCTCAACATCCATTGGTGGCTCGTCCATTCCACTTTCCATCTACTGCTTGCAATCTTTGGAGCCTCTGAGCCCTGTTTACGTCATACATACATCTTGAACAATTGCGGACAGCGTCAAATATTTCTCCTATTACGTTAAGAAGCACAAAGTTCTCATGTCCTCGTATTTGACCAGAAATTCAAAACCCTATTTATAGCCATAATGTAAATTACGAAATCACATGCTAAAGTAAGGGATGATCAACTCCCCATCCTCAGAGAAACCATGTCCATAGTTTTTTTTCTGTTGCATAAAAGGACTAAGAAAATCTTGATATGTTAATGAGTCCACCCAAGTGGACTCTTGCAGTTAAAAGGAGGAATTACTACAGACCTCAAGAGAGCGAGGATAGTTTGTTTCTTTTACTTCTATCCAAGCGTCTCATATGTCTCGTGTGAGGGAGATGTCAAGAGGAGTGTTACAGTGAGGGCTAATATAATATGCCAAAACTAATTTAACCTCTTAAAAGCATTGAAATAAAGCATGTTTAGTTTTCTCTTAATACGGTAAGCTCGACAATTGAGAGAATCAATATCTCTATAGATCTAGTTAGTACATAGGTTGCAAAAAATCTTCATAGAACATAACGAAACAATACTACATTCCTTCTTTTGCAGACAATAAATATTCCATGCAACATTAGAAATACTATTGGAGAAAGGAAGCCCCTTCCATATAGAATCCTTCTTGCCAAAGCACAAAAATGATGGATAATCTTCTCCGTTATTTTCCAAAACACTACAACATATGAGGCGTATAATGAGGCTTCTACCGAGGAAAATGAACGGGCACGATTTTGCCCCGACGTCAGTGTAAGGGTCGGTGTAGGCGTCGGAACCAAAGCGTTGGTATAAGCGTCGGTATATGCGTCGGTATAAGCGTCGATATATGCGTTGGTATAAGCAACGGTATAAGCGACAGTATCAGCCATGGTATGCCCCCAAAATAGTTGGTATAAGCATCGGTATGTGCCTGGCGATACGAACACTTATACTGTCGCCTATGTAGCAAAAGACAATCCACTCTGCCCAAGAAAAACCCAACTACACGTGACATGTATGATAGGCAAGAAAAAAAATGATTTGATAAAGCAAAACATACTGTCAAATACAAAAGACATGAGAAAAATGAATCATGAATCGTGTACAAAGAAATGGGACACATAGACATGATATTTATAAACAACAACTAGAACACATGTATATGTGTGTCTGTCTATGTATATACATGTGTATGTGTACATGTATTATGTACGTATATTTCTATATGTAGAAATATTTATCTCCATGTGCAAAAACCCTAAAACCCTAATCTTAAAGACCTAGACCTAAAACAGGTGTATGTGTGTATGCTTGTGTATATATATGTGTAGGTGAATATACATATATGTGTATGTGTGTGTATGCATATGTGTATCTATGTAAAAATCCTAAAACTCTAATTCTGAAGACCTAGACCTAAAACATGTATATGTGTGTATGTGTGTATGCATGTGCATATATAAGTGTATGTGTATATGTATTATGTGTTTATATGTGTATATGTGTGCATGCATGTGTGTATATATGTAAAATCCAAAAACCCTAACCCTAAAACATGCATATGTGTGTATGTATATGTCACATATGTGTATGTGTGTATGGATGTGTATATATATATATATATA
Source organism: Ceratopteris richardii (assembly GCA_020310875.1). Taxonomy (NCBI): domain Eukaryota; kingdom Viridiplantae; phylum Streptophyta; class Polypodiopsida; order Polypodiales; family Pteridaceae; genus Ceratopteris; species Ceratopteris richardii. The sequence continues at coordinate 158,942,763 of CM035419.1, read as the reverse complement.
TATATATATATATATATATATATATATATATATATATATATATATATATATATATATATATATATATATATATATATATATATATATATATATATATATATGTGTGTGTGTGTGTGTGTGTGTGTGTGTCTATGAATGTATGTGTGTGTATGTGTGTATGTGTGTATGCACATGTATGTATATGTGTATTTGCATATGTATTATGTGTTCATATGTGTATATGTGTGTATGCATGTGTGTATATATGTAAAAGCCAAAAACCCTAACCCTAACCCTAAAACATGCATATGTGTGTATGTATATGTCACGTGTGTGTATGTATGCATGTGTGTGCATGTGACTCTCTCTCTCTCTCTATGTGTATGTGTGTATGTATGTATGTATTTTCGTATGTGTGTCTATATGTATGTATGTATGCATGTGTGTGTATGTATGTATGTATGTGTATGTGTATGTGTATGTGTATGTGTATGTGTATGTGTATGTGTATGTGTATGTGTATGTGTATGTGTATGTGTATGTGTATGTGTATGTGTATGTGTATGTGTATGTGTATGTGTATGTGTATGTGTATGTGTATGTGTATGTGTATGTGTATGTGTATGTGTATGTGTATGTGTATGTGTATGTGTGTATGCATGTGTATATGTGTGCATGTGTGTATGTATTATGTGTGTATATGTGTAAAAGTAAAAAATCCTAATCCTAAAACCCTAACCCTAAAACATGTATATGTGTGTTTGTGTGGATGTATATGTGATGTGTGTGTATGTGTATGTGCATGTATGCATGTCTGTGTACACGTGTGTGCATGTATATGTGTGTGTATGTATGCATATGTGTATGTAATATGTATGCATTTGTGTATATGTATCTCTATGTCTCTCTGTTTATCTCTCTCTCTCTCTCTTTATCTCTCTCTCTCTCTCTTTTATCTCTCTCTCCCTCTTTTTCTCTCTCTCTCTTATTGTCTCTCTCTCTATCTCTATTTATAATAAAGATCAAAACAATCACTTACATCAATGTAATTCTTTTGAACGCTCTCGTCAAAGCCCAATTGACATTGTCTGTTGTCAAATTCCAAAGAATCAATGCCAAAAATCTCCTGCAAAACAAAAGAAAAGAGAAATTCAAAAACCCTAATCCTAAAACATATGTGAGTGTGTATACATATGTGAGTGTGTATTAATATGTGTGTGTGTATGTAATATGCATGTGTGTATGTATGTATGTGTGTGTACATGCATATGTGTGTGTATGTATGTATGCATATGCATGTGTGTATGCACATATGTGTGTGTATACATATGTGAGTGTGTATGTAGTATGCATGTGTGTATGTATGTATGTGTGTGTACATGCATATGTGTGTGTATGAATATATGCATATGCATGTGTATGCACATATGTGTGTGTATACATATGTGAGTGTGTCTAATTTATATGTGTGTGTGTATGTAATATGCATATGTGTATGCATGTATGTATGTGTGTGTACATGGAAATATGTGTGTATGTATCTCTCTCTTTCTTTCATCTCTCTCTCTCTATCTCACTCTATATCACTCGAAAACAAAACAATCATTTACATTGATATAATTGTTTGGAGCGTTGTCGTCAAAGTCCACTTAATGTGTTCCTTCATCAAATTCCAAAGAACTGATGCCAAAAATCTCCTGCAAAACAAAAGAAAAGAGAAATTCATAAACCGTAAGCCTAAATCCCTAACCCTAAAACATGTATATGTGTGTATGTGTGTATGTGTGTATGTATATGTGATGTGTGTGTATGTGTATGTGCATGTATGCATGTGTGTGTATACATATGTGAATGTGTATACATATGTGAGTGTGTATATATATTTGTGTGTGTATGTAATATGCATGTGTGTATGTATGTATGTGTGTGTACATGCATGTGTGTGTATGTATGTATCCATATGCATGTGTGTATGCACATATGTGTGTGTATACATATGTGAGTGTGTATGTAATCTGCATGTCTCTATGTATGTATGTGTGTGTGTACATACAAATATGTGTGTATGTATGTATGCATATGGATGTGTATATGTATACATGTGTGTGTGTACATGTATGTATATATGTGTGTATACATGTATGTATGTATGTGAGTATGAGAATGAATATGTGTGTGTATGTATATGCATGTGTGTATCTAATATGCATGTGTGTATGTAATATGCATGTTTGTATGTAATATGCATGTATGTATGTATATGTGTGTATGCATGTGAGTATGTAATATGTATGTGTATGTATATGCATGTGTGTATGTAATATGTATGTGAGTGTGTATGTAATATGCATGTGTGTATGTAATATGTATGTGAGTATGTGTATGCATATGTGTGTGTATGTATGTATGCATATCTCTCTATCTCATTCTCTATCTATTTCATCTCTCTCTCTTTCACTCTCTCTCTATCTTTCTCTTTCATCTCTCTCTCTTTCTTTCTCTCTCTCTCTTTATGTTTCTCTAGATCTCTCTCTTTCTTTCATCTCTCTCTCTATCTCACTCTATATCAATTGAAAACAAAACAATCACTTACATGGATGTAATTGTTTGGAGCGTTGTCATCAAGATCCACTTAATGTTGCCCTTCGTCGAATCCCAAAGATTTGATGCCAAAAAGCTCCTGCAAAACGAAAGAGAAGAGAAATTAGAAAAGGGAAAACACAAAGAAAGAGAAAAGGTGCTAGAGTATGTGCAATTCTTACCAAAATTTCAGATCTAGAGAAACAAAGATGTAGAGAAAGAGAGAGAGAGAGAGAGAGAGAGAGAGAGAGAGAAAGAGAGAGAAACAGAGAGAAAGAGAGAGAAAGAGAGAGATGTGTGTACACAATAGGTTCGGAATGTATTTCGCGTGTGCAAACTCGACAGTAGCAAACTTTGGTTCAAAATGCAAGCAAATGTCGAATTTTTGCTCTCGGGCCCGGTTAAAAGTTGCCTTGGTATAAGCGTCGGTATGAGCGCGGGTATGAGCGTCGGTATAAGCATTGGTATAAGCATCGGTATAAGCGTCGGTACTTACAGTAAAGTACCAATGCCTATACCGGCGCTCATACCGATGCCGTGTATACCGATGATTAAATGATCATCGGTATTGCATTCGTGGTTTTTCAAGCATTTTCAACGGTCATACCGACGTCGAGGGGTGACCGTTGGTATGGGCAACGTCGGTATGCCCCTCATATGTTGTAGTGAAAAGAAAACAAGTAGGTCGAGTTGGAATAGAAAAAATATTTAGGACAAATAATTTATTAAAGAAGGAACTTTGAAGAGCATACCATTTAAAATATTTTGTGGAAATCTAACCATCTTGCTTGACGCCATTAGCATCATTCCATGTAATGATAATGTCATCCACATAGACACATAAGTAGATAAGTTCAGGGTTTTTCTTCTTTATAAATAAAGAAGAATCTTTTTTTTTTAGGAACAAAACTTTGATCTTGCAAATAACTAACAAGCCTTTGGTTCCAAGCTCTAAGAGCTTGCTTTAGGCGATAGAATGCCTTCCTTAGCTTGCATGCATAACGTGGTTTGTTCTTATCTTCATACGCTTGTGGTTGTGCCATGTACACTTGTTCTTAAATCAATCCATTTAGGAATGCTTTCTTAACATCTAACTCATATAGGTTGCAAATCTTGGAAGCACCAACAATTCTTGGAACTTTATCTGTAACTTCGCCATGGAAAAATGTTCACTAAGAGAAACCATTCCTTCAAAACTTAGGCTAGAGGAAATCCGATGTATTAAAATCTTGAAGTATTAGTGTTAGTGAGCGTCACCAAATGATCACTAAGAGAAACCAAATGTTCAAGCGAAGAGATTTCATCAAGCAGTATTCACATGAAGCATATGGAACGATGACCCAATCCCTCTAGCGCGATGGACACGAGGCAGAAGGACCTCAGCCACGATGGACAGCTGCCAGGTCAGCAGTTCTGTCAATCGTGCGAAGCTTTGTCAGTTGCAGAACGAGCCGAATACACGATGTATGAACATCAGTCAGTCGCGATGGACATGAATTTGCGAGATTAGCTTTCTCACGACAGATGTCCCCAGAATAAGCACTTTGTCGAAGCTTGTAGATCGGCTCGAGTGTGATAGATCTTCAATGAATCTTAGAAGACTGCACTTGGACTGGTTTTGTATGGTTTTGTAGTCTTCAAAGCATTTGTCGCGCGACCATGATAGACACACAACAACAATAGTGATAGAAAGCATCATCTTCGGTTTTTCTCGGAACTTTTATGGATGTGTATATGAATGCATCTCTACGTCTTTCTTTACATAGGTGCATGTGTGAGTGATTTTCTTTTTCTCACACCCTTTCTTGTTCTTCTTTTGTTTCTCTCTCTCTATATCTCTCTGTCTTTCTCTATCTCTTTGTGACGTTCATTCTCTCTCTCTCTCTCGCTTTTCTCTATCTCTTTGTAACGTTCATTCTCTCTCTCTCTCTCTCTCTCTCTCTCTCTCTCTCTCTCTTTCTCTCTCTCTCTTTTCTATTCGTATAGATTTCTTCCTTGCTCTCTCTGTTCTCTGGTCTCAAGCTCTCTCTCTCTTTTCTATTCGTATAGATTTCTTCCTTGCTCTCTGTGTAATTATCTCTCTGTTCTCTGGTCTCTCTCGTACTTGAGATTCTGTTTCCGAAAGTTCTCTCTCTCATTATTTAAGAAGACAAGGAAAGAAATAATGAAAGGCTGTTACATTGTGAGCCAATACGGATAGCAAAGAGAGAAAACCATGGAAGGTCCACACACATTGAAATCTCAACATCAATTGGTCGCTTGTCCATTCCAATTTCCATCTAGTGTTTGCAATCTTTGGAGCCTCTGAGCCCTTTTTACGTCATACGTACATCTTGAACAATTGCGGACAGCGTCAAATATTTCTCCTATAACATTAAGAAGCACAAAGTTCCCATGTCCTCGTATTTGACTACAAATTAAAAACCCTATTTATAGCCATAATGTAAATTTCGAAATCACATGCTAAGGTAAGGGATGATCAGCCTCCCATCCTCAGCGAAACCATATCCATAATTTTTTTTCTGTTTTATAAAAGGAATAAGAAAATCTTGATATGTTAATGAGTCCATCCAAGTGGACTCTTGCAGTCAAAAGGAGGAATTACTACAGACTTCAAGAGAGGGAGGATAGTTTGTTTCTTTTACTTCTATCCAAGCGTCTCATATGTTTCGTGTGAGGGACATGCCAAGAGGAGTGTTATAGTGAGGGGTAAAAATAATATGCCACAGCTAATTGATCCTCTTTAATCTAAAAGCATTAAAATAAAGCATGTAAAGATTACTCTTAATATGGCAATTTCGATAATCAAGAGAATGAATACCTCTATAGATCTAGGTAGTATACAGGTTCCTAAAAATCTTCATAAAACATAACAAAACAATACTACATTCTCTATTTTGAAGACAATAAATAGTTCATGCAAGCTTAGAAATACTATTAGAGAAAGGAAACCCCTTCCATACATAAGTCCTCTAAGCATATTGATATAACAAAGATGTGAAAGCTACATATGGAAGGAGAATCAGGGGTACTCATTGATTCAATGATACTATTATAGATTAGCTATATGGTCAACATCTAGATAACATGATCATTTTTCAGAGTGTAAGATGAGAAATAAGATTAGCGCAGCAGTTAGCTCTCATGGATCAGAAGGGATGTCTTCGAATCAATCCCCATGAGTTTATAAGCTCATTACATCTTATTGCCAACCCAATATATCATGTTTAAGGACTAGATACATTATTTCACTTATTACACAAGGACATACATATGAACTTATGCTTGTCAATTTCAGTGTTTTTATCTTGGATAATTGTAAAAGACAAGAGAAGAAAGAATTTCACGGTGTTAGGAGGCGAATCCTACGTCTCTTTCCATAGGGAAATAAAATCCATTGCACTCCTAAAGTCTCGGATCACTTAGGTGAGAATATTCAAAATGCAAATTCAAACAATGTGTATAAACACACATGATTTTAGTCACACGATAAGAGAACACTTCTGAGAGGATTTGAACCTGTAGAATCGATTTTTTTGGGTGTACTCATGATTTTTTTTTTCATAGTTCAAATTGGAGTTAGATTCACGTGTCTAGTATGTAGATATAAAATTGATTCAAATTTTATATGATAGATCTCAAGATATGATGCAAGTAAGGTGACTATGTTTGCACATCTTCTAGACCCTAAAAAGTGAGGGTGGCCCCCTAGTGTACTAAATTCAGGCGTCTTTCTTAGGCTTAAGCTAATACCTTTAGGGCAAGGAGGGAAGACCCACCCCTTGTATAGGGTAGCTTAGTTCCTGATAAAACTTGGTTTATTTAACTATACAGTTTCATTTAATTTGTGTTAAAGATCTCTTGTCAATTCATACGAGGTTATGAGCTCTAAGCATAATATTGAGACCTTCTTGTCCCAAAATAGAAAGTTCTTCACATTTCTTACATACAAAATTATCTCTTTTGATTCAAACATTTTAGTGTGGTGCTCGAAAGGACTTGGCGGATCTATATACACCATTGTGAAAGTAATGAATTTTTTTAAGCATCCCTCAGGCTAGGATTGGCAAGTGTAGAAGATTTTTCTTATATCACCACCTCACTTGTGGAATCATCACACCATCTCCTCATAGAGGCAAGTCTTTTGGAAATACATCTGCATATTATTTCAACAATTTTCTACATAATTTGGAAGACATTCATCATTATCGTCCTCATGTAGATTGTTCATATGAACCAATTATGTTATACGTTCATCACCTATACCTCAAATTATGTGCATAGGAGAAATGAGATAGGCTAAGGATTATTAGGATCACCTATAATGCAGATAGAAGCATTTTATAGCCTTAATAAGATTAGTATTTGTTTGCAATCAATGGTAAATAGTTCATGCCTATAATTGCATCAATCTCTTTCATTTCAATCACATCAAAACTCCCAAAAGAACAACTTAAAAAAATTGAATGCAAGGTTTTCAATATATCCCTTTGTACAGTGTAGTCATTCATTGCCCATCTTTAGATGTCTTGTTATCTACATATTTAGGTGTATCCCTAAATTCTATCAATTTGAAAGATAGAAAATAATGTTCACTACCTAAATTGATCAAAGATCTCATTTTATGCATAGAAATGGTACTCAAATCATAATTATACAAGCCCTTGGGAAAGAGCTAGCCACGATGCAATGTAAAGTTGAGTTAGGGCACTTAACTCCATCATCTAGTTTCTCACTTGTTGCACCTTCCTCAATGATGTTGATCATTTTCGAGTGTGGAGGCCATAAGATTACCTTGTTTGGGTATTCGTATGCCTGGTGCCCTTGCTCCCTGCAGTACAAATGCAGACTAATTCTTTTGCCTATGCAATAAAATTAAGGTCTTGTTGGCAATGGACGAGTTGATGCCTCCTTCTATTTTCCACCTAATTAGGATTTGGAGCTTGATTACTAGAAGATGGCATCTTCTTTGAATTATTCATATCTATTGCAAGAGGTCTTTGTGGCCTATGCCTTATCACAATGATTCTAGTTCTTTTCACATTTTGCAAATTGAACTTCTCCGTTTTCTCAAAATTCTCATCCATCCCAACAACATCTATAAAATCAACACATAGAGATCCGTTCACTTGAGTGCGAAGCTCCTCAAGAAGTCATTCTATAAACTTGCTCTTCAGAGCATCACCACTAACCTCTACTGCATATTTGTGAATACATATGAACATTTCTTTTCAATCATCAAGAGAAAATCTATGCTTGTCAATCTCGTGTTGTCCAAAACCCTAGAACTCAATTATCTTCTCCATATGTTAGTGTAGAGCACAATAACTTTTTCTACTTTCTCTATGAATTTCTTCCACAAAACTGGACCAAAACACTTTTGTTCTACACATATGACTTCCACCATAAAACTTTGTAATGCCATGCAAGTGAAAGATCCAAACCTTTGCCTTGGATAAATCCTTTATCCTTGCCTACAGATATTCATCCATCTTTTTCTCATCATCAAAACTGTTCAAATTTAGCATTTTGAAGACTTGGTTGACTTCATAAATGCATTTCTATCTTCCTACAGGCATACTAGATGTTCCCACTTTATCCACTTCATCATTGAGCTCAACAAAAAAATTTGTGGCGTCTTTTGATTCCTTTTGACCTCCTTCCTTGGGTGATTCTCTAAGAAAAATTTGAATAAGTTCCTCTTGCTCACAAATCTTTTGTGTCAAACCTTCTATCATTGTCGAGCATTGATTCTGATACCACTTGTACCATTTCCTGAATCGTAAGATACTTGTGATTGCTCAAGAATAGTAGAGGAGAAAAAAACACAGAAATTGAACAAGATGAGTGAAAATTGGATGCAAAAGAGTATATAAGATATAAATCATAGAAAGAGAAGTTTTGGTATTATAGACCTGAAATAATTGATAAAATAGCTTTTAAAAATAGCTTGTTGATGAACCCTCTACCTTTTGACCACCCTAATCTATCACCATCTCATTCAGACTCGCACTCTCAATTACACTTTCCATCTCACTCTCACTATCAATCACAACATAATTCTCTGATTTTGGACCTCTTTGTGGTTTAACTCCAAAAATCTCCTTCGAAATAGATTTTATCATCTTCAAAGAAAGTGCTTGATCCAACAAATATACAAAAAGTCAGCTCTTCTGATGTAGCATGCAAAAGTCTCATAGAAGCATGTGTTTTCAGTACGCAAGCAGTTTCTTTAGCATTACCTATCCAAAAAAACAAGAAAAGCAATGAAAAGACATATCCAAAGATATTAGTAATTGTGCATGACAAGACATGTTCTTTAAAATCATGGATTTGAATAGAAATAGAGATGCCCTTTTTTATTTCTAGAAGCCTTGTAGCTCCAAGACAATGAGGAATTATCTTAAAGTTATGTTACACAAGAATGTTCAAATTTTCTATCTGCACAATGTTGTTAGAGATCATTCAGGTCCGAATCCGCCTCAAAGTATCAGTTTTGAGCTCTCAAAGCTTAAACATTCTAGAGAGAAAAACAAATCAAAGAATTTCCTTTTAGTGAACTAAATGTAGAGTCATAAATGAGGTACGTAGGTTTTGATTCACAAAGTGTTCATAGAGACATATTTTTTTCTTTTATGCATGCTCTACCTTTCTGTTTTCTCAATTTGTTCATCTTCACATTCATTCTTCAACTAAGAAACTTGATGTAGATAAGTTCTAGAGAGAGAATATAAAACTTTTAATCACAAAATGTTGCCTTCATGCATAAAATGACCTAATTTTTCATTTGAAGCACTATCCCCACAATGTAATTTGAAAAGTTCAAAATGAACTTTCTTACTATCCAAAATGCCTATTAAAAGTCTTCACTCCTTTTAGCAACTTTGCCCTCAGAGCTGGAAAGAAGGATAATGTGCCATAGAAATCATCAATGTTTTCCCAAGTTGAATTCTTTAGAAGATATGTGTGCCATTTCACCAAAATGCCTACTATAGATCTACTTCCAAGTAATCTTTCACTCCTACCTAATACTATTCTATGCCAAAGCTCAAAAGAGCCATCATCTTTTAGCTAATAGTTTTCTTGCAAAACATGAGCAACATAAGGTACATATCTTTTAAGTAAGCTAACATGAAATACAGGATGCACATTTAAATGTTCAGGTAATTCCAACAAATAAGCAAGAGATCCAATCTTTTTCAAAAATTTAAAAGGACCTCCATATCGAGGATAAAGTCTACGATCCTTCCCTAGAAAGAAGTTACATTAGTTAGGATTGAGTTTAAGAAATATCATGTCATTGTTCAAAACTCAGATGGTCTTCTATTTGAATCATAGAATTTCTTTTGTCCCTTTTTTTTAATAGAAAGGAAGTTTGACATTAGGCTACTCTCTCGGATGTTCGAGGAGATGGTGGATATGGTCTTCAGAGATGAAGTGGTTTTGTTTAAACCTTCTTCAAACCAACCATGAAATAGTGTTGGAGAGTGTAGTGGGCCTCTTTAATTTTCTAATGATCATAAATAATCACTTGTGTTATTTGGAACATGATCCACTAATCTATGGATCAAAACACATGAGTAAAACATTAATTTAAAGTGATGGGCTTGCTATTTTTGTCTCTACACCAGTTCTATTTGATGAATAGTGTTGTGACTATGATAGCAATTAGACTAATTCCTTTTGGGTGGTACCTAATTAAATTAGAGAGCTACCAATCATGAGTGATTTGAATAAAATGATGAAGTACATGCTAAGTATGATGTTTAGCAAATCATAGAACTTCCCCAACATTTTTTTGGGTCCATGGATCAAAGTACAGAAAGGAGAGTAAATATATGATAATATCTCATGATTGAGAGAACCAATAATAATGAGATTTTGTATCCATAGAACAGACAATATACTGAATCTATGATGCTTAAAATAATGACAAAGGATCAATCATACACTAAGAACAAGCTCTCAAAAGATCATTGAACTGATGTAGTCATGGCAGAGAAGTGAAGTAGAGATATACCAAAATGTATGTATTAGATCACATATAATTAAAATATCATTCGCAATAATCCTATTGCACAATGTGAGGGTAGTATTTGAGCTATGAATTGAGCTCTCAAATCACATAGAATCCCTCTTTCCCTCTCGGAAAATTGAAATATCAGCAAAGTCAATGGATCCTCTTTTATAGTTTACTTTGGAGCCAATCTTTTGTATTCAAATTTGGAAGTCTAGCTAAAAGTAAATCCTAAACTATCGGATATATCCTCTAATCAATGAAATACCTAATGAATCGAGATTTGATGCTTCCCATTTCCTCGTGGACGTAAAGTTCTTTTACAAAGGTAAATGTATTTGATTTATAAGGGATTGATCATATATGAGTCCATAAGAAATTTGATCATTATTCAAGTATGTGGGCTTGGATTCTCTTGCACCAACATCTCCCCCTCAAGCCTTACATGCTTGGTCCTCGTTCCTCCTTTATCTCCTACAAACCAATCATTAATATGAACCTCTTCATCTTGATTCCATCCAAACACTTTGAGAGTATATCTACACATTGTAAATGAGTAAATACATAGGACAATTGAATGTCCTTGCTAAGAAATTTCTCCCTTACGTAATGATAGTATACTTGGATGTGCTTAGTCCTTGCATGATGTACAAGATTAGAATCCAAATGAAGTGAACTAGTGTTATCTCCAAAAATGATTGGAGTGTAAGAGTGTAACCCCAAATCTATGTAGATTTGGTTTTTCCACATAGGATCTTGAGTTACATTTGCTAAACCTCTATATTTTTCTTCTGTAGATGACAATGCCATAGTTGGTTGCTTTTTAGATGACCATGATATAAGCTCTGAACTTGCAAAAGACAAGTTTCCTGAGGTGCTCTTTCTATCATCCTTGAAGGTAGCCGTGTATGCATCAAGAAAAATCTTTATGTCCGAGTCAGAACTTAATGGGTAAAACAACCCTTCATTCATGGTATCCTTTAGATACTTTAGCATGCTTTTGGTAGCTTCCATGTGAGGCTTTCTTGGTGCATGCATAAATTGGCTTAATGTACTTACTCCATAAACAATGTGCACTCTTGTTAGACTTGTATACTTGAGACTCCCAACAAGTTTTTGGTAACCTGTAACATCATCAAGAAGTTATCCTTCACGAGAACTAAGCTTATGATTGAGTTCCATGGGTGTACGTGCATATTTTTTGTTTTCCATATTGAATTTTACGAACATATCATGGATATACTTTGTTTGAGTAATAAACACTCTAGAATCTATATACACAAGTTCTATACGAGTTGTATGATGAAATAGTAGCTCTAAGATATGATGTTGTGGTTCAAAAAATATACTTAGCATCAGTTAAGATAAAACGCATCACATCTTTTCTTCATCTATGAAATTTTAATGTTCATGTACAAATCTTCAAAGCTCGAAGGAGATTTGCTTTAATGAGATACGTTTTAAGTGGAATTTAATTCGTAGATTTTGTTGAGTTCCATGTTTGCACATAGGTATTTGAAGTTGGATCTAAAAATAATGGAATACTATACCATGGCAAAGAAAAGGTGGTTAACGCAAACCCATTTCATTGAACGATGTGTATTTCAAAACTAATGCTTAGAATTGCATAGAATTGACTGTTGTTATTTGTCTCATAAATGTTTCCTACTTGACATTATTGGACATATTGAGAAGCTTAGCACATTCAAAAGCTTGCCTTGTTTCGTGGAACTATATACCTAAAATAACTGTTGAAGGGAAAGATTACTTAGAGAAACCACCTGAATAGCTGAGATCCTATCATTAGAGTGCACCCTCCTTTCTCCATAACCCCATGAGATACCTGTGAACTGAACCTGAAAGGAGGTGACAATAGAGCTTTTGAATCTACGTACTAATCAAGGTAGAACGTTCAGCACGAAGTGTGGTTTTCAAGGCTCTTCCCATTTTCTTGTCTGTGGGAGATACTGTGATTACCCAAATCAATGTCATAACTCAACTTTTGCATTTCCGAAAAGAGGAGAAAAGAGCAAGCTCCATTCAAGCATTTCATGAGTGTGTCATTAAAGGAAGTGGCTACTTCAATGGTTAAAATGTTACGTGATTTTGCAAGGGATACCACCTCGAAGCTCCATACCTTCAAACTAGGCTTACACCGCTGAATGATAACTTACTAAAAATTTTGTAGATGTGTCAGAACTACATTTGTGTGACCGATTAACAATGCAAATGCAAACAAAGTGGTCGCAATACAAATCGAATCCGATAAAAATGTTCACACTCAAAGATGATAGAAGAACCCGAACTAAACTTTTAAGGTGGATTCATAAAGCTAAAGATCAAACCATCCTAGATATAAAAAGCGAATTTCACTATCAATATGATGACTTGTCAGAACATGATAGGAGTGCAATAGAACATGAAAGGGTATCCTTATTTCTATGGGAAATATATATAAAGGCTCATGAAGAACTTCTCCCACAATTGCAGGACATGGAGATAGAATCTGCGATTATAAAAAATTGAGATGACATGGAGGGAGAAGTAAAGAAATATGTAGAAGAGAAAGAACTTTGGTGAAATTCATGCACTATGGTAGGAGGACTTACAAGATGAGAAAATGCAAGCAACACATCAACTTTTCCCAAATGCACAGGCTAATCTATCAATTAGGAAGGATGTTGTTCCTGGTGGCACCATGGAAAAAATATTTAAGAGATTTAGTGATCTCACGATCCATAGTGTTAAGTAGATGATAGAATCCTAGTCCCCACAAGCGACTATCAATAAAACCTTGAAAAATCCTAAGATTAAGAGGTGTATTTGGTGTGACTCATTGGAACACAAGAGATACTCGTGTGAATGCTTTTAAAAGAACCATTGGCCAAAAACTTAGTGTTCATAAAAGAAAACATGATCTATGACTCAAAAACTCGAGAAAAGATAAACATAAATTTTGGTCAAGGAGGCATGAAAGTGTTCTTCACTAACACTTGTGGTAATGTTTCTTCAATTTCCCATACATCTAGGTATGTGTGCCAAATAGTTGATGATAATACTGATCTAGAATCATGGTCTAAAAAAATGAAATGACTAGATCGGGGGAAACATCAAGAGTTTTTAAAACTGGAAAGTCATGAGATTCAAGGCATAATCGGATGGAAAGAGCCCATCGATCCTTTTACAATGCCCACATCTTCAAGTTCTATATATGCACAAGCCCCAATGATGAGAGGAGCAAAGGAATTTGTGGAAGCTAAACAAATCAAAATCAAACCAATATCAAACATATAGAAAAACAAAAATACATGAAACCCACCAAGAGAAAAACATTAGGCTTCCCATAATCTGATAGAATCCTCGCCTCTAAGGGAGAATAATAAAGAAACAAAGAAAAAAGACATGATAGTAACCAAGATTTAAAGATATCTACGGGATGTCATGGTGATAAAAAAGAGATTGAAAATGAAATACCTCAAACTAATCCAATGAATCTGTGTGATGACCAAGCATAAGATGGTTCCTTAAATGATGAAACCAAGCAATCTTTAAGGAATTAATTGACGCCATCTTAGAGTGAAACATCTCTTAAAGCATATGATTCAGATATGAATTATGACCAAATGAGTGATTTATACAAAGAGAATATAAGTGGGCATGATGCTAAGCCTATAGATACTCCGATTCGAGATCAAGATCATGAAATGATTTTGAGTGATGCCACATTGGACATATGTTCAGAAATACAAGACAATAATCCCAAAGCCCTCCTAGATACCGAGTAGGCAAAGGATTTGACCCGTATGGAGAACTTGGAAACAATGGTAAACTAAGAGTTGGTGTGGCACTCTCATGGTGACTCTAAAAGCGGTGTTAGAGTGGTTTATTTTGGAACCAGATGCCTTAGAGAATGTGTCAAGGCACACCCAAAAGGTTTCAATATTGGTCAAATCGCATTCATGTCATCTACAAAAAGCCTCATAATCATCTGTCCATGGTTGAGAGGTAGAAAGAGACCTTTAATATGACCCATTTCCATGTGATGTTACAACAGACAACTGAGCCCCTTTGTGGAAATAGCAAAGAGCAGAGGGGCCAATGGGCACCCTTGCGTGATAGAGCATTTTAGTATGATGGCCTTCTATAATTGATCTTTGATATTTATTTGCATGGAATCATTCCCCAATAGTGTAGTGATCATCCTAGTGAATATTTGACTATACGAGAGGTCTTTCATAGATTGGACAATAAAGTCCCATTCCCATCTATCGTAGGCTTTGTCAAATTCAAATTTCAAAACTACATCATCTTGCTGGGACTCTTCAACAAAATCGAGATGTTCCCAAATGTCAATAATAGCTCCCAGTATTGATCTAGCCTTGATGAATACCTTTTGGTCCTCATTGAGCTGTCTCTTCAAGTGGTAAGAAATTCCGTCAGAAGTTACCTTTGTAAGAATCTTATACCATTTTTGAAGCATCATGATGGTGCACCAGTTTTCAATCCTATTCGTGTCACCTTCTTTATCGATAAGCTTGATTTTACCTTTGTTTTGGAATTTGGGAACCACTCTAAAAGTCAACACCTCTTGCACAACCAAGCATAGCGAACTGGCCACCACCTATGTAAAGGATTGGAAAATTCATTTTTGAGGCTATGAAGACCTGAGCTTTTCCCATTGGGGAGCCTATCAATAACTTTAAGAATCTCACTATCTGAAATTGTTTCATCAAGGAGAGACTTCAGATTATGTGGTATTCACAATCGAAAGAATCTCGAGATGGTCTCCATGCAATCCCACCTATGGGGAAAAAGGGGCATGGAAATCCCAAGAGTTGAGTAAAGTGTTTAACAATAAATAGCACTATTTTCTTGTTCCATTTTGCATTTGAACCCATTACTATCAAACAAGAAGGGAATAGAGTCCCTTGTTTATCTCCTCTTAAGGATGCCACACATCTCTCTAGTTGGTTTTTTGGCCTTACCTACCCATCAGTCTTTAAAGTATACTTGCAGGTTTTCCATTCGAATTTCTTCCTCATATCTCAGCATACCTCTTATTTTCCATAGTCTCATCTACGATTGGTAGTTCCCTTTGTTCAATTCCTCCTCAAGACACTAAAACCTTCAATAGAGGTTCTCTCCTTACCTCCATCGAACATTGTGAAGCATCTTGTGAGTCCTTACAAGAATTTCATGAGTCTTCTCAACTACAGCCCGACAACACTTGGCCACCAAGGAACCATTGGAAAACATTGAGTTCTAGACCAAGGTCATTTCTTGATGGACACACGGAAGGGAGAAAGGCAAAGGTCAAGCATGAAACAAAGGCGCTTTCTTGAGTTTAAAAATACGTTTGAAAGTGAGAAGAAAAGGGTAATGGTTCGATATTCAAAGATCAATGTGTTGAGAGGTGGCACATGGACCCCATTGATGGATAATGTTCTGTGCAATATAGCTTCTACCGAGTTTTTCTTTCCTCAAGTCATCCGGAGATTGGATGCTGGACCAGAAGAAGGACTTTGGACTTTAATTTCCACTAGGTCCAGGTGGAGCTTGATTTTGTCCCACATGTCTTTCTCCTGACCGTCAATGGTGTGACCCTAGTGGCCAATAACGGACGCTTTTAAGGGGTCAGCCAACCCCTCGACATTAAATTATATGATAACCATTATCAATAGTCACCCTCTTTGCGGAGAGAGACCTTTCTTTTTTCTTATTCAGTTCATCTTTTTTCCTGATAAAAGACGGTTGCAAACCATGTATCTTACCATTAAGGGGGCTCTTCCATGGCATTTCCAATGGTTGTTTCCCCTTATGAGTCACCTTCTATGGGAGTGAATCTAGCAGCTTTTCTTGGAGTGTTGATTTAATGATGAAGATCCTCTTGGTTTTCTACTTTGTTGGTGGAAATTTTGAGTATTTTACCTTTGGTGTCTGCTTCATAAAGATTCCCTCTAGGAAAATCCAACTCGTTGATATCCTTTTCCAAGCTGAAGTACAAGTTGTTTAGAGGAGCCACAACTGTGATGTTCCTCTTAGAGGACTCACGAGGGCTTCTTCTTCTTCTTCTATGTCTAACTTTTGTTAACCCTTCTAAGTTCATCTGTAAAACCCTAGGGTCTTTCACTTCCTCAATGATAAGCACATGAGCTTGTGCCCTGGTGCTTATCTTATCTTCTTTGGTGGCTTCTTGATTCTATTTGGATTTACAGGAGCTGTTTTTCTAAGGACACTCTTTAATCCTATATCCTAAAAGGTGAGAGTGATAACACACCTTTGGCAAATTCCTATATTTGATTTCTTGTTCCGAAACTTCCCCTTTCCCTAAGTCTATGGAAATCTTTGAGGGGAGAGCCTTGTTCAGATCAGTCTTGATACATATCTACAAGAGCCATCATGGGTTGAAGGAATATGTCACTCCTTTGTAGATGAATTCCCCAGATGTCCTCTCTCGAGGCCAACGGTTGATCAATCGGGGTAACAATATCCCTTAGGAAGTCGTACAAGAAAAAAACGAAGGTTGGGAAGCTCAACCTAGAGGAGCTAGCATTGAGGTTTAGACTTTATTGGGACAAAGTCTGAGGACCACTTGAAAAGGCCTAAAGTAGATCACCAAACTTGCCAATTGCCCATTTGAAGCACTTGGAACACCCTCTCCTAATTATTGAAGACTAAAAGTAAGTGGATCATCGTCAAAAAATGACATTTGTTAACTATCAAACCATGCGGGAAGCACTCCTTCTAAAGCCTGTGATGCATGAACTCTATGGGGGGCCTTGGGCCAAATAGTTGACCAATAAGGCACCTTTTCAATAGTTCCTCTTGCTTGGCCAAGATAATTTTCCTCCTTAAAGATACCATTAGAAGAGTGACATCCGTAGGATGCCCAGTACCCTCACATGAGAACTCAAATCTAGAAAGAAGGATAAAGAGCCAAAAAAAATCATCAATGTTTGCCCAAATGGAGTGTTCTACTAGATATGTGTGCCATTTCACAAAAACACCTATTATAGATCTACTTCTAAGTAATATTTCACTCGTACCTAATACTACTTTATGCCAAAGCTCAAAAGAGCCATCATCTTTTAGGTAATAGATGTCTTGCAAAACATGAGCAACATAAGGTACATGTCTTTTAAGTAAGCTAACATGAAATATAGGATGCGCACTTAAATGTTCACGTAATTCCAACAAATAAGCAAGAGAATCAATCTTTTTCAAAAAATAAAAAGGGCCTCCATATCAAGGATAAAGTCAGTGATCCTTCCCTGGCAAGAAGTTAGATCACTTGGGATTGACTTTAAGAAATATCAACAAGTGTTCTTCTATTCGAATCATACAATTTCTTTTGTGCCTTCTTTTTCTAATATAAAGAAAATTCGGCCTTAGCCTACTCTCCCATATGGTGGAGGAGATGGTGTGCAGTCTTCAGAGGTGAAGTGGTGTTGATTAAACCTCCTTCACACGAGCCAAGAACAAGTTCTAGAGAGTGTAGTCGGCCTCTTTAAATTTCTAATGATCATAAATAATCACCTATGTTGTTTTGAACATGATCCACTAATCTATGGATCAAAAGAGATGAGTGGAAAGTTAATCCAAAGTGATGGACTTGTTATTTTTGTCTCTACAACTCTTCTATTCAATGATTAGTGCTCCAAGTATGATAGAAATTAGCCTAATTCCTTTTGGTGGTGTCTAATTAACTTAGAAACCTACCAATCATAAAAGATTTCAATAAAAAGGATGAACTACACAGTGAGTATGATGTTTAGCAATTCTTAGGACTTCCCCGACATTTTTGTGATGCATTAGAGGATAGACCAAAGAGGAGAGGTATGATAATATGTCACAATGGAGAGAACCAATAATAATGAGATTTTGTAGCCATAGAGTAGATAGTATACTAAATCTATGATGCTTTAAATCATGAAAAATCATCAATCATACAACGAGAACAAGCTCTAAGAAGATCACTGAACTAATGTAGTCATGGCAAAGAACTAAAGTAGAGATATAATAAAACATATGTATTAGATCACATAAACTTACAAGGTCATTGGCAATAATCTATTGCACAATGTGAGGGTAGTAATTGAGCTATGAAGTGAGCTCCCAAATCGCATAGAGTCCCTCTCTCTTCCTCTCCAAAAAACTGGCATATCACAGGATTCATTTGATCCTCTTTTATAGTTCATTTTGGACCCAATCTTTTGAATTCAAATTTATAAAGTCCACCTAAAAGTAAATCCTATACTATAGGATATATTCTCTCATCAATCATCTATCAAATGAATCGAGATTTGATGCTTCCTATCCTCGTGGAATTAAGGTTCTTTTACAAAGATAAACATTAGGGCAAAAAACGGCCCAAAAAGGGCCGCGTAAGGATTTCAAGTGCTTGTGCTTAATCTTGATTAAAGTTTTCAAATCCTTTAAGAAATTCCGTGTAAGTCCATTTAAAACATATCTTATGCAAATTTTGAAGAGAGAAAATATCGTGTGATAATCATGAAAAGTTTGTGTGATATCTTACGCCTCAAAGTTTTTGCTCATCGGGCGCCGATCAAAATTCAAATTTTGATCTTGTTCATGGACCTATATAATGTGTGCTGATGATGTTTTGTGCTTTTTTACTCTACTTTTCACAGCAGGCCTGTTTCTCTCTTTTACGTCATTTTAGACACTTGTCAGTCACTTTTCTTAGCAGACCATGGAGAACCTTAACCCAAATACTCTCGTTGGGCTTTCAAACAATGGAAATCATTATGAAAAGATCCATATCAACATTCTAGTTAGTCATGAGTATGCGACAACAAGACAAGTATTCCGAAGGGCTCTTCATCCTCCTAAAGTGTATGGATTGCGAAAGGAAGGCAAGAAACATATCGACATATGGATAGATGGATCTGTTTATCCAATTGATCCAAAAACTCGAAGTTATCCCCCTTTTCATAATCTTCATGATTTGATTAGATTTGTAGGAGATGGTGAGGATTGTTTACGAGGCTATTGTTCAAGGCTCTAGGGTATTTTAAGAAATTATGTACAATACATAAACTATCTACAAAACACACTACATTATAAGGATTTACATATGAGGGAGCTAGAAAGCAAATTATCCACTTTATCTTCTCAGTTAGAGTCTTTTAAGAAAATGAAAGAAACTCCTATAGGTTTGAGAATGCGATAAAAAAGAGTAAAACCTTTTTTAGATTTGACTCAGAAATTTCACCAGAAAAAGAAAAGAATGAAAATTGTAAGAGATCATGTGACAAATGTGCTAGGTTTCAATATGTTGAGTAGTTTTGAGCGCGTACATCTCTATAATGAAATTATGAGTCAAAATGATGTTTTAAGACTATTGAAACTAAATGAAAATACATGCTTGAAACGCTTTGTTTTCAAAAAACTCATGATAGAAATGAATCTGTTACTAGAACCATCTCCAATTCAAAAGATTGATGATAGCGTCAGAGTGAGTAGGAAAGGTTATAGAGCAATCTCAAAAGTTTGGTGTGAATTTTTAAAATTTAACAAAGTTAAAGGTTTTGGATTTCCGAGGCCCCATCGTGTAGCAAATTTTTGGCTCTACTTTAATAAAAAGATCACATCAATATTTGGTGAATATAAACATATTCACGGTAACATGCCTTACGAAGTAGTAAAATAAAAGTTACATTTCACTTATAGTGCATTTAACAACATATGGATAGATATTATAAAACTTCAAACATACATGGTTCAGTTCTATAATATAAACGAACATGAATGTTCTGTTCTGTTGAAATTTGTAATCAAACTTGATGAGGCTGAGCTTGAAAAACATCAAAAGATGGAGAGAATAAGCATTGCACTGATGAACAAAGCTTCGGACTATAGCCTTGGGAAAGTGGATACTCCATCTCTCAAAGTACAATAAAAAATGGAGGTATGATGGGTTCGATGTGCTCAAGTTCTAGCTGAGAGCCATAAAATACCTAAATGGTTATTCTCACAGACAAACATTCCAAATATTATCCAAAGGCATCATGCAGGAGAATTGTTGAATATCAAAGACTACGCTAACTTTCAAGTTGAGTGGCAATTGAGTGGAGAACTAAAGAAGCTCAAATGCATGTTTGCTATAAGTGGGGGAGCAAATTCTAAGTACCCTTGCTTGTATTGCATGCAAAGCCCAGGCACAAATCGATGGATTGCTAGAGCTGAGGCTTAAGAGGCTCCTTCTAGACAAAATGTTATTCTTCATAACTACTCATCTTCTTCGATGATTTGGGATCCCATACTTCCAATAGAATTGACAAATGTACACATATGTATACTACATGTAGAGTTAAGAATCATTGACAAGTTGGTCCGTCTTCACTTAGATTATGCATATTCTATCAAGCCTACATCTCTTGCATATGAGTGCATAAGAAAATGTGAATGTCTTCTTTCAGAAATGGGATTTCATGGTGGTGATGTTCATCTAAGAAAATATCCAAAGCTTTCATTAAATACAGGTGATGTACTACAGGATGTCTCAATGGAAGGTGCAAAAGCAAGGAGATTCTTCAGCAACCATGATGACAAGAAACTAAATTCCATGTGGAATTGTTGGAAAAAAATTGGGAGATCACGACTAATGTAAAAATCAAACCTGAATTATCAAAAAAGAGAATGGAGGTGTGGGTCAAACTAGATAGTTTTTTAAAGATCATGAGGCAGCAGGTAACATCAAAAAGTTATGTGACAGATTTCACAAAGGCGACCGCAAAGCTTTTAGAAACCATCATAGATGCATGGGGTGCCAAAGACATAACATACTACTTGGTGAGTTCCAAAGATAATTTATTCAATTTAATTATTTTTTAATTCAAATAAAGATCTGATGAGATTCTTCTGCTCTTCTAGGATATTCTTCTTTTGCATGGTGCATTCTTTGCAGAAAAAGAACCACTTGCCATATGGATCACCCAAGGCATGGAAAAATCTCATTATCAAGCAAGGACAAGCTTCTTTAGGTGCACAAGGAAAGGAGGAGGAGTAACAAAGAGCAATGCCTTTAGAGAGCTTTTTGATTGGTTCCTTAGAAGACAATTACATCGGACCTCACGCGAAATATAATTAGAAGAATATGACTATCACCACACAAAATCATCATGTATCAATATCACAAAATGAAAAAGACTACATTTCAAACAGAGCTTTAATATTTGCAATGTCTTTTATTTCTTTGAGAAATAAAGATGTCATGTATGTACATTTCATGATGTATTAAGCTTTGAAAAGAAATATGTCTATAGCCATGAGATGACTTTGACCAGAGACCAGATCATGGTTCAATAAAAATTAATATTAGGACATGGATCAGTTACACCGAAAACAATTGCAATGTCTTATATCACATTGGGCAATTTCTATATATGTACATCTGATGAGTAATAAAATTTGAAAAAAAATGAATTCATTCCTTGAGTCCCTTTAAAGAGCTTGGATCTGGCAAATCACCTCTATATCTAAGGAACTCTTTTCTCCTGTATCCAGCAATGCTTTTTAAATCTGACACCCCTACAACCATTGCATAGCTTGAATAACAAAGAAAGTAACCTCCCCTTGAAGCATTGTGTCCTAGGGCGTATCCAAAAATTCTGACTGCAGCTACTCTTTCAAGCAGCAAAACTCTAAAAGCATTGAAGGGTATTGGAGTAAAACCCATGTATTTTGATAGAGTCCCGAAGGACAACAATGCAAAGCTTGGCTCCTCACTACAGTGCTTGTGAATAACACAAAAAGTGTCTTGGTTCAATTTTGGAATATAGTGGATAATTAAATGAATATCCGCCTTTGCTTTTCCCTTCTCTTCTATGGTTTTTCTTGTTCCCTTGCCCCTACCAAGGTAGTTGTCTTGATCCAATATAGTTAACTGTGGTAAAAATGAAAAACAAGGTCAAATGAAGTGCAAGCACACTTAAGGATTCATAAAAAGTAACAGACATCGGATTGACGCAAGTGATTAGGGTCTTCACAGAAATTGAGATGGTGGTTATCGCTTGCATCGGTCGTTATCAATATCTCCTTTGCAAACTACTTAGAAACATGTTATATTTGTTGAAGAAGGTGAACTCTTACATAGCTAGATGTCTATTATCAATGTTGCATTCAACTCCTAGACACGAACGATACAAGCAATAAGGCCCACTGGAAAATATCCAATGGGCCTTATCGCTTGCATCGGTCGTGATCGATTTCTCACACTTTAAATGGAGATCTTGGACAAAACCGATACAAGCTAAAGATGTTGCATCGGTCGCATCTCGTTTCCTAAGCCTAAAATTCTTGAGAATATATTTAACTATATACCTTGATGTCATCTTCCTCCTTAAGTCCAAACACGACCAATGCAAGTGACAAGGCCCAATGGAAAATATCTGATGGGCCTTATCGCTTGCATCGGTCGTGATCGATTTTTTCACACTTTAAATGGAGATCTTGGACAAAACTCATACAAGCTAAAGATGTTGTATCGGTCGCATCTCATTTCCTTAGACTAAAATTCATGACAATATATTTAACTACATACCTTGGCCTCATCTTCCTCGTCAAGCCCAGACACGACCAATGCAAGTGATAAGGCGCAACGGAAAATATCTGATGGGCCTTATTGCTTGCATCGGTCATGGTCGATTTCTCATTTTATAAATGGAGATCTTGGACAAAACCGATACAGGCTACAGATGTTGCATCGGTCGCATCTCATTTCCTAACCCTAAAATTCATGAGAATATATTAAACAACATACCTTGACCTCATCATCCTCATCCATGAGCTCTTTTGAGTCCATACATATTGTTCCTTTGTCCTCAGCAACATCCAAGAATGAATAGCGGCACCCAAACGAGCATATTCCAAGTTGCTTCTGATGCTCATCAAACTCTTCATCAGCAAGTGTTGGCTTCGCTGAGAGAGCTTTCTCAAAGCATTTTGAAAGAGCTTGTGATGAATCTTTGAATTCTTCATTTGAAAAATCCAAATCAAGACGCAAAAATTCTTCTTTTCTTTCTCTTTTCTCATTGATGAATCTCCTTGCAACTTCTTCTGACTCAGCTATAGGTGCAAGGTAGTAGTCCTCCCTAAGATTGAAAAGTTCTTGAATGTAAAATAGAGGGATAAACTCATTTTTAGAGATAAAGTAAAATGAGAGACTTGGGAGAAGTAGGGACTTCCCAAACACTTGAACTTCTTGAGTTGGCTCCCTTATTGCAGTCTTTGCTTTAAAAGTGGCCACATCAAAACCTTTGACTTGCTCTTCTTCTACTTGGAGATTGATCTCCACAACAATCCCCATGACACCTTTCATAGTTATTGAGCTTCCCTCAAGTCTCAGCTCTAAGAAAGCATCCTCTTCAACATGAACACTTTCCTCCTTTTCAACCAAGATGTGACCAAGCCATATCAAGAAAGCAATCTGTAAAGGGAGCAAGCAAGAGTCCTTTTCATGCTCTGGGCATAAATCTAGCTTCCCTGGCAAAGGGGATATCCTTTTGCATTTTCTTTTGATTTTTGCCCTATCTATTGGATCCTTCCCACAGATGTGAGGATGGACATGGGTTTTTTGAGAAATAGAAAGCATCTTGATCAACCCCAAGAAGTTCTCCCACTCATCCTTAAAAAAAACTTTTTTATTTCTCTAGGAGATTTTCAAAATCAATCTTGGGGTTGAATATCGTCATTGCACTAGGAAAGTAATCTATAGTTAAACCCTCTTGAACAATGAAATCAAGTAGTTTCTCTTATGGAGAGACACTAAAGATCTCATTCATTCCCTCCATCTTAGCTACTGCTTCTCTTGTATGTCCTAGAGGAAAACACAACCGATGGAAGTGACTCAAGCTAGTCAAGGTGGGTCAAACAGGGAAAATTGCTTGTATCGGTCGTGACAGGGATGAAGGAAAAAGATGCACGGAAATGAGACAAATTCTATGAAGGTTTGAAATTTGAATTGGTGAAGGGAGTTGCTATTTATAGGCAAAAAGGGAGGAACTATCGGTCAAATGATGTGGACCAATCAGTGAGTGCCACATGGAAAAGGTATGTTGGGAATCCCAACGGATAGATGACGTGGCCCAATCAAATTATGCCATGTGGCAAAAGAACGTTGGAATTCGCAATGGGGAAACAAACATCAGTCAACTTGTAGTTTCTTCATTGCAATGTTACATCGGAAAGTGTTTGTCACTGAGAGATTTGTCGTAATTAATTGTTTGATTTTTAATTTCACTTTGAATTTTTGAATCATTATCTCTATGACAACCTGTGTTTGGTGATTGAGGATTGCCGCTCTGACAAACTGCATCATTGAACTACGAAGCTTGATTACAAAGCTACATCACTGTCGCTCCCACAACCTGCATCACTGCCACTCCGACAAGCTCGACTGAAAAGCCTTTAGATTATTACGTTAATCTATACACACTTTTGGTGATCAAATGTTAAAGTCATTTTCACATTTGATTGTCTCATAGTGTCAAAAATAATTAGCCCTTGTACCTACGATATTTTGAAGAATTGCAAAGACTATCTCTCTTATTTTTAGTAATATCTCCTATATTGAGAGAAATCACATCTTGAGGTTTTGTAAGCATCATCTTAATGCGTTTAGCTAACTCTTTAAAGAAAAACAACCCAAAATAGTTAAATATACTAAGAGAACGAAACACTTGTAGCAAACATGGTCATTAACCATTGAATAAACTGGAGAAGGTGCACATCTATGTGGAGAGATCATTTGACCTATCCTATCAAATTCATAAAAATCAATGCAAAGAAATCACATCTAGCTTTCTTACGAAACCAAAGGCACTCAAATTGGATATACGAACTAGAAGTAATGCTCTTGCAAAGATGGCTCTAATAGTTGTATCGAGCCTTCTTCCAACATTAGCAGCATGTGAAGTGGAGGAACCATTTGAACTTTGTTTTTACCAAATTCATAGTGATCTTAATGATGAGCAGAATAAGAAAAATAAAGATACATGTGCCTGGATGCATGCATGCACACATCTATATGCATAGAACTAGGCAAATATACATAAGGAAATGTATATATCCGTCTATGTACTCAAATGTATGCAGATATGCATGTAGATAAGAAATTGTGCATATACACATACATGTATTTGAGTGGGTGTATATGATTTTTTTATATAAATCTCTGGATATGTATATGCATGCATCTCTTCGTCTTACTTTACATAGGTGCATGTGTGAGTGATTTTCTTTTTCTCACACTCTTTCTTGTTTTTCTTTTGTTTGTCTCTCTCTTTTGTTTTTCTTTTTTTTTCTCTCTCTCTTTGTCTCTCTCTATATATCTCTCTGTCTTTTTCTATCTCTTTGTGACGCTCATTCTCTCTCTCTCTCTCTCTCTCTCTCTCTCTCTCTCTCTCTCTCTTTTCCCTTTGTATGTATTTCTTCTTAGCTCTCTGTCTAACTATCTATCTGTTCTCGGGTCTTTCTCGTACTTGAGATTGTGTTTCCGAAAGTCCTCTCTCTCATTCTTTAAAAAAATAAGGAAAGAAATAATGAAACGTTGTTACATTGTGAGCCAATACGGATAGCAAAGAGAGAAAACCATGGAAGGTCCACACACATTACAATCTCAACATCCATTGGTGGCTTGTCCATTCCACTTTCCATCTACTGCTTGCAATCTTTGGAGCCTCTGAGCCCTGTTTACGTCATACATACATCTTGAACAATTGCGGACAACGTCAAATATTTCTCCTATTACATTAAGAAGCACAAAGTTCTCATGTCCTCGTATTTGACCAGAAATTCAAAACCCTATTTATAGCCATAATGTAAATTATGAAATCACATGCTAAAGTAAGGGATGATCAACTCCCCATCCTCAGAGAAACCATATCCATAGTTTTTTTTTCTGTTGCATAAAAGGACTAAGAAAATCTTGATATGTTAATGAGTCCACCCAAGTGGACTCTTGCAGTTAAAAGGAGGAATTACTACAGACGTCAAGAGAGGGAGGATAGTTTGCTTCTTTTGCTTCTATCCAAGCGTCTCATATGTTTCGTGTGAGGGAGATGTCAAGAGGAGTGTTACAGTGAGGGCTAAAAATAATATGCCAAAACTAATTGATCCTCTTAAATCTAAAAGCATTAAAATAAAGCATGTTTAGTTTTCTCTTAATATGGTAAGCCCGACAATCGAGAGAATCAATATCTCTATAGATCTAGTTAGTATATAGGTTGCAAAAAATCTTCATAGAACATAACGAAACAATACTCTTCTTTTGCAGACAATAAATATTCCATGCAACATTAGGAATACTATTGGAGAAAGGAAACCCCTTCCATATAGAATCCTTCTTGCCAAAGCACAAAAATGATGGATAATCTTCTCAGTTATTTTCCAAAAAGAAAACAAGTAGGTCGAGTTGGAATAGAAAAAATATTTAAAACAAATAATTTATTAAAGAAGGAACTTTGAAGCGCATACCATTTAAGATATTTTATCGAAATCTAACCATTCTGCTTCATGCCATTAGCATCATTCCATGTAATGATAATGTCATCCACATAGACACATAAGTAGATAAGTTCAGGGTTTGTCTTCTTTATAAATAAAGAAGAATCTTCTTTTCTAGGAACAAAACTTTGATCTTGCAAATAACTAACAAGCCTTTGGTTCCAAGCTCTACGAGCTTGCTTTAGGCCATAGAATGCTTTCCTTCGCTTGCATACATAACGTGGTTTGTTTTTATCTTCATACCTTTGTGGTTGTGCCATGTACACTTGTTCTTAAATCCATCCATTTAGGAATGCTTTCTTAACATCTAACTCATATAGGTTGCAAATCTTGGAAGCACCAACAATTTTTGGAACTTTATCTGTAACTTCGCCATGGATAAATGTTCACTAAGAGAAACCATTCCTTCAAAACTTAGGCTAGAGGAAATCCGATGTAGTAAACTCTTGAAGTATTAATGTTAGTGAGCATCACCAAATGATCACTAAGAGAAACCAAATGTTCACGCGAAGAGATTTCATCAAGCAACATTCACATGTCGCATACGGCACGATGACCCAATCCCTCTAGCGCGATGGACACGAGGCAGAAGGACCTGAGCCATGATGGATAGCTGCCAGGTCAGCAGCTCTGTCAATCGTGCGAAGCTTTGTCAGTTGCAGAACGAGCCGAATACACGATGTATGAACATCATTCAGTCCCGACGGACATGAATTTGCGAGCTTAGCTTTCTCACGACAGACGTCCCCAGAATAAGCACTTTGTCGAAGCTTGTAGATCGGCTCGTGAGTGTGATAGATTTTCAATGAATCTTAGAAGACTGCATTTGGAGTGCTTTCGTAGTCTTCAAACACATTCAAGGAGCATTTGTCGCGCGACCATGATAGACACACAACAACAATTGTGATAGAAAGCAAGAGCAAGGAGCCTCTATCATGCGACCACCATCATCTTCGGTTTTTCTCGGAACTTCAATAATCGGAACTTCTATGGATGTGTATATGAATGCATGTGTGAGTGATTTTCTTTTTCTCACACCCTTTCGTGTTCTTCTTTTGTTTTTCTCTCTCTTTTGTTTTTTTCTCTCTCTGTCTCTCTGTCGTTCTCTATCTCTTTGTGACGTTCATTCTCTCTCTGTCTCTCGCTTTTCTCTATCTCTTTGTAACGTTCATTCTCTCTCTCTCTCTCTCTCTCTCTCTCTCTCTCTCTCTCTCTCTCTCTTTTCTATTCGTATAGATTTCTTCCTTGCTGTCTGTGTAATTATCTCTCTGTTCTCTGGTCTCTCTCGTACTTGAGATTGTGTTTCCGAAAGTTCTCTCTCTCATTCTTTAAGAAGACAACGAAAGAAATAATGAAAGGCTGTTACATTGTGAGCCAATACGGATAGCAAAGAGAGAAAACCATGGAAGGTCCACACGCATTGAAATCTCAACATCAATTGGTCGCTTGTCCATTCCAATTTCCATCTAGTGTTTGCAATCTTTGGAGCCTCTGAGCCCTTTTTTACGTGATACGTACATCTTGAAGAATTGCGGACACCGTCAAATATTTCTCCTATAACATTAAGAAGCACAAAGTTCCCATGTCCTCGTATTTGATAACAAATTAAAAACCCTATTTATAGCCATAATGTAAATTTCGAAATCACATGCTAAGGTAAGGGATGATCAACTTCCCATCCTCAGCGAAACCATATCCATAATTTTTTTTCTGTTTTATAAAAGGAATAAGAAAATCTTCATATGTTAATGAGTCCATCGAAGTGGACTCTTGCAGCCAAAAGGACGAATTACTACAGACTTCAAGAGAGGGAAGATAGTTTGTTTCTTTTACTTCTATCCAAGCGTCTCATATGTTTCGTGTGAGGGACATGCCAAGAGGAGTGTTATAGTGAAGGGTAAAAATAATATGCCACAGCTAATTGATCCTCTTTAATCTAAAAGCATGTAAAGATTACTCTTAATATGGCAATCGCGATAATCAAGAGAATGAATACCTCTATAGATCTAGTTAGTATATAGGTTCCTTAAAATTTTCATAAAACATAACAAAACAATACTACATTCTCTATTTTTAAGACAATAAATAGTTCATGCAAGCTTAGAAATACTATTAGAGAAAGGAAACCCCTTCCATACATAAGTCCTCTAAGCATCTTGATATAACAAAGATGTGAAAGCTACATATGGAAGGAGATTCAGGGGTACTCATTGATTCAATGATACTATTATAGATTAGCTTTATGGTTAACATCTCGATACCATGATCATTTTTCAGAGTGTAACATGAGAAATAAGATTAGCGCAGCAATTAGCTCTCATGGATCAGAAGGGATGTCTTCGAATCAATCCCCATGAGTTTATAAGCTCATTACATTTTATTGCTAACCCAATCTATCATGTGTAAGTACTAGATACATTATTTCACTTATTACACAAGGGCATACATATGAACTTATGCTTGTCAATTTCAGTGCTTTTATCTTGGATAATTGTAAAAGACAAGAGAAGAAAGAATTCCACAGTGTTAGGAGGCGAATCCCGCGTCTCTTTCCATAGGGAAATAAAATCCATTGCACTCCTAAAGTCTAGGATCACTTAGGTGAGAATATTCAAAATGCAAATTCAAACAATGTGTATAAACACACATGATTTTAGTCACACGATAAGAGAACATTTCTGAGAGGATTTGAACCTGTAGAATCGATTTTTCTGGGTGTACTCATGATTTTTTTTCATACTTCAAATAGGAGTTAGATTCACGCGTCTAGTATGTAGATATAAAATTGATTCAAATGTTATATCATAGATCTCAAGAAATGACGCAAGTAAGGTGACTATGTTTGCACATCTTCTAGACCCTAAAAAGTGAGGGTGGCCCCCTAGCGTACTAAATTCAGGCGCCTTTCTTAGGCTTAAGCTAATACCTTTACGGCAATGAGGGAAGACCCACCCCTTGTATAGGGTAGCTTAGTTCCTGATAAAACTTGGTTTATTTAACTATGCAATTTCATTTAATTTGTGTAAAAAATCTCTTGTCAATTCATACGAGGTTATGAGCTCTAAGCATAATATTGAGACCTTCTTGTCCCAAAATAGAAAGTTCTTCACATTTCTTACATAAAAAATTATCTCTTTTGATTCAAACAGTTTAGTGTGGTGCTCTAAGCATAATATTGAGACCTTCTGGTCCCAAAATAGAAAGTTCTTCACATTTCTTACATAAAAAATTATCTCTTTTGATTCAAACCTTTTAGTGTGGTGCTCGAAAGGACTTGGTGGTTCTATATACACCATTGTGAAAGTACTGAATTTTATTAAGCATCCCTCAGGCTAAGATTGGCAAGTGTGGAAGATTTTTCTTATAGCACCACCTCACTTGTGGAATCATCACACCATCTCATCATAGAGGCAAGTCTTTTGGAAATACATATGCATATTACTTCAACAATTTTCTACATAATTTGGAATACATTCATCATTATCTTCCTCATGTAGATTGTTCATATAAACCAATTATGGTATACGGCCATCACCTATACCTCTAAGTATGTGCACAGGAGAAATGAGATAGGGTAAGGATTATTAGGATCACCTATAATGCGGATGGAAGCATTTTATAGCCTTAATAAGATTAGAATTTGTTTGCAATCAATGGTAAGTAGTCCATGCCTATAATTGCATCACTCTCTTTCATTTCAATCACATCAAAAGAACAACTTAAAAAAATTGAATGCAAGGTTTTCAATATATCCCTTTGTACAGTGTAGTCATCCATTGCCCATCTCTAGATGTCCTGTTATCTACATATTTAGGTGTATCCCTAAATTCTATCAATTTGAAAAATAGAAATTAATGTTCACTACCTAAATCGATCAAAGATGTCATTTTATGCATAGAAATGGTACTCAAATCATAATTATACAAGCCCTTGGGAAAGAGCTAGCCACCATGCAACGTAAAGTGGAGTTAGGGCACTTAACTCCATCATCTGGTTTCTCACTTGCTGCACCTTCCTCAATGATGTTTATCATTTTTGAGTGTGGAAGCCATAAGATTACCTTGTTTAGGTATTCGTATGTCTCGTGCCCTTGCTCCCTGCAATACAAATGCAGAGTAATTCTTTTGCCTATGCAATAAATATAAGGTCTTGTTGGCAATGGATGGGTTGATGCCTCCTTTTATTTTCCACCTAATTAGGATTTCGAGTTTGATTACTAGAAGATGGCATCTTCTTTGAATTATTCATATCTATTGCAAGAGTTCTTTGTGGCCTATGCCTTATCACAATGATTCTAGTTCTATTCACCTTTTGCAAATTGAACTTCTCCGTCTTCTTAAAATTCTCATCCATCCCAACAACATCTATAAAATCAACACATAGAGATCCGTTCACTTGAGAGCGAGGCTCCTCAAGAAGTCATTCTATAAACTTGCTCTTCAGAGCATCACCACTAACCTCTACTGGATATTTTTGAAGACATATGAACATTTCTTTTCAATCATCAAGAGAAAGGCTATGCTTGTAAAACCCTTGAACTCAATTATCTTCTCGATATGTTAGTCTAGAGAACAATAACTTTTTCTACTTTCTCTATGAATTTCTTCCACAAGACCGGATCAAAACACTTTTGTTCTACACATATGACTTCCACCATGAAACTTTGTAATGCCATGGAAATGAAAGATCCAAACCTTTGTCTTGGATAAATCCTTTATCCTTGCCTACAGATATTCATCCATCTACTTCTCATCATCAAAACTGTTCAATTTTTGCATTTTGAAGACTTGGTTGACTTCATAAATGCATTTCTATCCTCCTATAGGCATACTAGATGTTCCCACTTTATCCACTTCATCATTGAGCTCAACAGAAAAATTTGTGGTGTCTTTTGATTCCTTTCGACCTCCTTCTTTGGGTGATTCTCCAAGAAACATTTGAATAAGTTCCTCTTGCTCACAAATCTTTTGTGTCAAACCTTCTATCATTGTCGAGCATTGATTCTGATACCTTTTGTACCATTTCCTGAATCGTAAGATACTTGTGATTGCTCAAGAATAGCAGAGGAGAAAAAAACACAAAAATTGAACAAGATGAGTGAAAATTGGATGCAAAAGAGTATATCAGATATGAATCATAGAAAGAGAAGTTTTGGTATTATAGACTTGAAATAATTGATAAAATAGCTTTTAAAAATAGCTTGTTGATGAATCCTCTACCTTTTGACCACCCCTAATCTAGCACAATCTCATTCAGACTCGCACTCTCAATTACACTCTCCATCTCACTCTCACTATCAATCACAACGTAATTCTCTCACAAGACATGTTCATTAAAATCATGGATTTGAATAGAAATAGAGATGCCTTGTTTTATTTCTCAAAGCCTTGTGGATCCAAGACAATGAGGAATTATCTTAAAGTTATGAGACACAAGAATGTTCAAATTTCCTATCTGCAAAATG
This sequence comes from Ceratopteris richardii, assembly GCA_020310875.1. NCBI lineage: Eukaryota > Viridiplantae > Streptophyta > Polypodiopsida > Polypodiales > Pteridaceae > Ceratopteris > Ceratopteris richardii. The sequence continues at coordinate 158,910,196 of CM035419.1, read as the reverse complement.
TTGTTAGAGATCATTTAGGTCCGAATCCGCCTCAAAGTATCAATTTTGAGCTCTCAAAGCTTAAACATTCTAGAGAGAAAAACAAATCAAAGAATTTCCTTTTAGTGAACTAAATGTAGAGTCATAAATGAGGTATGTAGGTTTTGATTCACAAAGTGTTCATAGAGACATATTTTTTTCTTTTATGCATGCTCTACCTTTCTGTTTTCTCAATTTGTTCATCTTCACATTCATTCTTCAACTAGCAAACTTGATGTAGATAAGTTCTAGAGAGAGAATATAAAACGTTTAAACACAAAATGTTGCCTTCATGCATAAAATGACCTAATTTTTCAATTGATGCACTATCCCCACAATGTAATTTGAAAAGCTCAAAATGAACTTTCTTACTATCCAAAATGCCTATTAAAAGTCTTCACTCCTTTTAGCACCTTTGCCCTCAGAGCTAGAAAGAAGGATAATGTGCGAGAAAAATCATCAATGTTTTCCAAAGTCGAATTCTTTAGAAGATATGTGTGCCATTTCACCAAAATGGCTACTATAGATCTACTTCCAAGTAATCTTTCACTCCTACCTAATACTATTCTATGCCAAAGCTCAAAAGAGCCATCATCTTTTAGCTAATAGTTTTCTTGCAAAACATGAGCAACATAAGGTACATTACTTTTAAGTAAGCTAACATGAAATACAGGATGCACATTTAAATGTTCACGTAATTCCAACAAATAAGCAAGAGATCCAATCTTCTTCAAAAATTTAAAAGGACCTCCATATCGAGGATAAAGTCTACCATCCTTCCCTAGCAAGAAGTTACATCAGTTAGGATTGACTTTAAGAAATATCATGTCATTGTTCAAAACTCAGATGGTCTTCTATTTCAATCATAGAATTTCTTTTGTCCTTTTTTTTTAATATAAAGGAAGTTCGACATTAACCTACTCTCTCGGATGTTCTAATGATCATAAATAATCACCTGCATTGTTTGGAACATGATCCACTAATCTATGGATCAAAACACATGAGTAGAAAATAAATTTAAAGTGAGGGACTTGCTATTTTTGTCTCTACACCAGTTCTATTTAATGAATAGTGTTGTGACTATGATAGCAATTAGACTAATTCCTTTTGGGTGGTACCTTATTAACTTAGAGAGCTACCAATCATGAGTGATTTGAATAAAAATGATGAAGTACATGCTAAGTATGATGTTTAGCAAATCTTAGAACTTCCCCAACATTTTTTGGGTCCATGGATCAAAGTACAGAAAAGAGAGTAAATATATGATAATATCTCACGATTGAGAGAACCAATAATAATGAGATTTTGTATCCATAGAATAGACAACATACTGAATCTATGATGCTTAAAATAATGACAAATGATCAATCATACACTAAGAACAAGCTCTCAAAAGATGATTGAACTGATGTAGTCATGGCAGAGAAGTGAAGTAGAGATATACCAAAATGTATGTATTAGATCACATATAATTAAAATATCATTGGCAATAATCCTATTGCACAATGTGAGGGTAGTGATTGAGCTATGAATTGAGCTCTCAAATCACATAGAATCCCTCTCTCCCTCTCGGAAAATTGAAATATCAGCAAAGTCAATGGATCCTATTTTATAGTTGAGTTTGGAGCCAATCTTTTGTATTCAAATTTAAAAGTCCAGCTAAAAGTAAATCCTTAACTATAGGATATATTCTCTAATCAATGAAATACCAAATGAATTGAGATTTGATGCTTCATATTTCCTCGTGGACGTAAGGTTCTTTTACAAAGGTAAATGTATTTGATTTATAAGGGATTGATCATATATGAATCCATAAGAAATTTGATCATTATTCAAGTATGTCGGCTTGGATTCTCTTGCACCAACATCTTCCCCTCAAGCCTTACATGCTTGGTCCTCGTTCCTCTTTTATCTCCTACAAACCAATCATCATTTTGGACCTCTTCATCTTGATTCCATCCAAACAGTTTGAGAGTATATCTACACATTGTAAATGAGTAAATACATAGGACAATTGAATGTCATTGCTAAGCAATTTCTCCCTCCCGTAATGATAGTATACTTGAATGTGGTAGTCCTTGCATGATGTACAAGATTAGCAGCCAAATGAAGTGAACTAGTGTTATCTCCAAAAATGATTGGAGTGAAAGAGTGTAACCCCAAATCTATGTAGATTTGGTTTTTCCATATAGGCTCTTGAGTTACATTTGCTAAAGATCTATATTTTTCTTCTATAGATGATAATGCCACAGCTGGTTGCTTTTTAGATGACCATGATATAAGCTTTGAACTTGCAAAACGAAAGTTTCCTGAGGTGCTCCTTCTATCATCCTTGAAGCTAGCCGTGTATGCATCAACAAAAATCTTTATGTCTGAATCGAAATTTAATGGGTAAAACAACCCTTCATTCATGGTATCCTTTAGATACTTTAGCATGCTTTTGGTAGCTTCCATGTGAGGCTTTCTTGGTGCATGCATAAATTGGTTTAATGTACTTACTCCATAAACAATGTGCACTCTTGTTAGAGTTGTACAGTTGAGGCTCCCAACAAGTTTTTGGTAACCTATAACATCGTCAAGAAGTTATCCTTCATGAGAACTAAGCTTATGATTGAGTTGCATGGGTGTATGTGCATTTTTTTTGTTTTCCATATTGAATTTTACAAACATATCATGGATATACTTTGTTTGAGTAATAAACACTCTAGAATCTATATACACAAGTTCTATACGAGTTGTATGATGAACAATAGCTCTACGATATGATGTTGTGGTTCAAAAAATATACTTCGCATCAGTTAAGGTAAAACGCATCACATCTTTTGTTCATCTATGAAATTTTAATGTTCATGTACAAATCTTCAAAGTTCGAAGGAGATTTGCTTTAATGAGATACGTTTTAAGTGGAATTTAATTCGTAGATTTTGTTGAGTTCCATGTTTGAACATAGCTATTTGAATTTGGATCTAAAAATAATGGAATACTATACCATGGCAAAGAAAAGGTGGTGAACGCAAACCCATTTCATTGAACGATGTGTGTTTCAAAACTAATGCTTAGAATTGCATAGAATTGACTGTTGTTATTTGTCTGATTAATGTTTCCTACTTGACATTATTGGACATATTGAGAAGCTTAGCACATTCAAAAGCTTGCCTTGTTTCGTGGCACTATACACCTAAAATAACTGTTAAGGGGAAAGATTACTCAGAGAAACCACCTGAATAGCTAAGATCCTATCATCACCATCCTTTCTCCAAAACCCCATGAGATACGTGTGAACTGAAGTTGAAAGGAGGTGACAGTAGAGCCTTTGAATCTAGGTACTGATCAAGGTAGAAAGTTCAGCAAGAAGTGTGGTTTAGAAGGCTCTTCCCATTTTCTTGTCTATGGGAGATACTGTGATTACCCAGATCAATGTCATAACTCAACTTTTGCATTTCCAAAAAGAGGAGAAAAGAGCAAGTTCCATTCAAGCATTTCATGAGTGTGTCATTAAAGGAAGTGGCTACTTCAATGGTTAAAATGTTACGAAACAAATCAAAATCAAACCAATATCAAACATACAGAAAAACTAAAATACATGAAACCCACCAAGAGAAAAACAATAGGCTTCCCTTAATCTGATAGAATCCTCGCCTCTAAGGGAGGATAATCAAAGAAACAAAGAAAAAAGACATGATAGTAACCAAGAGTTAAAGATATCTATGGGATGTCGTGGTGATAAGTAAGAGATTGAAAATGAAATACCTCAAACTAATCCAATGAATCTGTGTGACCATCAAGCATAAGATGGTTCCTTAAATGATGAAACCAAGCAATCTTTGAGGAATTAATCGATGCGATCTTAGAGTGAAACATCTCTTCAAGCATATGATTCAAATATGAATTATGACCAAATGAATGATTTATACAAAGAGAATATAAGTGGGCATGATGCTAAGCCTATAGATACTCCGATTCAAGATCAAGATCATGAACTGATTTTGAGTTCATGAACTGATTTTGAGTGATGCCACATTGGACATATGTTCAGAAATACAAGACAATAATCCCAAAGCCCTCCTTGATACCGAGTAGGCGAAGGATTTGACACCTATGGAGATCTTGGCAACAATGGTAAACTAAGAGTTGGTGTGGCACTCTCATGGGGACTTTAAAAGCGGTGTTTGAGTGGTTTATTTTGGAACCAGATGCCTTAGAGAATGTGTCAAGGCACAACCAAAAGGTTTCAATATTGGTCAAATCATTATGCATAAATGCATTAATGTCATCTACAAAAAGCCACATAATCATCTGTCCATGGTTGAGAGGTAGAAAGAGACCTTTAATATGACCCATTTCCATGTGATGTACAATAGACAAGGGAGCCCCTTTGTGGAAATAGCAAAGAGCAGAGGGGCCAACGGGCACCCTTGCATAATAGAGCAATTTAGTATGATGTCCTTCCGTAATTGATCTTTGATATTTATTTGCATGGAATCATTTCCCAATAGTGTAGTGATCATCCTAGTGAATATTTGACTATACGAGAGGTCTTTCAGAGATTGGACAATAAAGTCCCATTCCCATCTATGCGTAGGCTTTGTCAAATTGAATTTTCAAAAATACATCATCTTGCTGGCACTCTTCAACAAAATCGAGACCTTCCCAAATGTCAATAATAGCTCCTAGTATTGATCTAGCCTTGATGAATCCCTTTTGGTCCTCATTGAGCTGTCTCTTCAAGTGGTAAGAAATTCTGTTGGAAGCTCCATTTGTAAGAATCTTATACCCTTTTTGAAGCATTATGATGGTGCACCAGTTTTCAATCCTATTCGTGTCACCTTCTTTATGGATAAGCTTGATTATACCTTTGTTTTGGAATTCGGGAACCACTCTAAAAGACAACATCTCTTGCACAACGAAGCGTAGCGAACTGTCCACCACCTATGTAAAGGATTGGAAAATTCATTTTTGAGGCTCTCAAGACCAGAGCTTTTCCCATTGGGGAGCCTATCAATAACTTTAAGAATCTCACTATCTAAAATGGGTTCATCAAGGAGAGACTTCAGATTATGTGGTATTCTCAATGGAAAGAATCTCGAGATGGTCTCCATGCAATCCCACCTATGGGGAAAAGGGGCATGGAAATCCCAAGAGTTGAGTAAAGTGTTTAACAATAAATAGCACTATTTTCTTCTTCCATTTTGCATTTGAACCCATTACTATCAGACAAGAAGGGAATAGAGTCCCTTGTTTATCTCCTCTTAAGGATGCCACACATCTCTTTAGTTGGTTTTTTGGCCTTACCTACCCATCAGTCTTTAAAGTATACTCGCACGATTTCCCTTTGAATTTCTTCCTCATATCTCAGCATACCTCTTATTTTCCATACTCTCATCTACAATTGGTAGTTACCTTTGTTCAATTCCTCCTCAAGACACTAGAACCTCCAATAGAGGTTCTCTTTCTACCTCCATCGAACATTGTGAAGCATCTTGTGAGTCCTTACAAGAATTTCATGAGTCTTCTCAACTACAGCCCGACAACACTTGGCCACCAAGGCACCATTGGAAAACATTGAGTTCCAGAGCAAGGTCATTTCTTGATGGACACACGGAAGGGAGAAAGGCAAAGGTCAAGCATGAAACCAAGGCGCTTTCTTGAGTTTGGAAATAGGTTTGAAAGTGAGAAGAAAAGGGTAATGAATCGATATTCAAAGATCAATGTGTTGAGAGGTGGCACATGGACCCCATTGATGGATAATGTTCTGTGCAATATAGCTTCTACCGAGTTTTTCTTTCCTCAATTCATCCCGAGATTGGAGGGTGGACAAGAAGAAGGACTTTGTACTTTAATTTCCACTAGGTCCGGGTGGAGCTTGATTTTGTCCCACATGTCTTTCTCCTGACCATCAATGGTATGACTCTAGTGGCCAATAATGGCCGCTTTTAAGGGGTCAGTCAACCCCCCGACATTAAATGATATCATAACCATTATCAATGGTCACCCTCTTTGCGGAGAGAGACCTTGTCTTTTTTCTTCTTCAGTTCATCTTTTTTCCTCATAAAAGACGGTTGCAAACCATGTATCTTACCATTAAGGGGGCTCTTCCATGGCATTTCCAATGGTTGTTTCCCCTTATGAGTCACCTTTGGTGTGTGCTTCATAAAGATTCCCTCCAGGAAAATCCAACTCGTTGATCTCCTTTTCCAAGTTGAAGTACAAGTTGTTTAGAGGAGCCACAACTGTGATGTTCCTCTTACAGGACTCACGAGGGCTTCTTTTTCTTCTATGTCTAACTTTTGTGAACTCTTCTGAGTTCATCTCTAAGACCCTAGGTTCTTTCACTTCCTCAATGATAAGCAGATGAGCTTGTGCCCTGGTGCTTATTTGATCTTCTTTGCTAGCTTCTTGGTTCTATTTAGATTTACAGGAGCTGTTTTTCTAAGGATACTCTTTAATCCTATATCCTAAAAGGTGAGAGTGATAACACACCTTTGTCAAATTCCTATATTTGATTTCTTGTTCCGAAACTTCCCCTTGCCCTAAGTCTATGGAAATCTTTGAGGGGAGAGCCTTGTTAAGATCAGTCTTGATACATATCTACAAGAGCCATCATGGGTTGAAGGAATATGTTACTCCTTTGTAGATGAATTCCCCAGATGTCCTCTCTCGAGGACAACGGTTCATCAATCGGGGCAACAATATCCGTTAGGAAGTCGTACAAGCAAAAAAGGAAGGTTGGGTAGCTCAACCTAGAGGAGCTAGTGTTGGGGTTTAGACTTGATTGGGACAAAGTCTGAGGACCACTTGAAAAGGCCTAAAGTAGATCACCAAACTTGCGAATTGCCCACTTGAAGCACTTGGAACACCCTCTCCTCATTATCGAAGAATAAAAGTAACTGGCTCATCGGCAAAAACTGACATTTGTTAACTATCAAAGCATGTGGGAAGCACTCCTTCTGAAGCCAGTGATGCATGAACTCTATGGGGGGCCTTGGGCCAAATAGTTGACCAATAAGGCACCTTTTCAATAGTTCTTCTTGCTTGGCCAAGATAATTTCCCTCCTTAAAGATACCATCGGAAGAGTGACATTCGTAGGATGCCCAATAGCCTCACATGAGCCCTCAAAGCTAGAAAGAAGGATAAAGAGCCAACAAAAATCATCAATGTTTGCCCAAATGGAGTTGTCTACTAGATATGTGTGCCATTTCACCAAAATACCTATTATAGATCTACTTCTAAGTAATATTTCACTCGTACCTAACACTATTTTATGCCAAAGCTCAAAAGAGCCATCAACTTTTAGCTAATAGATGTCTTGCAAAACATGAGCAACATAAGGTACATGTCTTTTAAGTAAGCTAACATGAAATATAGGATGCACACTTAAATGTTCAGGTAATTCCAACAAATAAGCAAGAGAATCATTCTTTTTCAAAAAATAAAAAGGGCCTCCATATCAAGGATAAAGTCAGTGATCCTTCCTTGGCAAGAATCTAGATCACTTGGGATCGACTTTAAGAAATACCATCAAGTGGTCTTCTATTTGAATCATACAATTTCTTTTGTGCCTTTTTTTCAATATAAAGGAAGTTCGGCCTTAGCCTACTCTCCCATATGTTGCAGGAGATGGTGTGTAGTCTTCAGAGATGAAGTGGTGTTGCTTAAACCTCCTTCACAAAAGCCAAGAACAAGTACTAGAGAGTGTAGTCGGCCTCTTTAAATTGCTAATGATCATAAATAATCACCTATGTTGTTCTGAACATGATCCTCTAATCTATGGATCAAAAGAGATGAGTGCAAAGTTAATCCAAAGTGATAGACTTGCTATTTTTGTCTCTACAACTATTCTATTTAATGAGTAGTGCTCTGAGTATGATAACAATTAGCCTAATTCCTTTTGGTGGTGTCTAATTAACTTAGACAACTACCAATCATGAGTGATTTCAATAAAAAGGATGAAGTACATGGTGAGTATGATGTTTAGCAATTCTTAGGACTTCCCCGACATTTTTGTGATGCATCAGAGTATAGACCAAAGAGGAAAGGTATGATAATATGTCACGATGGAGAGAACCAATGATAATGAGATTTTGTAGCCATAGAGTAGATAGTATACTAAATCTACGATGCTTTAAATCATGACAAATCATCGATCATACAATGAGAACAAGCTCTAAGAAGATCACTGAACTAATGTAGTCATGGCAAAGAACTAAAGTAGAGATATAATAAAACATATGTATTAGATCACATAAAATTACAAGTTCATTGGAAATAATCTATTGCACAATGTGAGGTTAGTAATTGAGCTATGAAGTGAGCTTTGAAATCACATAGAGTCCCTCTCTCTTCCTCTCCAAGAAACTGGCATATCACAGGAGTCATTTGATCCTCTTTTATAGTTGATTTTGGAGCCAATATTCTGAATTCAAATTTATAAAGTCCACCTAAAAGTAAATCCTATACTATAGGATATATTCTCTCATCAATCAACTATCAAATGAATCGAGATTTGATGCTTCCTATCCTCGTGGAATTAAGATTCTTTTACAAAGGTAAACATTAGGGCGAAAAACGGCCCAAAAAGGGCTGTGTAAGGATTTCAAGTACTTGTGCTTAATCTGGGTTGAAGTTGTCAAATCCTTTAAGAAATTCCGTGTAAGTCCATTTAAAACGTATCTTATGAAAATTTTGAAGAAAGAGAAAATCATGTGATAATCATGAAAAGTTTATGTGATATCTTACACCTCAAAGTTTGTGCTCATCGGGCGGCGATCAAAATTCAAATTTTCATCTTATTCACAGAGCTATATAATGTGTGCTGATGACGTTTTGTGCTTTTTTACTCTACTTTTCATAGCAAGCCTATTTCTCTCTTTCACGTCCTTTTAGACATTTGTCGATCACTTTTCTTAGAAGACCATGGAGAACCTTCACCCAAATACTCTCGCTGAGCTTTCAAACACTCGAAATCATTGTGAAAAGATCCATATCAACATTGTAGTTACTCATGAGTATGCGACAACAAGAAAAGTATTCCGAAGATGATTTGGGATCCCATACTTCCAATCGCATTGACAAATGTACACATATGTACACCACATGCAGAGTTAAGAATCATTGACAAGCTCGTCCGACTTCACTTGGATTATGCATATTCTATCAAGCCTACATCCCTTGCATATGAGTGCATAAAAAAATGTGAATGTCTTCTTTCAGAAATGGTATTTCATGGTGGTGATGTTCATCTAAGAAAATATCCAAAGCTTTCACAAAATACAGGTGATGTACTACAGGATGTGTCAATGTAAGGTGCAAAAGCAAGGAGATTCTTCAGCAACCATGATGACAAGCAACTAAATGCCATGTGGAATTCTTGGAAAAAAATTTGCGAGGTCACGAATAATGTAAAAAGCAAACCTGAATTATCAAAAAAGAGAATGGAGGTGTGGGTAAAACTAGACAGTTTTCTTAAGATCATGAGGCAGCAGGTAACATCAAAAAGTTGTGACAGATTTCACAAAGGCGACCGCAGAGCTTATAGAAACCATCATAGAGGCATGGGGTGCCAAAGACATAACATACTACTTGGTGAGTTCCAAAGATAATTTATTCAATTTATTTATTTGTTAATTAAAATAAAGATCTGATGAGATTCTTCTGCTCTTCTAGCATATTCTTCTTTTGCATGGTGCATTCTTTGCAGAAAAAGAACCAACTTGCCATATGGATCACCCAAGGCATGGAAAAATCTCATTATCAAGCAAGGACAAGCTTCTTTAGGTGCACAAGGAAAGGAGGAGGAGTAACGAAGAGCAATGCCTTTAGAGAGCTTTTTGATTGGTTCTTTAGAAGACAATTACAAAGGACCTCATGCAAAATATAATCAAAAGAATATGACTATCACCACACAAAATCATCATGTATCAATATCCCAAAATGAAAAAGACTACATTTCAAACAGAGCTTTAATATTTGCAATGTCTTTTATTTCTTTGAGAAATAAAGATGTCATGTATGTACATTTCATGATGTATTAAGGTTTGAAAAGAAATATGTCTATTACCATGAGATGACTTTGACTAGAGAACAGATCATGGATCAATAACAATTAATATTAGGACATGGATCAGTTACACCAAAAAAAATTGCAATGTTTTATATCACATTGGGCAATTTTTGTATATGTACATCTAATGAGTAATACAATTTGAAAAAAATAATTCATTCCTTGAGTCTCTTTAAAGAGCTTGGCTGTGGCAAATCACCTCTATATCTGAGGAACTCTTTTCTCCTGTATCCATCAATGCTTTTTAAATCTGACACCCTTGCAGCCATTGCATAGCTTGAATAAGAAAGAAAGTACCCTCCCCTTGAAGCATTGTGTCCTAGGGCATATCCAAAAATTTTGAATGCACCTGCTCTTTCAAGCAGTAAAACTTTGAAAGCATTAAAGGTTATTGGAGTAAAACCCGTGTAATTTTATCGAGTCCCTAAGGACAACAATGCAAAGCTTGGCTCCTCACTATAATGCTTGTGAATAACACAGAAAGTGTGTGGGTTCAATTTTGGAATATAGTGGATAATTGAATGAATATCCACCTTTGCTTTTCCTTTCTCTTCTATGGTTTTTCTTGTTCCCTTGCCCCTAACAAGGTAGTTGTCTTCATCCAATATAGTTAACTGTAGTAATAATGAGAAACAAGCTCAGATGAAGTGCAAGCACACTTAAGGAGTCATGAAAAGTAACTTGAAACAAACTGACAAAAAGCAAGAGATCGGCCTGACGCAAGTGATTAGGGTCTTCACACAAATTGAGATGGTGGTTATCGCTTGCATCGGTCGTTATCAATATCTCCTTTGCAAACTACCTAGAAACATGTTATATTTGCTGAAGAAGGTGAATTCTTAGATACCTAGATGTCTATTATCAATGCTGCTTGCAACTCCTAGACACGACCGATACAAGCAATAAGCCCCAACAGAAAATATCCAATGGGCCTTATCGCTTGCATCAGTCGTGATCGATTTCTCACACTTTAAATGGAGATCTTGGACAAAACCGATACAAGCTAAAGATGTTGCATCGGTCGCATCTCATTTCCTAAGCCTAAAATTCTTGAGAATATATTTAACTATATACCTTGACGTCATCTTCCTCCTCAAGTCCAAACACGACCAATGCAAGCGATAAGGCCCAACGGAAAATATCTGATGGGCCTTATTGCTTGCATTGGTCGTGATCGATTTCTCACACTTTAAATGGAGATCTTGGACAAAACTGATACAAGCTAAAGATGTTGCATCGGTCGCATCTTATTTCCTAAGCCTAAAATTCATGAAAATATATTTAACTACATACCTTGACCTCATCTTCCTCGTCAATTCCAGACACAACCGATGCAAGTGATAAGGCGCAATGGAAAATATCTGATGGGCCTTATTGCTTGCATCGGTCGTGGTCAATTTCTCATTTTATAAATGGAGATGTTGGACAAAACCAATACAAGCTACAGATGTTGCATCGGTCGCATCTCATTTCCTAACCCTAAAATTCATGAGAATATATTAAACAACATACCTTGACCTTATCATCCTCGTCAATGAGCTCTTTTGAGTCCATACATATTGTTCCTTTATCTTCAGCAACATCCAAGAATGAATAGCTGCGCCCAAATGAGTATATTCCAAGTTGCTTATGATGCTCATCAAACTCTTCATCAACAAGTGTTGGCTTCGCAGAGAGAGCTTTCTCAAAGCACTTTGAAAGATCTTGTGATGAATCTTTGAATTCTTCATTTGACAAATCCAAATCAAGACACAAAAATTCTTCTTTTCTTTCTCCTTTCTCATTGATGAATCTCCTTGCAACTTCTTATGACTCAGCTATAGGTGCAAGGTAGTAGTCCTCCCTAAGATTGAAAAGTTCCTGAATGTAAAATAGAGGGATAAACTCCTCTTCAGAGATAAAGTAAAATGGTAGATTTGGGAGAAGTATGGACTTCTCAGACACTTGAACTTCTTCAGTTGGCTCCCTTATTGCACTCTCTGCTTTAAAAGTGGCCACATCAAAACCTTTGACCTGCTCTTCTTCTACTTGGAGATTGATCTCCACAACAATCTCCATGACACCTTTCATAGTTTTTGAGCTTCCCTCAACTGTCAGCTCTAAGAAAGGCTCGTCTTCAACATGAACACTTTCCTCCTTTTCAATTGAGATGTGACCAAGCCATATCAAGAAAGCAATGTGTAAAGGGAGCAAGCAACAGTCCTTTTCATGCTCTGGGCATAAGTCTAGCTTCCCCGGCAAAGGGGATATCCTTTTGCATTTTCTTGTGATTTTTGCCCTATCTATTGGATCCTTCCCACAGATGTGAGGATGGACATGGGTTTTCTGAGAAATAGAAAGCATCTTGATCAACCCCAAGAAGCTCTCCCACTCATCCTTAAAAAAAACTTTTTGATTTCTCTAGGAGATTTTCAAAATCAATCTTGGGGTTGAATATCGTCATTGCATCAGGAAAGTAATCTATAGTTAAACCCTCTTGAACCATCAAATCAAGTAGTTTCGCTTATGGAGAGACACTAAAGATCTCATTCATTCCCTCCATCTTAGCTGCTGCTTCTCTTGTATGTCCTAGAGGAAAACACAACCGATGCAAGTGACTAAAGCTAGTCAACGTGGGTCAAACAGCAAAAATTGCTTGTATCGGTCGTGTCAGGGATGAAAGAAAAATATGCATGGAAATGAGACAAATTCTACGAAGGTTTGAAATTTGAATTGGTGAAGGGAGTTGCTATTTATAGGCAAGGAGGGAGGAACTAACGGTCAAATGATGTGGACCAATCAGTGAGTGCCACATGGAAAAGGTATGTTGGGAATCCCAATGGATAGATGACATGGCCCAATCAAATTATGCCATGTGGCAAAGAACATTGGAATTCGGAATGGCTATATGACATGGATGAATCATGGCATGCCACATGGCACCAATGGTCAACTTAGTTTTGAGACCTATTTAAGCTTCCATATTCATTTCTATCATTTTTATTACAACACTTTCCAAGCGTCGAGGTTCCATCAGCACCAAGCTTTTTAGCTGCTTCTTAACAATTTCTATAGAGGATGCTCTCTGCGTTAGGTAATATGGGCACGACCAATCCAAGCGATCAGGGTACATCCTGGATTTGTGGATAACCTTATCGCTTGGATCGGTCATGTTTCTTAAATGGCATTGAGTCCTTAATCATAGCTTGCAAATTATGTTTTGCTTAGTGATGCTTGAGTATTATGCATTGTAAGCTATATTCGAGCTAGTATTGATTGATATTTCATGATGAATTCAAGGACGACCGATGCAAACGATAAGGGACATCCGGGGATTTTTGGATGATCCTAATCACTTGGATTAGTCCTGCTTCTTAAATGGCATCCTTGATCAAATCTTTGAAGTAGTGTTTTATTTGGTTAAGAATTAGCTATAATGCATTCCAAGGGAAATGATATTCACTGATATTTCTTCACGATTAGATGCACGATCGATGCAAGCGATAAGGGACATCCGGGCATTTCTAGATGACTCTTATCGCTTCAATCAGTTGTTTCTCTAACAGTGGAAAGAGTCCTTGATCAAAGTTTTCGAGAGTAAGTTGCCATTAGGACCAAAATACCCATGAACAAAATGCCTAGGAGAAAAATGTCTAGGAGCAAAATCCCTAGAAGGGTCAAGGCAATGTATTAGAGAAGCCTTCAAAGAAAAGGGTGAAGTACCATGTAAAGTCCTTAAGGGAAATTAGAAGAGCTCAAAAGTATGTGGGACTGTTGATCCCTAGACTTCCATTTAGGAGAGCTGCCAAGTAGATCATAGCCAACCTTTGTTCTTTGATGATGACATCATCCTTTATCAATGTGAGGTGGCAAATTCAAGCAGTGATATGCCTGCAAGAAGCTACAGAGGACTTTGCTATTTATTTTATGAATGATGCCTATTTATGTGGTGCTCATTCTCACACGGTAAAACTAATGGCAAAGGATTATGTTATTGTTTCAAGAATAAGATATAAATTTGATAAATCTCTGGTTCCTATTGATCACCATGATAAAAAAATCTTCAATATTTTAAATATACCTCTAGACCGAGCACCCAAAACAACAGTTGTCATTGAAGAGATCAACCCTCAGGTCACTCATGATCATGAAACTAGAACTGTAGCAAATAGTGAGGAGGAGAGAAAAAAGTAGGGATTATTTACAGAGGAAAGTGTCATCTTAAACCAGATTCAAAAGTTATAGAAAGCAAATAAAGAGCTCTTAAGAACATAGATGGGAAGATAATAATTAATGTTGCAATGGCATGGCAGACTGAATGGTTCCTTGACATTAGACCTGAAGACAACAAAATGTTGAGGGAGTTTCATGTTGAAATATTAGATAGTGTGGTCAACATTTCACTCAAGTATTATCTAGAGGCCATAAAGTGCTCTTGTATTCCTTAATTTCTTATTCCTTAATTGAATTTTTATTTCTTGATTTGTAGGGTTCTTCTTCAACAATGTGAGGAAGCGGTTCAAAGAAAAGTATTTATCATAGATCCTCTGGTGACAGTTTTATTTGAATAAACATGGAGATGCCAAGTCCTTTCTACAGAATCTTACAGAAGAGGTAGAATGTGTTATCTACCCATATATTGAAAAGTAAGTATTTATCTTCATTTTGGAAAGATATTTGTTTCATTAAAGAAAGTATATTTAAATGCAACTCATTGACAGGGGCCATTGGAGTCTTATTATTGTTGATTTCAATGCATATCAAGCTCTTTTCCTGAATTCTCTTAGATGACAACATGGGAATTGGAAAGTGTAAGTTGCTATACATTTTGTTTTCTAATTAAGAGCCATGCCATCCATTTTGATTTTCACTTTACAATGCAGTGTTGCAAAGCTTCTCAAGATGCATATTGATCAGAATTTTGCTGTAATTGCTAAATTGAATGAACAAAAGCAACTTGGATACGTACAAATTCATGTGACATTGCAGAAAGACACAACATCATGTGGCTGGAGACTGATTGCAGCTGCTGTAAGATTCTTGGAAAGAAGGTTTTATGGTCCTGAATTAAATTTATGGCACTATCGAGATGCATGGATCATCTTCATCAAAGAGAGAGAGAGAGCAATAAATGGCATTATGAAACATGCAATCTACCCCAATGATCTAGACTCACCTCCACGCCCTCCACCTGATAAAAAGAAGTTTGAAGAAAAAAAGGAAGGGCATCCTTTTCACTCACAATTGAAGCATCGGACCAAGAAAATGAGTCAACGTGAAAGCTCCAGAAAGGGCCACAAGCATCACAGAAAAGAGGGCTCCAAAAAGGATAGAAAGTGTTGAATCATTTTTGCATCTAAGATTGAAATCTATTGTAAAACCAACATAGGTTATAAGATTTATTTATGTACAGATTGTATGTACTTATGTCAATCTTCATCTGGAAGATGGTCATTGTAACCATACATATTTGCCTTAACAATATTTATATGCCTTGAGAAATATACAATTGTATTGAACCTCTTGAGAGTTAAACAAAAGTTCATTGCATGGTCCAATTAAATTTGGTCGTGTCACAAATATTACTGCATTATGGGTTTCTTACCTCATTCTTGTTGGAAAGTTTAACTTGGAGAAGATAGATAAGAATGTAAAGAAGAAAGAGGACAGAATGGATACAAGCCATACGGGGAATCAGAGAATTTTGGATTGCCCCTATCGCTTGCATCGATTCTATTATCCATTTCAACATAGCATCCCCTTGAAGAAACCTTGCATGAGATGAGCTGTTGGAAGTTATTTTTATAGTCATGAGTCAAACCTTTACGCAAAATCACTTTTTGAAGTCTCTCCTAGTAGTTTTCTAACACGATCCATCTAAGCGATAAGGGCAATCCGACAAGTTGAGATTACGCTAGTCACTTGAATCAGTCATCTTCTCTAATCTCGTTTCCTCTGTTTTATGACTTAGGTCATGCTCTTCATATTTTGAAATATCAAACCTTGAATTGGAATTTGCATCACGTTCTCCACCCTCTCTAATATTACTTGTTATGTGCACCATGATACTTTCTCTTGCATAACCTGAGGACAGAAAAGATGGATAGAGTCAAATAGTTTAATTGTAACTAATGTGTACCTTTGATAGACTCAAATAATTTAATTGAAACTAGATATTGAATTCTAGATCTCTTGTTCATCTAGAATTTACTTATGGAAGTCCCTGTATAATTATTTCTTAGTTGGAACCTCATCAGAATGTTAAGATTAAGCAAAAAAATGCCAATATGAGTTTAGATGAAGGGGAATAATTGAAGTCATCAATTCACTCCTGCAAATAAAAATCAATGGTAATATGAAATAAATGACCTAAAAATTATCTAAGAATATCTTGGTTTATATTCTTATCATTGTACAATAAGAACCTCATTAAAATCTTGAAATTAAATAAAAAAAATGCAAATATGAATATAGACATTTGAAATACATGATTTAACACACATTCTTTGTCACCACCCTGCAAAGAAAACTCAACGGAAGTATCAATAGAGGCTTCTATAAGAGGGAGATACATTATGTAAGCATGTCAAAGGTTAACTTGTTTTAATCTTAAGGGTTGGAACTTAATCACCCTTGGTGGTAGGCAAGTTATGCAAGATAATGATTTCTCTGATCTAATGTTAACTATTGCATCATCAATTGAGAATCTAAAGCGTGATGATACCTCATCAAGATATTCTAAGAGCTCCCTTACATTTTTGACATTCGAATTTGCAGTGATAATTATTTTCCTCGATTGAAAATCTGGATGAATCAATAACACTAACTCAAATTCTGGACAGCTCTCCTCTGAGTCCAATGCTATCCAAAGTCCAAGTTTTTTTTTCCACCTTCTATAAACATATCCTAAAACCAGAGATTTTTGACATATGTGATAGGAGATTGAAAGAAAACTGGGACTAACTTTACATAAAATAATGTCACCTAGCTTTTGAACTTCTTTGCTATCCCATTCCCTACCTAAAACATCATCAATCTCTGAAATAGAGATTCTCCTATTCAACCACATTGTTTTTGTTTTTTGTAATAACATGCTTTTAAAGCATGCTACAAAGACATGAATAGGCGAAAACCATTGAATCTTTATCCTTCTCAAAATTTGGCCTGCTGACATTGCCTTTTGGATGTCAAATTTCATTTTGGATAGAAAACTTGAAACTGTTGAATAATTAGGAGCATCCCAATCTAATGAAGAGATGCAAGCACGAGGTACATGTACAAGATTTCGATAAGAACTCCTCCTTGATGGCACTTGATAATCTACATAATGGACAAATAACTCTATGGTATTGAAAAATTGAACAAATTTGTCTGCATACATGAGTTCTGCATATTCCTTATGAAGAACTTTGAATGTTCCTATTAAACATTCAACAGGTTGCCATTCCACAATATTGGAAGGAAAGATATCTACAGTACAAAAACATATGTTTTGTTATAGAAAAAAAACTAGAATGATAGAAGAGCATTGTAAAAATTCACTTACAGTACGAAGGGAATTGCAGATGGTTTTCTAGAACAAGATCCTTAGTGGTGTACACATGTTGTACTCGTGCAAACCAACTGCATCTCTTCAATATGAAACTGAGAATATGTCCCTTCTACTGGTTTCTTCTGCGGTCTCTTTTGGCACGCTTGACTTTATGGGCACCTCTGCAGCTAAGAAGCATAATTACCCATTCATTTACTTTCACAGAAAGAGGTTTCACAAAGAATCCTCTCTTTTGTTGTAAACCTCACATGAGGTTACACGATTCGAAGAACAATGAGAAGAAGAATCCATCTGAACTTAGAAGAAGAAGAATGTTCAAAGCGAGAAATCAAGGTTCACAAATTTTGCAAGTATTTATAGAGGAAAAGGCTTTGTACACGTGGAAACTTTTGATTTGATGTAAACCCTATCGCTGAATGATCATGAAATTTTGTGAACCCAAAAATATTTCGTATCTTCAAAAATCAATTCCTTCTTGAAAATTCGAGAATATGCTTCGTGTAGTGTGCCAATTTTTTTGCATCAAACCAAAAAATTGTACACTAAATACGAGACTCTTCATCACTTTAGCGGCAATTTTAGAGAATATTGTATTAAACAAAGAAATTCTTAATACGGTTAAAAGAGACAGCAATGTTATATTCTTGTACACGTGGAAAGATTCTATTTTTTAATTTCCTTAATCTCTCGTTAGCAAACAGCCCCTTTTCGGCCATTTTTCACCCTAATGATGTATTTGATTTACAAGGGATTGATCATATATGAGTCCATAAGACATATGCTCATTATCCGACTATATGGGCTTGGATTCTGTTCCACCACCCGTTCATCTTGATTCCATCCAAAGGCTTTGTGAGTATATCTCTACATTGTAAATGAGTTGATACATAGGACAATTTAATGTCCTTGCTAAGAAATTTCTCCCTTACATAATGATAGTTAACTTCAGTGTTCTTAGTCCTTGCATGATATACAAGATTAGCTGCCAAATGAAGTGAACTAGTATTATCTCCAAAAATGATTTGAGTGTAAGAGTGTAACCCCAAATGTGTGTAGATTTGTTTTAGCCACATATGCTCTTGAGTTGCATTTGCTAAAACTCTTTCCTTAGCTTGCATACATAACGTGGTTTGTTCTTATCTTCATACCCTTGTGGTTGTGTCATGTACACTTGTTCTTAAATCCATCCATTTAGGAATGCTTTCTTAACATCTAACTCATATAGGTTGCAAATCTTAGAAGCACCAACAATTCTTGGAGCTTTATCTAACTTCGCCATGGATAAATGTTCACTAAGAGAAACCATTCCTTTAAAACTTTTTTTAATATAAAGGAAGTTCGGCAAATATAAAGGAAGTTCGGCAAATATAAAGGAAGTTCGGCAATCCTTTAAAACTTAGGCTAGAGGAAATCCGATGTATTAAACTCTTGAAGTATTAATGTTAGTGAGCATCACCAAATGATCAGTAAGAGAAACCAAATGTTCACGCGAAGAGATTTCATCAAGCAGCATTCACATGACGCATACGACACGATGACCCAATCCCTCTAGCGCGATGGACACGAGGCAGAAGGACCTGAGCCATGATGGATAGCTGCCAGGTCAGCAGCTCTGTCAATCGTGCGAAGCTTTGTCAGTTGCAGAACCAGCCGAATACACGATGTATGAACATCAGTCAGTCGCGACGGACATGAATTTGCGAGCTTAGCTTTCTCATGACAGACGTCCCCAGAATAAGCACTTTGTCGAAGCTTGTAGATCGGCGCGTGAGTGTGATAGATTTTCAATGAATCTTAGAAGACTGCACTTCGAGTGCTTTCGTAGTCTTCAAACACAGTCAAGGAGGATTTGTCGCGCGACCATGATAGACACACAACAACAATAGTGATAAAAAGCAAGAGCAAGGAGCCTCTATCATGCGACCACCATCATCTTCGGTTTTTCTCGGAACTTCAATAATCGGAACTTCTATGGATGTGTATATGAATGCATCTCTATGTCTTTCTTTACATAGGTGCATGTGTGAGTGATTTTCTTTTTCTCACACCCTTTATTGTTCTTCTTTTGTTTTTCTCTCTCTTTTGTTTTTTTCTCTCTCTATCCCTCTGTCTTTCTCTATCTCTTTGTGACGTTCATTCTCTCTCTCTCTCCCTTTTCTCTATCTTTTTGTAACGTTCATTCTCTCTCTCTCTCTCTCTCTCTCTCTCTCTCTCTCTTTTCTATTCGTAAAGATTTCGTCCTTGCTGTGTGTGTAATTATCTCTCTGTTCTGTTCTCTGGTCTCTCTCGTACTTGAGATTGTGTTTCCGAAAGTTCTCTCTCTCATTCTTTAAGAAGAGAAGGAAAGAAATAATGAAAGGCTGTTACATTGTGAGCCAATACGGATAGCAAAGAGAGAAAACCATGGAAGGTCCACACACATTGAAATCTCAACATCAATTGGTCGCTTGTCCATTCCAATTTCCATCTAGTGTTTGCAATCTTTGGAGCCTCTGAGCCCTTTTTTACGTGATACGTACATCTTGAACAATTGCGGACAGCGTCAAATATTTCTCCTATAACATTAAGAAGCACAAAGTTCCCATGTCCTCGTATTTGACAACAAATTAAAAACCCTATTTATAGCCATAATGTAAATTTTGAAATCACATGCTAAGGTAAGGGATGATCAACTTCCCATCCTCAGCGAAACCATATCCATAATTTTTTTTCTGTTTTATAAAAGGAATAAGAAAATCTTGATATGTTAATGAGTCCATCCAAGTGGACTCTTGCAGTCAAAAGGAGGAATTACTACAGACTTCAAGAGAGGGAAGATAGTTTGTTTCTTTTACTTCTATCCAAGCGTCTCATATGTTTCGTGTGAGGGACATTCCAAGAGGAGTGTTATAGTGAAGGGTAAAAATAATATGCCACAGCTAATTGATCCTCTTTAATCTAAAAGCATGTAAAGATTACTCTTAATATGGCAATCGCGATAATCAAGAGAATGAATACCTCTATAGATCTAGAAGGTATATAGGTTCCCAAAAATCTTCATAAAACATAACAAAACAATATTACATTCTGTATTTTGAAGACAATAAATAGTTCATGCAAGCTTAGAAATACTATTAGAGAAAGGAAACCCCTTCCATACATAAGTCCTCTAAGCATCTTGATATAACAAAGATGTGAAAGCTACATATGGAAGGAGAATCAGGGGTACTCATTGATTCAATGATACTATTATAGATTAGCTTTATGGTTAACATCTAGATAACATGATCCTTTTTCAGAGTGTAAGATGAGAAATAAGATTAGTGCAGCAGTTAGCTCTCATGGATCAGAAGGGATGTCTTTGAATCAATCCCCATGAGTTTATAAGCTCATTACATCTTATTGCTAACCCAATCGATCATGTTTAAGGACTAGATACATTATTTCACTTATTACACAAAGACATACATATGAACTTATGCTTGTCAATTTCAGTGTCTTTATCTTTGATAATTGTAAAAGACAAGAGAAGAAAGAATTTCACGGTGTTAGGAGGCGAATCCCACGTCTCTTTCCATAGGGAAATAAAATCCATTGCACTCCTAAAGTCTAGGATCACTTAGGTGAGAATATTCAAAATGAAAATTCAAACAATGTGTATAAAGACACATGATTTTAGTCACACGATAAGATAATGCTTCTGAGAGGATTTGAACCTGTAGAATCGATTTTTCTGGGTGTACTCATGATTTTTTTTCATACTTCAAATTGGAGTTAGATTCACGCGTCTAGTATGTAGATATAATATTGATTCAAATTTTATATCATAGATATCAAGATATGACGCAAGTAAGGTGACTATGTTTTCACATCTTCTAGATCCTAAAAAGTGAGGATGGCCCCCTAGCTTACTAAATTCAGGCGCCTTTCTTAGGCTTAAGCTAATACCTTTAGGGCAAGGAGGGAAGACCCACCCCTTGTATAGGGTAGCTTAGTTCCTGATAAAACTTGGTTTATTTAACTATACAATTTCATTTAATTTGTGTAAAAGATCTCTAGTCAATTCATACGAGGTTATGAGCTCTAAGAATAATATTGAGACCTTCTTGTCCCAAAATAGAAAGTTCTTCACATTTCTTACATAAAAAATTATCTGTTTTGATTCAAACATTTTAGGGTGGTGCTCGAAAGGACTTGGTGGTTCTATATAAACCATTGTGAAAGTAATGAGTTTTATTAAGCATCCCTGAGGCTAGGATTGGCAAGTGTAGAAGATTTTTCTTATAACACCACCTCACTTGTGGAATCATCACACCATCTCCTCATAGAGGCAAGTCTTTTGGAAATACATCTGCATATTATTTCAAAAGATTTTCTACATAATTTGGAAGACATTCATCATTATCTTCCTCATGTAGATTGTTCATATGAACCAATTATGTTATACGGTCATCACCTATACCTCTAATTATGTGCATAGGAGAAATGAGATAGGCTAAGGATTATTAGGATCACCTATACCTCTAATTATGTGCATAGGAGAAATGAGATAGGCTAAGGATTATTGGGATCACCTATACCTCATGTAGATTGTTCATATGAACCAATTATGTTATATGGTCATCACCTATACCTCTAATTATGTGCATAGGAGAAATGAGATAGGCTAATACCACTTGTACAATTTCTTGAATTGTAAGATACTTGTGATTGCTCAAGAATAGCAGAGGAGAAAAAAACACAGAAATTGAACAAGACAAGTGAAAATTGGATGCAAAGCAGTATATAAGATATGAATCATAGAAAGAGAAGTTTTGGTATTATAGACTTGAAATAATTGATACAATAGCTTTTAAAAATATCTTGTTGATAAATCCTCTACCTTCTGACCACCCCTAATCTATCACAATCTCGTTCAGACTCGCACTCTCAATTATACTCTCCATCTCACTCTCACTATCAATCACAACGTAATTCTCTGATTTTGGACCTCTTTGTGGTTTAACTCCAAAAATCTCCTTCAAAATAGATTTAAGCCTCTTCAAAGAAAGTGCTTGATCCAACAAATATAGAAAAAGTCAGCTCTTCTGATGTTGCATGCAAAAGTCTCATAGAAGCATGTGTCTTCAGTACTCAAGCGGTTTCTTTAGCATTACCTATCCAAAAAAACAAGAAAAGCAATGAAAAGACATATCCAAAGATATTAGTAATTGTGCATGACAAGACATGTTCTTTAAAATCATCGAGTTGATTAGAAATAGAGATGCCCTTTTTTATTTCTCGAAGCCTTGAGCTCCAAGACAGTGAGGAATTATCTTAAAGTTATGAGACACAAGAATGTTCAAATTTTCTATCTGCACAATGCTGTTAGAGATCATTTAGGTCCGAATCCACCTCAAAGTATCAATTTTGAGCTCTCAAAGCTTAAACATTGTAGACAAAAAAACAAATCAAAGAATTTTCTTTTAGTGAACTAAATGTAGAGTCATAAATGAGGTACGTAGGTTTTGATTCACAAAGTGTTCATAGAGACACATTTTTTTCTTTTATGCATGCTCTACCTTTATGTTTTCTCAATTTGTTCATCTTCACATTCATTCTTCAACTAGCAAACTTGATGTAGATAAGTTCTAGAGAGAGAATATAAAACTTTTCATCACAAAATGTTGCCTTCATGCATAAAATGACCTAATTTTTCATTTGAAGCACTATCCCCACAATGTAATTTGAAAAGTTCAAAATGAACTTTCTTACTATCCAAAATGCCTATTAAAAGTCTTCACTCCTTTTAGCAACTTTGCCCTCAGAGGTGGAAAGAAGGATAATGTGCGAGAAAAATCATCAATCTTTTCCCAAGTCGAATTCTTTAGAAGATATGTGTGCCATTTCACCAAAATGTCTACTATAGATCTACTTCCAAGTAATCTTTCACTCCTACTTAATACTATTCTATGCCAAAGCTCAAAAGAGCCATAATCTTTTAGCTAATAGTTTTCTTGCAAAACATGAGAAACATAAGGTACATATCTTTTAAGTAAGCTTACATGAAATACAGGATGCACATTTAAATGTTCAGGTAATTCCAACAAATAAGCAAGAGATCCAATCTTTTTCAAAAATTTAAAAGGACCTCCATATCGAGGATAAAGTCTACGATCCTTCCCTAGCAAGAAGTTACATCAGTTAGGATTGACTTTAAGAAATATCATGTCATTATTCAAAACTCAAATGGTCTTCTATTTGAATCATAGAATTTCTTTTGTCCTCTTTTTTAATATAAAGGAAGTTCGACATTAGCCTAATATCTCGGATGTTCGAGGAGATGGTGGATATAGTCTTCAAAGATGAAGTGGTGTTGTTTAAACGTTCTTCAAACCAGCCATGAAATAGTGTTGGAGAGTGTAGTGGGCCTCTTTAACTTTCTAATGATCATAAATAATCAACTGTGTTGTTTAGAACATGATCCACTAATCTATGGATCAAAACACATGAGTAGAACATTAATTTAAAGTGATAGACTTGGTATTTTTGTCTCTACACTAGTTCTATTTAATGAATAGTGTTGTGACTATGATAGCAATTAGACTAATTCCTTTTCAGTGGTACCTAATTAACTTAGAGAGCTACCAATCATGAGTGATTTGAATAAAAATGATGAAGTACATGCTAAGTATGATGTTTAGAAAATCATAGAACTTCCCCAAATGTTTTTGGGTCCATGGATCAAAGTACAGAAAAGAGAGTAAATATATGATAATATCTCACCATTGAGAGAACCAATAATAATGAGCTTTTGTATCCATAGAATAGACAATATACTGAATCTATGATGCTTGAAATAATGACAAATGATCAATCATACACTAAGAACAAGCTCTCAAAAAATGATTGAACTGATGTAGTCATGGCAGAGAAGTGAAGTAGAGATATACCAAAATGTATGTATTAGATCACATATAATTAAAATATCATTGGCAATAATCCTATTGCACAATGTGAGGGTAGTGATTGAGCTCTGAATTGAGCTCTCAAATCACATAGAATTCCTCTCTCGCTCTCGAAAAAATGAAATATCAGCAAAGTTAATGGATCCTCTTTTATAGTTGAGTTTGAAGCCAATCTTTTGTATTCAAATTTAAAAGTCCAGCTGAAAGTAAATCCTAAACTATAGGATATATTCTCTAATCAATGAACTACCAAATGACTCGAGATTTGATGCTTCATATTTCCTCGTGGATGTAAGGTTCTTTTTACAAAGGTAAATGTAATTTATAAGGGATTGGTCATATATGAGTCCATAAGAAATTTGATCATTATTCAAGTATGTGGGCTTGGATTCTCTTGCACCAACATCTCCCCCTCAAGCCTTACATGCTTGGTCCTCGTTCCTTCTTTATCTCCTACAAACCAATAATCAATTTGGACCTCTTCATCTTGATTCCATCCAAACACTTTGAGAGTATATCTACACATTGTAAATGAGTAAATACATAGGACAATTGAATGTCCTTGCTAAGCAATTTCTCCCTTATGTAATGATAGTATACTTGAATGTGCCTAGTCCTTGCATGATGTACAAGATTAGCAGCCAAATGAAGTGAACTAGTGTTATCTCCAAAAATGATTGGAGTGTAAGAGTGTAACCCCAAATCTATGTAGATTTGGTTTCTTCACATAGGCTCTTGAGTTACATTTGTTAAACCTCTATATTTTTCTTCTGTAGATGACAATGGCAGAGTTGGTTGCTTTTTAGATGACCATGATATAAGCTCTGAACATGCAAAAGACAAGTTTCCTGAGCTGCTCCTTCTATCATCGTTGAAGCTAGCCGTGTATACATCAAAATAAATCTTTATGTCCGAGTCAGAACTTAATGGGTAAAACAATCCTTCGTTCATGGTATCCTTTAGATACTTTATCATGCTTTTGGCAGCTTCCATGTGAGGCTTTCTTGGTGCATGCATAAATTGGCTTAATGTACTTACTCCATAAACAATGTGCACTCTTGTTAGAGTTGTATAGTTGAGGCTCCCAACAAGTTTTTGGTAACCTCTAACATCGTCAAGAAGTTCTCCTTCATGAGAACTAAGCTTATGATTGATTTCCATGGGTGTACCTGCAATTTTTTTGTTTTCGATATTGAATTTTACGAACATATCATGGATATACTTTGTTTGAGTAATAAACACTCTAGAATCTATATACACAAGTTCTATACGAGTTTTATGATGAATAGTAGCTCTAGGATATGATGTTGTGGTTCAAAAAATATACTTAGCATCAGTTAAGATAAAACGCATCACATCTTTCCTTCATCTATGAAATTTTAATGTTCATGTTCAAATCTTCAAAGTTCGAAGAACATATACCTAAATATCTGTTGAAGGGAAAGATTACTCAGAGAAAGCACCTGAATAGCTGAGATCGTATCATTAGAGTGCACCCTCCTTTCTCCAAAACCCCATGAGATACGTGTGAACTCAAGCTGAAAGGAGGTGACAGTAAAGCCTTTGAATCTACATACTGATCAAGGTAGAAATTTCAGCAAGAAGTGTGGTTTTGAAGGCTCTTCCCATTTTCTTGTCTGTGGGAGATACTGTGATTACCTAGATCAATGTCATAACTCAACTTTTGCATTTCCAACAAGAGGAGAAAAGAGCAAGCTCCATTCAAGCGTTTCATGAGTGTGTCATTAAAGGAAGTGGCTACTTCAATGGTTAAATGTTACGTGATTTTGCAAGGGATACCAGCTGGAAGCTCGATACCTTGGAACTAGGCTTACACCGTTGAATGATATGGAACTTACTGAAAAATTTGGTAGATGTTTCAGAACTACATTTGTGTGACCGATTAACAATGCAAATGCAAAAAACGTGGTCACAATACAAATCAGATCTGATAAAAATGTTCACACTCAAAGATGATAGAAGAACCCGAACTAAACTTTTAAGGTGGATTCATAAAGCTAAAGATCAAACCATCCTAGATAGAAAAAGGGAATTTCACTCTCAATATGATGAATTGCCAGAACATGATAGGAGAGCAATAGAACATGAAAGGGTATC
Organism: Ceratopteris richardii; assembly: GCA_020310875.1. Classification (NCBI taxonomy): domain Eukaryota; kingdom Viridiplantae; phylum Streptophyta; class Polypodiopsida; order Polypodiales; family Pteridaceae; genus Ceratopteris; species Ceratopteris richardii. The sequence goes on along the minus strand of CM035419.1, from coordinate 158,883,542 downwards.
CTTGTTTCTATTGGAAATATATATAAAGGCTCATGAAGAACTTCTCCCACAATTGTAGGACATGGAGATAGAATCCATGATTATAGAAAATTGGGATGACATGGAGGGAGAAGTAAAGAAATATGTAGAAGAGAAAGAACTTTGGTGAAATTCATGCAATATGGTAGGAGGACTTACAAGATGAGAAAATGCAAGCAACACATCAACTTTTCCCAAATGCATAGGCTAATCTATCAATTAGGAAGGATGTTGTTCCTTGTGGCACCATGAACGAAATATTTAAGAGATTTAGTGATCTCACGATCCAGAGTGTTAAGTAGATGATAGAATCCTAGTCCCCACAAGCGACTATCAATAAAACCTTTAAAACTCCTAAGATTAAGAGGTGTATTTGGTGTGACTCATTGGAACACAAGAGATACTCGTGTGAAAGCTTTAAAGAACCATTGGCCAGAAACTTAGTTTTCACAAAAGAAAACATGATCTATGACTCAAAAACTCGAAAAAAGATAAACATAAATTTTGGTCAAGGAGGGATGAAAGTGCTCTTCACTAACACTTGTGGTAATGTTTCTTCAATTTCCCATACATCTAGGTACGTGTGCCAAATAGTTGATGATAATACTGATCTAGAATCATGGTCTAAAGCAATGAAATCACTAGATGCGGGGAAACATCAAGAGTTTTTAAAGATGGAAAGTAATGAGATTCAAGGTATAATCAGATGCAAAGAGCCCATCGATCCTTTTACAATGCCCACATCTTCAAGTTCTATATATGCACAAGCCCCAATGATGGGAGGAGCAAAGGAATTTGTGGAAGCTAAACAAATCAAATCAAACCAATATCAAACAAAAAAATGAAAATACATGAAACCCACCAAGAGAAAAACATTAGGCTTCCCATAATCTGATAGAATCCTTGGCTATAAGGGAGGATAATCAAAGAAACAAAGAAAAAAGACATGATAGTAACCAAGATTTAAAGATATCTATGGGATTTCATGGTGATAAAAAAGAGATTGAAAATGAAATACCTCAAACTAATCCAATGAATCTGTGTGACGATCAAGCATAAGATGGTTCCTTAAATGATGAAACCAAGCAATCTTTAAGGAATTAATTGATGCCATCTTAGAGTGAAACATCTATTCAAGCATATGATTCAAATTTGAAATATGACCAAATGAATGATTTATACAAAGAGAATATAAGTGGGCATGATGCTAAGCCTATAGATACTCCGATTCAAGATCAAGATCATGAAATCATTTTGAGTGATGCCACATTGGACATATATTCAGAAATACAAGACAATAATCTTGTTCATGAGAAAGACGATAAGATAATTATTGAATTTCATAGTAATGATGTGTATGCAAGTGATGTCACATTCTATGAAGAAATACATTTCAATGAGAATGGTAGTTATGATGATTTAAGTCCATGTGTTGAAGATTTTGAGCATCAGGGAACGAAGAAACATTGGTTGAAATATATGAAGAATTTGATATTGGTACATTACCTAAATAAGATCAACAACAAAGTACTAAATTAAATGCTTGCATTGATGAATCTCGATGTGAATACTACAAGGTAAATGAAGATCCAACTAATTTGAATGTATATGTCGAGATTCTTACACATGATGAAATATTTGAGAAAGAGTGGATGGGTGAAGAAGTATATGACGAGGGTGGAAAAAGCATGTCCTCTGAAGAGAATGCACATGAAGCAATCAAAATAGAAAAAGGATTATGTGATGCCATTTTTGTGAAGAGAGATGGTGGATGCAATCCAAAGATGAGTAGGTGCTGCTACAACCAGCTTCACACTAGCCAAGTAAGACTTTAGAGTTGATTATTAGACCCTTTGAGCTTCCTAAATCCACCAAAATATCAGCCAAGTACTTTGGAACATGTATCCCAAAAGTTTAAGACAAGACAAACTAGTTGCAAAAGGACTAGCTCCCAAAACTTGCTATTTTTGGACATACACCTGCTGGAAAAAATGAACAATGCTCTCAACCTGGTAGGAATTAGATAAATTCCTTTTGGGCAAAGCAAATAGACTTAGCAAGCTTCCCAATCCAAGTTAAAACACTTCAAATGGTGGATTGAGCACTGAGAAGACGATTCATCAATTTCTGGAACATGCCCACCATTCTCGGGGCTTTGCAGAGATAGACCAGTGAGAAGTAAAATGCAGATATCGCACAAACTGTAACTTCAATGACCTTGAAAATTTATATGCAAAAACTAAACCGTAGGAGCTATCCAATGCACATTAAAACACTAAAATATGTTGAGTAGAACTCAAGATATGATCTTCTGAAGTCACTGCTCAGAGTGACTATAGCAGAGAACAAAACAGAGAAGTAGATGATGATAAATGTATAGATTCACATATGATTACAACCACATTGGCAATGAATCTTTGCACAATGGTATTAGAATGATAGAGCTATGGAGTAAGCTCTTCAATCTCTATAAAATGACATGAAGTGGTCACGTACAAGGCTTGCTTATCGCCTCTTCCTTCTTGCTCTTTTTATAGCTATTATTGGAGGGAGTTTTGAATTCGAATTCGAATGGCTCCACCTAAAAGTGATCCCCAAAGTTAGGAGAAATTCCCTCAGCTCAAAAATTCGTGATTTAGGTAGTTAGAGCCACGAAATTGCTTTTACGTCATGGATGAGGTAAGCCATCCTTTTCTTTTTTCTTTTTTCTTCAATTACAAGAGATAAAAATGAACTCTTTTACAAGAGGCGTTCACATGACTACACATGCGACTTACAAATGATCATAATATCAAGCATATCAAGCATGTAGGCTTGGGTAAAATGCACCAACAGCTCCCCCTCAAGCCTAACATGCTTGGCCTCCAAATAAGTCTTCAATTATCCTTGATTTCCTGCAAGCCAATCATCAACTTGAATCTACTTAACTTTGTACCATCAAGAGCTTTAGTCAACATGTCTGCACATTGCATATCTATAGAGACATAGGATAGTTCAATATCCTTGCTTATTAGCTTCTCCCTTACATAATGGTAGTGGACTTCAATATGCTTGGTTCTAGCATGGTATACCAGATTAGCTGCTAGATGTAGTGAGCTTGTGTTATCACCAAAAATATGAGGTGTTGAAGAATGAAGTCCAAGATCTGTGTACAAAGACTTTAACCACATGATTTCTTGAGTTGCATTAGCCTATATTCTTAATCACCAAAGCTCTATATTCCGCTTCAGTAGAAGATAATGCCACGACTGGTTGCTTCTTCGATGACAAAGAAATGATTTTTGAACCTGCAAATGATATATACCCGGATGTGCTTCTTCTATCATCTCTAGATCTGGCCCAATCTACATCTGAGTAGACCTTTAGCTCAATATCTGAAGTAAATGAATAAAACAAACCTTCATTCATTGTCCCCTTTAGGTACTTGAGGACTCTCTTGGCCGCTTCCATATGTGGTCTTCTCGGCTTATGCATAAATTGACTCAATATGATAACGTTGTAGCATATATTTACCCTTGTGAGTGTTGCATAGTTCAAACTTCCAACAAAGCTTTGATAGCTTGTGATGTCTTCAATTGGCTCTCCTTCATAAGCACTAAGCTTATGATTTTGCTCCATAGGTCTACTTGCACACTTGGTATTTTCCATCTTGAACTTGACGAGAATGTCATGGACATACTTCCTTTGTGTGATGTATATACCTAAATCTGAGTAGATCAACTCCAATCCAAGAAAATAAGTGAGTGGTCCGAGATCATTTATTTTGAACTCCTCCTCCATTTGACCCTTTACCTGTTTGATTCCTTCAAGATCATTGCCTGTGATAATAATATCATCAACATACACACATAAATAGATCACTTCATATCCATTCCTCTTTATGAACAAAGAGGTATCCGCCTTGCTAGCTTTGAGTCCTTGGTCCTGCAAATAAGTCACCAATCTGAAATTCCAAGCTCTTGGAGCTTGCTTCAATCCATACAAAGCTTTCTTTAGTTTGCATACATAGTTAGGATGATGTGCATCCTCATATCCAGGAGGTTGTGCCATATACACTTCCTCAGAAATCCATCCATTCAAGAAGGCATTCTTTACATCAAGTTGATAGAGATTCCAATTTCTAGATGCAACAAGACTAATGAGAACCCTAATTGTAGGTATTTTTGCAACAGGAGAGAAAGTCTCCTCATAATCAATACCATGGGTTTGAGCAAACCCTTTAGCAACTAACCTTGCTTTGTGTATAAATATTTATGAGATATGTGGCTGTCGACACAGCCTCTGCCCATAGGTAGTTTGGAAATCTCTTTTCGTTGAGGATGGACCTTGCAGCTTCGACAATAGCTCTGTTCCTCCTCTCTGCTACACCATTGAGTTCGGTTGTATACCTTGTAGTGACTTCCCTTTTAATGCCTCTTTCATGCAAGAAGGCATCAAATTTAGAAGAGAAGTATTCTCCTCCGCCATCTGATCTGAGTCGTTTCAGAGTCCTACCTGTTTGGTTTTTAACAAGAGCAATATATTTCTTTAAGCAATTAAACGCTTCATCCTTGTGCTTCATGAAAAACAGAATGGTCCACCTGCTACAATCATCTATGAAAGACACATAATATCTTGAGCCTAATATAGATGGCTCCTTACTTGGACCCCACACATCTGTGTGCACTAGATCCAAAGGATTTTGATACATATATCTTTTCTTATTGAAAGGTTGTCTATGAGCCTTGCTGAGTTGAAAAGCTTCACACTTATAAATCATGTGTTGCCTTGTAAGGCCTATTCTGGAAAAATGGGAATTACACATGATTTTGAGACAATTCTTTGTGTCCCAATGTTTTAGTTTTCAACTCATTCACACACTACAACATGTTATTATCTCTTGGTTGTAGTATATTAAATTGAAACTTTAATATTAAGGATAGTTTTATTATAAATGAGGCATCAAGGTTGGGCTCAAACCTAAGAAGTTAATATATTAAGTACTATAAATGGGACTTGAATAATTCCTAGATTTCTTGAATAGGCCTTTTGTGATATTAGGCAAACCAAGTACAATTTGGTCCCTGCAAATTTGTTTGAGTGTCCTCTCACCAATGTGAGCAAGCCTTTTGTGCCATATCTCCAACTTTGTAAGAGTTTGAGATCCATAGCTAAACACAGCTATGTTCTTTGTATCTTCCACTTCAAAAGTGAAAAGCCTTCCTGTCTTTTCTCCTTTGGCAATCCTTCGAAAGCCTTGCCTTGGATCTTCAACATATGCTCCAAATCGGTATAATCTAACCTGCTAGTCAATCACACACAATATGCGATGCATGGCATACACATATGTGAGAGAAGGAAAATATTGAATAGATTCAACAGTTTGATATCCCATGATTGGGTAAAATTTGTACACATCAATCATATCGAGTGTGCTTGCTTTGATTCTTTATCTTTTGCTCTTCATTTTGTTTCACCATTTATTCTTAGAATTAGAATCAAATTCATCAAATATTTACATTCTTATAGTCATAAATCATATTAAAACAAGAATGAATTCTTATTCATGAGATTTCCATACAAGAGCTTCTATTGCTTGGTATTTGCTAAAGAAACAATGCTTATAGATCAACAAGTATTACTCTAAACCATAATTGAAACAATTTTTAATAGGTTGTTTGAATAGGTTAAACATTTGGACAAGTCACTTCATTTCCTTGCTCATCCCTTGAAGGCTTGATAAGCATACATAGCTCTTGAATCCATGGCATAATCATTTGATTATAGTTGCCTTTGTTCATGTTTCTCTCATATGTATCATATGAAGATGCACTTGACAAATGTATAGCACATATGCATAGATAAATGTTATCATGCTTAAATTATCATCAAACAGATCATTCAAGCATGTAAACTGACTCACTTCATACTTGAACTCATTTGGATAACTTTCTTCATTCTCATCATTTTGAATTAGCTTTGACTCCTTATTAGAAGAGAGTTTTTGTTAAGTTCATTATATTCTCACATCCAATAAAAGTGCCTATCATGCCCAATTAGTAGCACAAACTCATATATGTCATTCAATCCATCATGATTTCTTTCTATTCGAGTGCCAACAATTATGGGGTCTCGTTCTACCTATAATCCTTCAAAGAACACTTTATCCTTAGTCTTTTCCAAATTCATTTTACCATCATCATGAAGGAAATCCATATCATCATAATCACAAAAATCTTGATCCTCTATATCTAGTTAGATTTGTCAAGGGAGCACTATATTGTGCCCTTTGACTAGAGTAGATACAATTTCAGAATTATACTTTTGATTACAAGAACACCCACATAGGGAAATAAGACAAGCATATATCACTAATACAAGAAGTCCCGCAACCCGAGACAGATAGGTATAGATAACTGAACTAGAGATGATATGAAAGATCCCAGAACTCTGGATCATAGGTATGAAGGAGGATCTCTTGATAAAAAGAACTCCCTTCAAGGATATGAACTAGATACAAGGATTAAATAGGATAAATCACCTACTCCAAGGCTACAACAGGACAAGAGAGGATGTCCAAGATACAAGACTAGAACAAGAGACAAGACTAGAACTCAAATTGGAACTTGAAAGTACTTACTTGGTGATCAAAGCTTCTTGAGATACAAGACTAGCATTGGCCAGACAAAGGTTGTATGTGGCTAAGCCCTCCTTATATAGGTATTCAAAGGAGGTTCCAAGGCAGTTACAACTTGATGATATCATTGATGATATCAACAATCTCAAAAAGATCTCTAGATGTAGGAATCTAGCAAATAGACAATGGATCTTAGAGATTTTGCATGTTCAGACTGCAACGCAAGCATTAGTTACCACAAAACCTCAACCACTCAAGAGATATAGAGAGTCACATGGAATATGAGATTTAGGGTGGTTACCTTTGTCCATGACATCACCTCCCCCTCAAGCAATGAGTTCCATGAGGAGCGGTCATGTTCTCCGCTCTCAGCTTCAACATATTTGAATTATGAAATTATTGAACATTGATTGGTGCACTTTGAAGGTTTTTTCTAAGTTCCCAATTAGGATTGATGATTTCATACCCTTTTCAATGAACAAGGTACTCCAATCTTCCTCATTTTTATCTTGAGTCTAGGACATGCTCAAGTTTGAATTCTGCATGATCATCAATCTTGATAGGTTGTGAAGGAATAGGTCTCGCCATCGTAAATGGTTAAATTTGATATGGATCCAAGATAGGCACATGGAAAAATGGATGTATTCTTAGGGTACTTCGTGATTTGATCTTGAAACTGATTGGATTTATCTCGACCAAGATGGTGGAATGAACCAAATCTCTAATGATCTAGTTTTTCACAAACCCTTAAAGCTTGCAAATTATTTATGAGCAACTCACACTTTATCCCCAATGTGATAGGATGGATTTTAAACATAATGCTGACCTACATAATACTTATATTCTTCTTGCACTCTATGGATCTCTTCCTTAGGTTCTAAGTGAATATCTATTAGGTATTGGGCCTTATCTCTGATGGATGAGTTCTTGAGATGATTTGAGAGCTCTAATCCATGCTCGGATGTTGTCCATAATTTGCAAAGAAGGGAGTCTGCTCGCTAGATGTATGAACATTTTTGTTATAGGCAAACTATGGAAATGGTAAGAGCTCAAACAATTCATTCTAATGATAGTTGATGGTGCAAGAAAGATATTGTTATAGGACTTGATTCAACCATTTTGTTTGTCCATCCATTTGTGGATGATTGGTTGTATATAGTTTAACTTGAAAACCAAGGAGCTTGCAAAGATTGCCATCCAAAAGCTTGATATGAACAGTATCATCATGCAATCCATCAAGCCTAAAGATGTATCTAAGAAAAATTCTATGAATGGTTGCTCCTATGGTTGCCTTGATAGTTGGAATGAAGTGTGCCATCTTTGTAAATATATCTAATATAACAAGAATGACATCATAATTATCCAATGTTGGTAGATATGTGATGAAATCCATAAATAATGAGTCCCATAGCCTTTCTAATATAGGTAAGGGTTGCAAGAGGCCATGAGGTTGATGTCATGGTACCTCAGATCTATTGCAAGTATCATAGGATCTAATATATTCTTTGACTTCCTTCAACATTTGAGGCCATGGAAAATCCCATGATATGAGTTTTATTGTTCTATTGAGTCCAAATTTTCATACTACAAGGTTCTCATGACGTTGTAAAAGTACATGGATCCTGGGCTTTCCACAAGGGACATACAATAGGTTCTTATAGAATTTCTTGAAATTCATTTACTTCTTGGATTTTTCCTTCTTGAGGTTTTTTCTTAATGTTACAAAACAATCCATCTTGTGGTAGAGTCTAATCTCTCAAACGATTGAAGGCTAAATCTTAATGATGGCTTGAAGAGATAATTGTTAACCAGAGATGCTAAGGCTCGAGTAGTACACTTTCTTGTTGATCAAAGACCTCTTCACCCTTATTTGGTGCAAGGTAAGATCTTCTTCACAAGGCATCTAATTGAAATTATAAGCGTGTTGGATGGTATGTGATGAAAAAGTCAAAGTTGGATAAAACCTTACTCCATCAAGACTAGCTTCTATTGAGGATGTAGGTTGTCATAAAATACTCCAAGTTCTTGTGGTACGTAAACATAGTAACTTTATGAGTTGTCCCTTCTAGATGGTGATGCTAGGTATCAAATGCATCCACTATGGTAAGAATTTTTTTATCATGGATCTCATAATTAATTTTTGGAGGGAAAAATCTCATTGAATGATACGCAACTAGATGTAGGTGTCCATCATCTCCATATTGGGACAGAATGGCCCCTAGGGTGACATCTGATCCATCTATCTATAAGAAGAAAGGTTTGCTAGGATTGGCATCAATTAGAATTAGAGTAGTGATGAATGCTAATTTTAAAGTCAGAAAGGCTTATTCTACTTCTTTGGTCAATGAGAATTTTGCATTTCCTATAACCTTGGTAAGAGTTGTCACTATCTTGGAGTAATCTTTGATGAATATCCTATAAAATTTGGCAAACCCTAGAAAACATTCTACATCTTGAACACATGAAAGTGGTTGCCAATCAAGGATTTTCTTGATCTTCTTAGGGTCCATAAAGATTTGTTTCTCTGATAAAATGTGCCCTAAAAATTCCATTTCTATCTGATGGAAAGAGCACTCTAATTTTGCATATAAAGTTTTTCTCTTAGTTTCTCTAGGACTATGTTAACATGAGATTCATGATCCTCTAGAGTTTTGGAGAATATCAAGATATCATCGAGATATATTACCATGAAAACATATAAACACTCTCAAAAGATATCATTCATCATATGTTGAAAGATGGCTGGAGCATTTTTGAGACCGAATGGCATAAGTACATATTCAAAATGTTCATACCTTGTTCAAAATGTTCTCTTGCATTTGTCTCCTTCCCTTATTCATAGAAGATTGTAAGATCCATGAAGGTCAATCTTCGTGAAGAACTTTACTTTCTGAAGGCATCCCAAGAGTTGTGATATAAGTGATAGAGAGTTTTTGTCCTTTTTTGTGACTTTATTCAACTAATGATAGTCTATGCACATTTTGAGTGCCCCATCCTTCTTCTTTACAAATAGGATAGGTAATCTTACAGGAGACTTTAAGTATCTAATAAACCCCTTGGCTAGAGTGTCATCAATATTCTTATATAATTCTATAAGTTCCTCTTAGATAGTCTATAAATTGGTCCAAAGTGTAATTGTGCTCCCTCTTGAAGTGCTATGACACAATCATAAGGTCTATGCTCTAGGAGAGTGTCTAGATTCTTCTTATCAAGAAGTTCTACATTCTTCTTATCAAGAACATCTTCAAACCCTTGGTACTAGTCACATAGCTTCAATGAAAAATCTTTCTTGCACTCTTGAATTGGTATGGCATAGATCATATCTATTAGTTCCTTCCTCATTGCATGTATGAAGGTTTTGGCTCCATCATATGTGGATTTCTAGATATCTCGATGGGTGATTTTTTTCTTTCCCAATTAATGTCTAGATTATGCTCTTTAGCTAGGGCACTCCAATAATAACTGGATTTAGTGGATTCGATATTATCTTGAGATATATGTGGGAGTCATGGTCACCAAGGTGTACTCTTATCGGTGTGGTTTCTCGGGTAGTATCCCTAGATGATAGACATTGTCCATCTTCTACTTCAGCTATCACTCATTTGTTCTCCTGAACTATTGGAATTCTATGTTTCTTAACTAATCGTTCATCGAAAACATGAGGAGGCTCCCAAATGTACTACGGGTATAAGGGAAAGAGTCATCTTAGGCATTGTTAACTTTAAAGGAGCAAGACATGTTTCTTTTTTTGTAGCTAGAATTCTGAAACCCTTTATTATATCATGTTGTGAGCATACGGTCTCTTTTACAACTGGACTTCCTCATTTCCCTGATTTACAAGGTTGACTATGACTCTAGAGTTTGTTATCTTGTTGGGAATATTAACTGCACTATGGCCAAGGTTTCCAAAATAGAGGCATAAATTCTGATCTCTCCTTCTCTATTTCTCTTGTGGTGTTAGAGGCTCGAACATGGTTACATCTATTTTCATATGTTTAAGCATATAATCATCTTTAGGAGTGGGCTAAGTGTTTCCATTGTTGAAGTCCTCCTTCTACCTATTTTCCTTGTTTCCATTCAAAACATTGGTTGTCACATTGAATAGCTTGGGTGATGTATTAATTTAATGTCTTCACCTTTGGGAGCATGAGCACAAGGTCCTTCACATCATATATTAAACCCCATCTAAATTGGCTTATGAAATAATCTTCATGCCAAGTGAGATCATATATCAGTTTCCTAAATTCTAATGCATAGGTAGAGGCACCATGGTTACCTTGACGTAGCTTTTGAGATTGGTTTTATGCAACTGGACTCATGTCGCCATCTCCAAATGTGGTGATAATTTCTCAAAAAAATTTCTCAAAATCATGAAGTATTGTCATGTTCTTCTCCAAGATTGGGAAAACCATGATAATGCTTGGACATAGAGTAAGGGTCCAATAAACCCAAGCTTGGATGCCTTGTTAGGGTATCTATTAGCTTGCATAGAAATGTACAATTGAACTTGTTGGAGAAATCCACACTCTTGGGAAGATGAGGATGCTAGATTGGTGGATCAAGTCAAGTGAGCCTATTCAATGGCTCACAGAGGTTGACTTTAGCAACATAGGTACTTCTCTTGCACTTTAAAGAAGGTCGTTAGTAACAAAAAACTTATTCACACCCACTACATTTGGAACAACAAAGGAAGATTTGGTTGAATTTGAGAGAAAAAATTGTTGTATGATTTAGGATGTAAGTAATGTCATGTTCACATTGATCTTGTAAAACATTCACAAAGTTATTGAACAATGTCAATCGATGTAAAAACCTTCGCTTATTGTTCCATTGAAAGATGTATTTGTCACGTAAATGACGGGATTCATGAAGAGATCGAATAATGATAATTTGTTTTTTTCCGAGAATCCATTGGATTATGACTTCTTTACTTGGTCAAAGATCATTCTTTTCAATGGAACCATGACCGAACGCAGCATTGCAAAAGTAATCAAGCAAAACATATGCAATTATCGAATATTGAATATCTACCACAGCCAGATAACCTCACGATTAATACTTAACTCGAAGTATTGATTTTGATACTACACCACAACCAAGTCAGCAACGATCCTTGCTTCATCTTTGTTTCTTTGTATCAACCATCCAGAAAATAGGTATTCAAATTAACTGTGAAAAGTTAATCCATGTGAAATGAACGATGACATTACTTTTCATACTTATTTTAACAACCATAATTAATGGTAAGCTCATGGCTCACAAAAAAGGCTCATCCTCTGGAGACAGTTGAAGATAGCACAAAGACGCGAAATTCTCAGTCCATTCTTTCATACTTGATAAAATTCAATCACTGGAAATGGTTGAAAATAGTGCATTGAATTGTGGAATAAAGGGAGGTCATTAAAGGTATGATTAGAAATTCCAATATTCAAATCACAGAAGTGTGACACAGGCATTTAGTTGGAGGATGTCAGACCAAAGAGTCTATATTCAACAAAAATTATGCCAAAAGATCGATATCTATAACCTTAACGACCAGTGTTGGAGCCTTGTCAGTCAGAGTGCTGTCGATGAAGGCGTCGACAGAAATATTAGACATCAATTAGAATTGGCGACAGTCGAACAGGAAATTCTCGGGTTCTGTCATGTCATAATAATCAATCGGGAAACACTTGGCTATGTCTGATGGTAACCACTGTACCGATGATCGCGAGCTTTTAACATAATTTTGGTTCTCCGGCTCTAGAGGCTATGGAGATATGAGTGGAATTCGCAGATGTAGGCGTATGTCAGAGAATTGAATTTATGACTACTATTCAGCTATCTTAGAATCCTTGATGATGAAGAGGGGGAAGTGGAATTGAAGAAAGTGCATCAGAATAAGGCGTTATATCCTTCCGGTGAGAGACAACATGAGCCCCCACATTGCCGCTTAAAGTGTGATAAGCACAGAGTTTTAAGATACGGATAAACATGTCAAGCTTTTCCCCCTCGATGACTGCCGCGCCCCTCCTTTATAGGCCATGAACTCCATTATTAATGAAACAATTCCATCGTTCAATCACCTTTAGTTTTCCGCGGTTGTTCGTTATATTTGTTGATTTTTTTTTCGGATGAATTTCTCCCCTGAAATAGAGAGTCCCTTTTATCCACTTTATCTGAATCAGCCATGAAATCATCAGTAACTATCTTGCCATTAACACTAGTTTGGTACCAAAACATGACACTTAAGTGTCCCTTTTTGATAATTTTCCAAAAAATCACATACCTTCTACAAAGAGAATTTGAAAAAATCCTTTAGCACACATATTAAATATAATTCAAAGGTTAATGCAAAAATATAAAACACAATAAATCATGTTTTGTGTTCATGTAAATAGCCTCTCAACATGCTATGGTAGTGAACAGGATGAAAATTCTTGATCAAATGTATTTTTATCAAAAGAAAAAAATTCATCGTATGAAAGAAAAGATTATACACATTCCTTGAAACATAGATCACATGGTATGAGCCTCAAAATCACTTAGAAAAATCATTTCAATTCAAATAAAATCAATTATTTTGACTCTGTACACCAAAAACAACAACTAGTTCTAATTATGGTTCAAACAAACTTATGGGAATGCATAGAAGTGTACAAATGTGCCAACAATCAAACAAGTTATGAAGACAACAACCAAGGTATACACATATAAAATCAACTCATATGACTCTAGTTGCCAAAAATATAAACTAAAGCCAATGTAGGACTCAAAAGATTTATGGACATCATTCAAGGTGTACACATTCAAGTTACCAAGTAAAAAATGTGTGAAATAACAAACCAAAGCTTACATATACGAGGCTAAATAATTTATTGAAATCCACCAAAATCCTGATGTCTTTGGAGAGAACCAAGAACCTTTTGTTGTGTGGGCATCAACCAAATTCTATACATATAATCATGAATATTTTGTGGACACATACTCAAAAGCCTTTGATATAATCTTTGATATCATAAAATGATAAGGACCATTTGAAAACATTTCATCATTTCCATCATGGATGCCATCTTCTTTTTGTCAAATGAAATATGTATGCCAATTATTTTCATTCTTATCACAATCACCATTGTGGATCACATATTATTTGATGAGATTAAGAATGAAACATGGCATGAAAGCATATTTTGGAAGGTTTAATACTTAGAATATCATTTAAATAATTATTATTTTTCATCATAATTTTTTATTCCACCTTTGGACCTATGTTATTTTTGTGAACATAGAAATATATGCTTTGCCAATTCAGCATGAAAGTCAGCACCAAATGGAATGGCTACTAGTTCAAAGTGGAGTCCTTCTAACTTTGAATAAAAATATGCATTCAATTAGTATGAAGGTTATTCATTGATAACTTGCCAGTTCTCAACAATCTCACTTACACACAAGTTATAGTGAGCCATTCTTTAAAAGGTGCGATAAATGGCAGTGCTTTAGAGAAGACAAGGTTTGAGTCCATGTTTATCACTTATGTAAGTGTTCAACCTTCTCCAAAGATCCCTAGACACTTGCTTTAAAGTACCAAAGTCCATGAATAGCTTTCCATTTCCTAAAACATATCCAATTTGTCAAAATGTTTGAATTGTGTTATTTTTTCAATTATGCAAAAAGTTGAGTTTTAAAAATCCCCATTTTCTTCTTCATTTAATAACACATGTGAAGTTGTAAAATGTCAAAGACTATATTTTTCTCTAAAAGTACATGATGTGGGCTATCAAATCCAAGTGAGTATGCCACCAAAGCCTCAACGGTGTCATCAACAAAAATCAATCAATTTGGTGTAAAAGGAGGACACTTAAGTGTCCCAGGACACTTAAGTGTCCCAGGACACTCAAGTGTCCTAGTACAGAACTAGTGTTAACACCCTTGAAATCAATCAACCATGATGTAGCTTCTGTTAAACATGGGGGCCAACTTTGAGGCCATTTAGAACCCCGTTCATCCTCATCTCGGATTCTATGAATGCACGTAGACAAAGCAACATACCAAGCAACATTAACTGAATCATCCTCTTCACAAATGGGAGGAACATTCTTGTTTCCTAATGTGCTTCCAATCAATAGCAAGTCCCTCGAGGTAGGAGTTCTCTAATACCTTCTGCCAATCAATGATCATCCGTTGTTCTCCGATAACAAATAATTGCAACCATCTACACATGCATCAAGAATTGAAACTCTGCATCATACAAGGTGTGCCATAAATTGAAGATTTAATTCTACGACTAGTTGGATTACAATACATCAATACTACTCCAAGTAGAGGTGAGAGTTATCAATTCCCTCATCCGCTTAGCAAGTTCATGCTTCTTATAGAATTCTTAATCTTCATGCCATTGTTTCCATATGAAACATCTCCAAAGTACAATCACAACCTTGATCCCATTGATAGCCCATGTTCCATTTGCCTTATTCATCCCTCTCTTGTTATCCAAAAGTACATGAATATGAGTCATGTATCACTCTTTGTTTTTACCAAGTAGGGAAAGTAAATCTCTCTGACAATAGAACTTCATGTGATCCCCATCAAATTTTTTTGGAATGAGAATATTGGGTTCCTTCAAGAAGCTTAAACTAGGCCATTGATTCATTTGAACATTTCCTTGATTTGGTTGAACATTCCTGATTTGTTCTTGAAGTTCTTGGAGGAGTGCATGGACATGTAGGGGATGACCCATCCTGACTTGTGTCTGTCGATGAGTTAGGTCCTTGAATTGTTGTTGAAGACCTTGAAGTGATGCCACAATCTATTCATAAGCCTTCTCCATGATCAGACTAGACAAGAATTAAGAATTACACTTTCCATTACAAGATCATCCACATATGGAGATGATATAAGAGATCCCACAACCCTGGATTGTAGGTATGAAGGAAGGTCACTAGATTACAAGAACTCCCTTCAAGGATATGAACTACATACAAGGAATAACTAGGAAGGATCTCATACTACAAGATTACAATGGGACAAGAGAGGATGTCCAAGATACAAGACTAGACAAGACTAGAACTTGATCTAGAACTTGAAAGTACTTACTTGGTAATCACCACTCCTTGAGCTCCCAAGACTAGCATTGGCAAGACTAAGGATGTATGTGGCCAAGCCCTCCTTGTAAAGGTTTTCAAGGGTGGGTATCAAAGGTAGTTACAAGGTGCTTATGACTTGATGATGTCCTTAATAATGTCAACAATCTGAACAAGACCTCCAAATTTAATAATCTAGCAAGTAGAAAGAGGATCTTAGGGTTTTTTCATGTTTTGGATGCAATGCAAGCATTATGAGTATATGTATAATCCATGCATAAATTCTTTAGGTAAAACTTGAGTTTCAAATAATGTATGAGTTAAGAGAATTTCCACAATTGTTGAAAAGCACAAAGTTTGTATGTCTTTATCATATGCATGAAGATTCCTTTTTCGATCATTATCAAATGTTTCCATCATCCATTGCTTCTTTCGGTATCTCCTCACAACGTCACTAATGAGCATCCAATCCCCTCTAAGTCCTAATTAGGAATCAATGTCTTGGAAGAGTGACACTAATTCCTTTCGAGCTTTTACATCTAGTGCATGAAGAAAAGTGACACACCTTTTTGTGATTTATACAACTCTTATGATGTTCAGGTAGATCACTAGATAGTTCCTAAAACTCTCTTTTAATCTTTATAATTGGTTTGATTTTAGGAATTCGGACCCATTCTAGGACTGGTATCTATGTCACTTCATTCACATCCTTCAATGCTAATTGCTTGAGGAGCTTTTCTTTGTAGAGATTCCATGTTGTTCGTTCTTATTTAATGCATTAATCATGTACATCCAATTCGGCCATGTAGACAAAAGCTCTCGCATAGCCCATGATTCCTCATTAGTGTGACACCAAAGCCTAGTTACTTTGCCTCAAGTTCATATTGTTCATAGAATTGGATGTATCCTTTTCCTAAAAAAAATGGCATGTCTTATTAGACACTCACGAAGAGATTTAATAATGTTTCCACCTATTAGTTGTTTATGTGAAGAGAGATGGTGGATGCAATCCAAAGATGAGTAGGTGCCGCTACAACCAGCTTCACACCAGCCAACTGAGACTTCAGAGTTGATTAGTAGACCCTTTGAGCTTCCTAAATCCACCAAAATATCAGCCAAGTACTTTGGAACATGTATCCCAAAAGTTTAAGTCAAGACCGACAAGTTGCGAAATGACTAGCTCCCAAAACTTGCTATTTTTGGACATACACCTGCTCGAGAAAAATGAACAGTGCTCTCAACCTGGAAGGAATTAGAAAAATTACTTTTGGGCATAGCAAATAGACTTAGCAAGATTCCTATTCCAAGTTAAAACACTTCAAATGATGGACTGAGCACTGAGAACAAGTTTCATCAAGTTCTGGAACATTCCCACAATTCTCGGGGCTCTGCAGAGATAGACCAGTAAGCAGTAAAATGCAGATATCTCCAAACGTATAAATCCAATGACCTTGAAAATTCATAGGTAGAAACTAGACAGTGAGAGCTATCCAACGCGCTTTAAAACACTGAAAAAAGTTCAGTAAAACTCGAGATATGACCTTCTGAAGTTACTGCTCTGAGTGAGTATAGCAGAGAACAAAACAGAGAGGTAGATGATAATAAATGTATAGATTCACATATGATTACAACCACATTGGCAATGAATCTTTGCACAATGGGAGTAGAATGATAGAGCTATGGAGTAAGCTCTTCAATCTCTACAAAATGACATGAAGTGGTCACGTACAAGGCTTGCTAATCGCCTCTTCCTTCTTGCTCCTTTTATAGCTATTCTTGGAGGGAGTTTTGAATTCGAATTCGAATGGCTCCACCTAAAAGTGATCCCCAAAGTTAGGAGAGATTCCCTCAGCTCAAAAATTCGTGATTTTGGTAGTTGGAGCCACGAATTTGCTTTTACATCATGGATGAGGTAAGCCATCCTTTTACTTTTTTCTTTTTCCATTTACAAGAGATAAAATGTACTCTTTTACAAGAGGTGTTCACATGACTACTCATGTGACTTACAAATGAGGATAATATCAAGCATATCAAGCATGTAGGCTTGGGCAAAATGCACCAACAGCTCCCCCTCAAGCCTAACATGCTTGGCCTCCAAATAAGTCTTCAATTGTCCTTGATTTCCTGCAAACCAATCATCAACTTGAATCTACTTAATTTCGTACCATCAAGAGCTTTCGTCAACATGTCTGCACATTGCATATCTGTAGAGACATAGGATAGTTGAATATCCTTGCTCAATAGCTTCTCCCTTACATAATGGTAGTGGACTTCAATATGCTTGGTTCTAGCATGGTATACCGGATTAGCTGCTAGATGTAGTGAGCTTGTGTTGTCACCAAAAATGTGAGGTGTTGAAGAATGAAGTCCAAGATCTGTGTACAAAGATTTTAACCACATGATTTCTTGAGTTGCATTAGCCAAACCTCTATATTCAGCTTCAGTAGAAGATAATGCCACGGTTGGTTGCTTCTTCGATGACCAAGAAATGATTTTTGAACCTGCAAATGATATATACCCTGATGTGCTTCTTCTATCATCTTTAGATCCGGCCCAATCTGCATCTGAGTAGACCTTTAGCTCAATATCTGAAGTATATGAATAGAACAAACCTTCATTCATGGTCCCCTTTAGGTACTTGAGGACTCGCTTGGCCGCTTCCATATGTGGTCTTCTCGGCTTATGCATAAACTGACTCAATATGCTAACACTATAGCATATATCCACCCTTGTGAGTGTTGCATAGTTCAAACTTCCAACCAAGCTTTGATAGCTTGTGATGTCTTCAATTGGCTCTCCTTCATAAGCACTAAGCTTATGATTTTGCTCCATAGGTGTACCTGCACACTTGGTATTTTCCATCTTGAACTTGACGAGCATGTCATGGACATACTTCCTTTGTGTGATGTATATACCTGAATCTGTGTAGATCAACTCCAATCCAAGAAAATAAGTGAGTGGTCCGAGGTCACTTATTTTGAACTCCTCCTTCATTTGACTCTTTACCTGTTTGATTCCTTCAAGATCATTGCCTGTGATAATAATATCATCAACATACACACATAAATAGATCACTTCAGATCCATTCCTCTTTATGAACAAAGAGGTATCCGCCTTGCTAGCTTTGAATCCTTGGTCCTGCAAATAAGTAACCAATCTGAAATTCCAAGCTCTTGGAGCTTGCTTCAATCCATACAAAGCTTTCTTTAGTTTGCATACATAGTTAGGATGATGTGCATCCTCATATCCAGGAGGTTGTGCCATATACACTTCCTCAGAAATCCATCCATTCAAGAAAGCATTCTTTACATCAAGTTGATAAAGATTCCAATTTCTAGATGCAGCAAGACTTATGAGAACCCTAATTGTAGGCATTTTTGCAACAGGAGAGAAAGTCTCCTCATAATCAATACCATGGGTTTGAGCAAACCCTTTAGCAACTAACCTTGCTTTGTGTCTATTTATACTTCCATCTGGATTCTTCTTGATTTTGTATATCCATCGAGATCCGATTATCTTCATAGATGGCTTGTTAGGTACAAGCTCCCAAGTGTCATTCTCCTTCAAGGCTTCCATTTCTTCATCCATTGCATCTCTCCAAGCTTTCTTGCTTTGTGCTTCTTCAAATGTGGTAGGTTCTTCATTGGTTGAATCCTTTGCAATGTAGATTGAGTGCTTGGTGACCAAAGAAGTATCATAACCAAACCTCTCTGGTTTCTTCTTCTCCCTCGAAGACCTTCTAAGTGGTTGATGTGAGCTCTCGGGTCCATATGTAGCATCCTGCATCTTTGCTTTACCTTTGTTCTTCCATAGCTTTAGTCTTTCCAAGTCTTCTAGGTCAATCTCCGAATCACTTTCTTCAATCTGCTTTGGCTCCTTTGGTTGAAGTGATGGAAAATCTTCATCCAAGTCATATGGCAGCTTCACTTTCCTGTCATCATCAAACCATGATTTGTTTTCATCAAAAATTACATCTCTACTCACAGAAAATCCTTTATTGGTTGGATTGTACAATCTATATCCTTTTTGGTTTTGATCATAACCAATGAATATACACTTCTCTGCCTTGGGATCCAATTTCCCTCTTACTTGAGAAGGAATGTGAGCATAGGCTAAGCATCCAAAGATTTTACAATGCTCTAGACTAGGTCTTCTTCCATTCCACACTTCATATGGAGTGGTTCCATCTAGTGACTTAGATGGAAGTCTATTTATGAGATATGTGGCTGTCGACACAGCCTCTGCCCATAGGTAGTTCGGCAATCCCTTTTCGTTGAGCATGGACCTTGCAGCTTCGACGATAGCTCTATTCCTCCTCTCTGCTACACCATTGAGTTCAGGTGTATACCTTGTAGTGACTTCCCTTTTAATGCCTCTTTCATGCAAGAAGGCATCAAATTCAAAAGAGAAGTATTCTCCTCCACCATCTGATCTGAGTCGTTTCAAAGTCCTACCTGTTTGGTTTTCAACAAGAGCAATATACTTCTTAAAGCAATTAAACACTTCATCCTTGTGCTTCATGAAAAACAGAATGGTCCACCTGCTACAATCATCTATGAAAGACACATAATATCTTGAGCCTGATATAGATGGCTCCTTACTTGGACCCCACACATCCGTGTGCACTAGATCCAAAGGATTTTGATACATATATCCTTTCTTATTGAAAGGTTGTCTATGAGCCTTGCCGAGTTGACAAGCTTCACACTTATAAATCATGTGTTGCCTTGTGATATTAGGCAAACCAAGTACACTTTGGTCCCTGCAAATCTGTTTGAGTGTCCTCTCACCAATGTGAGCAAGCCTTTTGTGCCATATCTCCAACTCTGTTAGAGTTTGAGATCCATAGCTAAACAAAGCTATGTTCTTTGTATCTTCCACTTCAAAAGTGAAAAGCCTTCCTGTCTTTTCTCCTTTGGCAATCCTTCGAAAGCCTTGCCTTGGGTCTTCAACATATGCTCCAAATCGATTGAATCTAACCTGCAATCCTTTTTCAACAATCTGTCCAACACTTATTAAATTTTTGGTAATTGTAGGGACATACAAGACTTTGCTTAAGAGGTTCATATTCCCATCTGATGTCTTCACATTACCTATCTTCTCCACTGAGTGCTTTGTGTCATCTCCTGTCTGCACTTCATGCTTGTTATGAGGATCTTCCAAATCAGAAAGTAAAGCCACATTTCCTGCTACATGGTTCGAGCATCCCGAATCAATGTAAAATATGTGATCATCATCCTTACCCTTCTTCGTTGATAGATTCATAATCAATAATGAATCTTCTTGACTTTGGTCCTCTGCATAGTTATTGTAATCTCTTCTTCCTCTATGGCCACTTTGATAGTTGTTGTTGTTGTTGTAATTGTTGTTGTAGTAGTTATTGTTGTAGCCTCCATTGTACCTGCCTCTATTTGATCCATAGCCACCTCTATTGAATCCTCTTCCTCTTGAGTTCCTTGGATTCCTGAAACATTCTTCAGTAGTATGGTTAGATAAGCCACATATGTTGCAAGGTTGAGATGATTGGAATCTCCCCCTGCCTTGCTTTCCACCTCTGCCTCTTCCTCTAGCTCTTCCTCTACCTGCAAAGTTTGCTTGGAAAGAGCTTCCTTCATCTTCATTCTTCCTATTCTTTGACTTGTCCTTGACCTTAGCTTTATCAGAATATAAGGCAGAAGTTTGATTACCTCTTGAGGACTCACCACCTTTGCTAATCTTTGCTTCATGAGTGAAGAGTTGGCCCATGAGTGTGTTGAGGTCGGGTACATGCATATCCATGTATAAATCCATGGCTGTTGTGAATGACTCCCACTTGTCGTCTGCTTTGATTCCATTCATGATTTGTCTTATGATTTGCTCCTCTTCAATTACCTCTCCAATGCTTCCAAGTTGGTCGGAAATCTCCTTCATCTTTGTGACATAATCAGTCACATTTTGCTTCGGGCTTTTCTTCATTGTTGTGAACTCCATCCACAATTGGTTCTTCCTTGCTCGAGTGTTGGAAGAGAAGAAAGAAGCAAGTGCATTCCAGGTTTCTCTTGATGTCTTGCATCCCTTGACATGAGGTAAAAGAAAATCAGAGATTGAGTTTAGAATATAGGACCTTGCAAGTGCATCCTTCGAACACCAATTCGAAAGTCCTTCCACTTCTTCATGTGATGGTTGCCCTTTGTTCCTCATGGTTGGCATTGCTTCATCTCCGGATATGAATCCATATAGATTCCTTCCTTGAAGGTAAGCCTCCATCCTTAGAGACCATGCCGGGTAGTTGTTTCGATCCAATTTGTCAATTGTTGATGGAAATCCATCTCCCATGTTGCTTGACTATGCTCTGATACCACTGTGAAGAGAGATGGTGGATGCAATCCAAAGATGAGTAGGTGCCGCTACAACCAGCTTCACACCAGCCAACTGAGACTTCAGAGTTGATTAGTAGACCCTTTGAGCTTCCTAAATCCACCAAAATATCAGCCAAGTACTTTGGAACATGTATCCCAAAAGTTTAAGTCAAGACCGACAAGTTGCGAAATGACTAGCTCCCAAAACTTGCTATTTTTGGACATACACCTGCTCGAAAAAATGAACAGTGCTCTCAACCTGGAAGGAATTAGAAAAATTCCTTTTGGGCATAGCAAATAGACTTAGCAAGCTTCCTATTCCAAGTTAAAACACTTCAAATGATGGACTGAGCACTGAGAACAAGTTTCATCAAGTTCTGGAACATTCCCACAATTCTCGGGGCTCTGCAGAGATAGACCAGTAAGCAGTAAAATGCAGATATCTCCAAACGTATAAATCCAATGACCTTGAAAATTCATAGGTAGAAACTAGACAGTGAGAGCTATCCAACGCGCTTTAAAACACTGAAAAAAGTTCAGTAAAACTCGAGATATGACCTTCTGAAGTTACTGCTCTGAGTGAGTATAGCAGAGAACAAAACAGAGAGGTAGATGATAATAAATGTATAGATTCACATATGATTACAACCACATTGGCAATGAATCTTTGCACAATGGGAGTAGAATGATAGAGCTATGGAGTAAGCTCTTCAATCTCTACAAAATGACATGAAGTGGTCACGTACAAGGCTTGCTAATCGCCTCTTCCTTCTTGCTCCTTTTATAGCTATTCTTGGAGGGAGTTTTGAATTCGAATTCGAATGGCTCCACCTAAAAGTGATCCCCAAAGTTAGGAGAGATTCCCTCAGCTCAAAAATTCGTGATTTTGGTAGTTGGAGCCACGAATTTGCTTTTACATCATGGATGAGGTAAGCCATCCTTTTACTTTTTTCTTTTTCCATTTACAAGAGATAAAATGTACTCTTTTACAAGAGGTGTTCACATGACTACTCATGTGACTTACAAATGAGGATAATATCAAGCATATCAAGCATGTAGGCTTGGGCAAAATGCACCAACAGTTTAAACCATAGGAATTGAGCTAGAAGATCATCCCTGTTTATTGAGTTAGACTTTCATTGTCTATTGAAATTGTCAACCCACTAGCTCAATAGATTACACACCCCCTCCTTGCAAATCGTGTTCCCTAGATATTTCTTGTTCCTTGTAATAAGAAGGGAGGATTTAGGAAAAAGGGTTGATTTGGAAAAATCAAGGGAAATAAAGGAAAAGAATGAAATCTAGCACTCACGTACTATGCTATAGATGTGATTTTCGTTGAAATCCTCAAAGAATAACACTACAATCTAAATGGATGAAAATTGTAATATAGAGCTCTAACTAGGAGCAAGAAAATGTTTGCATTTAAATGCAAATGATAGGGAACAATGTTAACAATATTGAATTTGCAATTATGGTAAGTATTGTTGGAGGAGATGGAGGATAATCTTCATAGATGAATTGGTGTTGCGTAAACCTGCTTCACACCAGCCAAGAACAACTACTAGAGAGTGTAGTGAGCCTCTTTAGCATGCTAATGATCACAAATAATCACATATGTTGCTTGGAACATGAACCTCTAATCAATGGATCAAAATAGAAAGGTAGATATCTACCAACCACAAATGATTTCATCACAAATGATGGACTACACACAGAGAATGATGTTTAGCAATTCACAGAACCTTTTCGGCATTTCAGGGTGCATTAGGCAACAAACCAAAGAGTAAAGATGTGTTAATATCCCAAGATCTAGAGAGGCAATGATAATGAGACTTTGTAGCCATATACAAGACAGTATGCTTAATCGAGCATGATTTAAATCATGACAATTGATTAATCATACATTGAGAACAAGCTCTTAGAAAGTCACTATTCTGATGTATTCATGGCGGAGAAATGAAATGAGAATGTAATGTTTATATACATATTATATCCTATACAAATAGAATGGCATTGGCAATCATATATTTCTCAATGTGTGAGGCGAATAATCTATGATATGAGCTATCAATTCACAATAGAACCCTTTCACAATGATCTCATAGAGTTGAGATATCCCATGGGTCCTTTGATCCTCTTTATATAGTTGTGTTTGGAGCCAATGTTTGAATTCAAATTCAAAAGATCTACCTAAAAGTGAATCCTAAAGTATTTGAAATATTCCCTCAGCAATCAACTACCTAATGGATTGTGATTTAATGCTTCCTAACTCCACGTGGTTATAGAACACTTTTACAAAGGTAAGTGTGAAGGACTTTTACAAGAGGTTGATCATATTGAGTCTCATATGGGCTATGCCAATAAACCAAGTATGTGGGTTTCTATTGCACCAACAACTCCCCCTGAAGCCATACATGCTTGGTCTTCATTCCTCCTTGATTTCTTGCAAACCAATCATGAGTTTGAATCTCTTCATCTTGGTTTCATCTAAAGACTTTGTGAGTATATCTGCACATTGGAGATGAGTTGATACATAGGATAGTTGAATATCTTTGCTAAGAAATTTCTCCCTTACATACTGATACTACATGATATACAAGATTAGCGGCCAAATCAAGTGAACTAGTGTTGTCTCCAAAGATTTTTGGAGTGTAAGAGTGTAGCCCCAAATTTGCATAGAGTTACTTGAGCCACATAACCTATTGAGTTGCATTTGCCAAACTTCTGTATTTTGTTTCTATAGATGATAAGGCTATAGTTGGTTTCTTTTTAGATGACCATGATATAAGCTTTGAACGTGCAAAAGATAGGTACCCTAAAGTGCTCCTCCTATCATCCTTGGAGCAAGCCCAATCTGCATCAAAATACATCTTTATGTCTAAGTCAGAAGTGAAGGGATAAAACAACCCTTCATTCATGGTACCCAGTAGATACTTAAGCACCCTTTTTGTAGCTTCTATGTGAGGATTCCTTGGTGCATCCAAAAACAGACTCACTATACTTAGCCCATAAGCAATGTCTACTCCTGTTAGGGTAATATAATTGAGGCTTCCTACAAGCTTTTGGTAATGTGTAACATCCTCACAAAGTTCTCCTTCATGAGAACTAAGCTTATGGTTGAGTTCCATGGGCGTACCTACAATTTTGGTATTCTCCATTTTGAACTTTATCAACATATCATGTATATACTTTCTCTGAGTAATAGATATACCAGAATCTCTGTACACAAGATCTAAGACAAGAAAGTATGTTAACAAAGCAAGATCACTAATTTTAAATTTTTCCATTAATTGAGGCTTGAAATGCTTGATAGCATTACCATCATTTCCTGTAATAATAATGTCATCCACATAGACATATAAGTAGATAACTTCTCAGTTGTTCTTCTTTACAAATAAAGAAGAGTCTCCCTTACTAGACACAAAACTTTGATCTTGCAAATAAGTAACAAGCCTATGGTTCCAAGCTTTAGGAACTTGCTTTAAGCCATCGAGTGCCTTCCTTAGCTTGCATAAAAAACCTAATTTAGCTTCATCTTCAAACCCTAGTTGTTGTTCCGTATACACTTCTTCTTATATCCATCCATTTAAGAATGCTTTCTTGAGATATAACTTATATAGATTGCTGTTCTTAGAAGTAGCAATGCTTACCAGAACCATAATTGTTGGCATCTTTGCCACAGGTGAAAAGGTTTCTTCATAGTCCACTCCATGGGGTTGAGCAAACCCCTTGCAACTAGTCTTGCCTTGTACCTATTTATAGAACCATTTGAGTTCTTTTTTATTTTATATATCCACCTAGATCTAATTACCTTCGTGCTTGGCTTCTTGGGAACCAACTCCCAAGTATGGTTTTCCTAAAGTGCTTCTACTTCTTCTTGCATGGCTTCTCTCCCTTCTTTCTTAATTCTAGCTTCTTCAAATGAAGAAGGTTCTTCTATCATAGAGTCTTTAGTGATATACACTGGATGCTTGGTGGCTAATGATGTATCATAGCCATACTTTATGGGCCTTTTACGCTCCCTTTGAGATCTCTTGAATACTTGATTAGATGAGTCTGGTATATCTTCTAGTTGCTTGAATTTGGTTTTGCCTCTTTAGTTCCAAGCCTTGAAGTCAATTTGCTCTTCATTCTCTGAATTGATATCTTCTGGTAATTGTTGATCTTCTTGAGAGAGAGTTGGGAAGTCATTTTCCAAATAATAAGGTAGCCTAATCTTCTTGCAATCATCTTCAAACCATGAATTATTTTCATCAAACACTACATCCCTACTAACTATAAATGCTTTGGTAGAGGGACTGTATAGCCTATAACCCTTCTAGTTTTGATCATAGTGAATGAATATACATTTTTTAGCTTTAGGGTCAAGCTTCCCTCTAATTTGTGAGGGAATGTGTGCATAAGCAATGCACCCAAATATCTTGCAATGGTCCAAAGAGGGTTTCGTGCCATTCCATGCTTTATAGACTATCATTCCATCCAAGAAATTGATGGGAGCCTATTAACCAAGAAAGTGGCTATGGAAACAGCATATGCCCATAGGTAATTACATAGCTTCTTCTCATTCAACATTGACCTAGCAGCCTCAACTATTTACATGTTCCTTCTTTCTACTAATCCATTCAATTCAGGAGTATATCTTGTTGTTACTTCCCTCTTTATGGCTCTTTCCTAAAAAAATGAGTCAAATTCATGTGAAAAATGTTCACCACCTCCATTAGATTTTATCCTCTTCAAGCTTCTACCTGTTTGGTCCTCAACTAGTGCCAAATACTTTTTGAAGCAAGTAAATACTTCATCTTTATGCTTCATGAAATAAAGAATTCTCCATCTACTATAATCATCTATAAATGAAACATAGTACCTTGAACCTGAGACTGATGTATCTTTACTAGGGCCCCACACATCATTGTCTACAAGCTCCAAGTAGTCTTCATGGATGTATCCCTTTCAATTGAATGGCTGCCTTTAAGCTTTACCAAATTGACATGCTCCACATTTGTATATCATGTGTTGCTTGGTCACATTGGGAATGTCAAGCACACTCTGATCCTTGCATATTTGCTTTAGTTTTATTTCTCTTATGTGTCCTAGCCTTTTGTGCCATATCTCTAGTATAATTGTGAATGAAATCTATTGTGATTGTTTGATTCAACATTGATTCTTACTTCACAATAGCATATGTGTGTGTGTCTATTGTGAATAAAAATGTATTGTGATTGTTTGAATCAATATTGATTCTTACTTCATAATACTATGTGTATGTGCATGTGTATGTTCATGTATGTCATATGATTATGAGTGAAAACATAATTTGATTGTGTATGTGCATGTATATGTGTGTGTATGATTGTGAATTAAAAACTATTGCAATTGTTGGAAAAGATTTTATGTTTTTTTTTTATTATTCAAGGGCTCAAAAGGTATTCATAAGTGCGGATCAAAGGCATCCAAGGCTCCATATCAGCTAAGAGAAGGTTCTTGTTGTATCGATTCAATATCACTTCATAGATTTGTAGATCTTCTTTAGAAAGCTATATTGTATTGATACAACAAGAGCCTTCTATTGGCTGAGATGTTGCACCTTGGCATCAAGACAATAGCATCAAGAGGGATTTGTTGGGAGGAAAGAAATCAATTTGTTGAGACAATAGCATCGAGAGGGATTATGAAGTGCTTATAGAATTCGACTTATGCACTCAAACTTTGGATACTTATGATAATAGCATCAAGAGGGACTTTTTATGGCCAAGTTTTGATAGAAATTGACTTATTCACTCAAACTTTTGATACTTACAACAAAAGCGATTTAAATAGGTAAAAATTATTTTACTTTTTATGATAGTTTAATATTTTTCAAGCACATAATAATGAATTTTTCCTTTTTAATATTTTTACAGGTTATTTTGAAGGTTGACTGATTTCGAGATGAGTATAAAGGTAGAAATTTCCCATTAAAAAGGGATCTTTATCAATTGTTTACTTGAATCATTTGAATCATTAACGTCGGTTTTTTTTAGGCTCAAGTGGATTTATTGTGTGTATGTGCTTGTATTTATGTATATATACATATGCATGTGTGTACATATGTATACATATGCATGTGTGGGTATGAATGCATGTAAGTATCTATGCACATGTGTGTGTATGCATGTGCATGTGTGTATATGCATATGCAAGTATGTGCATGTGTATATATGCATATGTTTGTATGTATGTGCATGTGTGTGTATACATGTCTATGTATGTATGCATATGCATGTATGTATGCATGTGAGTGTATCTGTATGTGTCTATATGTATGTGTGTATATGTGCAAGTATCTATATGTGTGTGTATGATTTTGTGTGTACATGTGTACATGTTTGTGTGTGTGTATATGTGTGCATGTTCGTGTGTGTATGCATATGTGTGTATGACATGCACATACATACACACATATGCATATAGGTACTTTCAAATCTCTAAAACAAAAGCACTAGTTTTATCTTTGAAGAAATGTCTAGAGCTCTCTAGACTCTCAAACACGTGCGAAATGAGTTTTTGATAATAAAGTTTCGATCAAAAGAACTTTCAATCGAAAAAATTTCGATCAAAATTTTTTTATTTGAAAGAAATTTTGACTAAAAGCTTTTCAATCAAAAGTGTATCCCTGTCCATTTTCTTTTTTGGTGTTTATTCAAACAACCCTGAATAAAATGAACATATTTGGTATTTTTAACTATTCAATCGAATAAATGCAGCCTAGAAGCGGAGTGTTAAAAGTTAAGATTCAATCCCGAATTCATGGGAAATCAATCATTGGCATCTATAACAATGTAAAGAGACCTAAAACCACATGAGTCTATCAAAAGAACTCAATCACCCACTCCCCAAATCATCTCAACAAATTCCACGACTATAAAAGGTTGATTTTTTGGGAACGGTGATTCTTAGATTCTAGAGGCCAACTTCTATGTATACAAATAGCTTTTATGAGGACTTCTTTTGAGTAATCTTTTTGGATTTGTAGGTCCTTTGAAGTGTCCACTAAGTTCTAGATTTGTAATATACAAGCCCCTTGATTTCTTGTTTTTTATCATTGATCACAAATATCTACATGTACATTAATAATTTTGCAACTCTCTAACCATCCACCATTAGCATTCATTGTCTTGTATTGTTCCTCCATTTGATGTAATACTTGTCTCATTCACTAGCTAGTTAAATAATGTTGAAAAATTCAAGTCTATAAAATTCTGTAAGTATTTTGGGAGAAACCTTCAAGTTTGTGGTATGTGGTGATTGATATCTCTCTTTCTTTGGATACTTTGTTGGAGCTAGTTTTCTCTACAATGTAAGGGATAGTTATCCTTCTTAACTTATCCATTTCCTATGTTTTTTTTTTGTTTTTACCTTGGATAGCCCTTAGAGTTTTATAAATTTAATAAAAGTTTTCAAATCAATATGTGGTTAGTTTCAAATAAAAGCTCAATCAAGTGAAGTGTGCTCTCTATTTGAATAGCTACTATGAGCATTCAAGTAGCTCAACTTGAGGACATTGTTTCTCTAAGTGTGTGAATCCATTTGATGTGAAATATGATTTCTTCGAAAGATCCGAATGTGTTATAGAGGTTTACAAAAGCTTATGGATTTATCCACTTTCCTTTAAGAGAGAGAATTTTGGTATGCAAAGGTTAAAACAGGGTACTTGTGTAGAACATTTTCACTTCGTTCTTGCATAAGATTTTTGATAATTACCCCATTGCACACAAGCAAACATATAATTTTCGAAGCACACATAAACACACACACAAATACATAAATAAATACATATATACATACATATTACAAACATATACATAGAACACGTATATACATATAGTACAAATATATATATACACATACATACTTACCTGCATAACATAGACAGATACATACACACACAACCACACACACATGGATACACACACACACACACACACACACACACACACACACATATATATATATATATATATATATATATATATATATATATATATATATATATATATATATATATATATATATATATATATATATATATATATATATATATATATATATATATGTGTATGTGTGTGTATATATATATATATATATATATATATATATATATATATATATATATATATGTGTGTGTGTGTGTGTATGTATGTATGTATATATATATATATATATATATATATATATATATATATATATATATATATATATATATATATATATATATATATATATATATATATATATGTGTGTGTGTGTGTGTATGTATGTATGTATGTATGTATGTATGTATGTATGTATGTATATGTGTGTGTGTATGTATGTATGTATATGTATATATGTATATGTATATGTGTGTGCATATATAAATATATATATATATATATATATATATATATATATATATATATATATATATATATATATATATATATATATATATATATATATATATATATATATATATATATATGTATATATATATATGCATACATAGATAAACTTAATACATATTACACATACACATATATATACATAGACACACACACACACACACACACACACACACATATATATATATATATATATATATATATATATATATATATATATATATATATATATATATATATATATATATATATATGCATACATAGGTACACACATAATACATATTACACATACACATATATATACATAGAAACATACATACATACATTCATTCATTCATACATACATACATGCATACATACTTACATACGTACATTCAAACATAAATACATACATACATGCATGCATATGCACATACATCCATACATATTCACACTGTTATACTTTATGGAATAATCGCATGTTATATGGATTTGAATGTCTTGAGGTTTTCAATGTGATTTGTGTTTTGTTCATTTGAGTGTTTTAAAGTTTTCTACTATGCACTATGCTCCTCTCACACTGTGCATTGTGCTCATTGTGATATTGTACTCACTATGCTAGCTCTACTCATGGTGCTCACTATGCTCACTATGTAGATTGTACTCATTGTACTCAGAGTGCTCACTATGCTCACTCTACTAACTCTACTCCCTGTGCACTGTTCATTATTCAATTTTGGTTTCATTATCAAATTTGGTTACCAAATTCATTTGTCAATTTTGTTTCTCAAGTTCATTTATCAGTTTGGTTATCAATTTGATTATCCAAGGCATCGACTAAGGCTTAGAACTACGGCATAAATTGGCATCTTTGGCTTCTCTGGCACTCTTCACTTCTCAACTTTGAGTTCTTTATTTTTTTGATACCGCATTCCTTTTAATTGATATTTAACGTAACTATTAACTATCTCTTCACCTTCTTTATTTATTTATTCAATATTCTCTATTATTTATTTATTTTTTTATCAAAGACTCTCATTTAATTTATTATTTTTTTATTATATACCCTATTTTTTAAAAGTTGTTTCACACGCTTAGTACTATGTTTTGTTTCTATATAAGACCATGGACCCTACCTATAATACCAAGGATTTTGGTACAGCAGGCCTACCCAAGGTACCAATTGAGCAACAACTAGAGCTTTTGTGGCACGCACTCCATGATGCCCAGGACGAGATAATAGAACATGATGTTGCACTCCAACAACTGCACAGTGATGATAATAACCTAGTTAGGGTGGTGACGGCCATTATCACCACTCAAGAACAAGGCACACATTCCAAGATTGGTGCAAAAAATTTCCAATTCTCTTGATTCGATGGGTGAAAGGATGGCCAATTTGTTCTTCCATGGCTATCCCAATTTGATCATTTTTATTCTGAGAACTCATATTCTAAAATTGAGAAAGAGAAATTTGTTATTAATTATTTGGTGGATAAGACCCAATTATGGTGGAATGTTTTTCTCCATACCACCAAGCGCCCAACTACATGGATCGCATTTCAAGAAAACATCAAGGATTCTTTCCTTCCTCCTTGGTTCCACTTACATGGTCATCAGTCATGGATAACTTTGGATGGAAAGATGGAGATACTATGTCTAACTTCATTGACGCTTTTGCCAATGACAACTACTTATTTTTTCACTTGAAACTATTCCTAAAGAAACCTTGCAATGGAGGTATGATGATGGTTTGTAGATGGGAATGTAAGCGAAGCTCAACACACTACATCCCATGACCCTATATGAAGCTATTTCTTTTGCACATGATGTTGAGAAGGAGTTTGAGTTGATCACCAAGTCCATTCGCTTACAACAAATGCGCCAATGGCAACAACCAATCAAGCTCAATTATCCTTTCAAGCGTCCTTTCACTACTTTCTAGCGCTCACCTACTTTTGAACACACTTCTCAATCCAATTCGGCACCAGTACCCTGGGCAACCCCCTTACAACCTATCAAACCTTCAAATCTTTAAACTACCTGGTTGGATGCTCAACAAAAGAGATCCCATCTCACTTGATGGCATTGTGGTCAGTCTCGCCATACTAAAGCTCAATAAAGGTTCTGAAATAACAACATGAAATGTGTCAAAGCTTAAGTACACAATAGTGGTTCAAGAAGGCACTTAACATGATTAGACTAAAGAAGCAATGAAAACGGATCTAAGTACCTTGGGTTAATAAGTGGTGGCCATCCCCTTGCGTCTTGTTTGGCTTGAGGCACTCGAGTTTGGTGCCCTTCCCGCTTGCCTCAACAAGGGTGTCGGAAAGTTTTTCACCTTGAAGTTGACGATCAAGAAAATTAAAATATGTTTATTGGTTAACTCTAAACCCTCTATTACACTATTGATGAAATGTTTTGCTTGGAACTTATCTCTTTGTAAGTGTTTGCAGGTTTAAATTGATGAAGAAAACATATGCTCATATTAGGGTTTACCCTAAACTGCTCATATAATGTGTGTTTGAGCCATTTAAATATTGAAACATGGGTATAAGACCCTAGGTTTACATTTAATTATGTGTATTTAAGTTAAGAACATTAATTCTTTGTTAATGTTAGGGTTAAAGCTAGGTTTCTAAAGGGTTTCAATGGGTTTTTGATGGGTTTCAAGTAGATTTTTAAGGGTTTTAGTGAGTTTTAAGGGTAAAAATATTAGGCATTTAATTAAATTAATCTATAAAATAAACATTGATTTCTTAAAAATTAAAATATGATTTCTTTAGTTACATTAATCATGTGCGTAAATATAATTACTAAGGTTTTAATTAATAACAAGCCTGAACTAAGCTTAAATTCAATGAATTATTTAATTATGAAAATGTAGGATAATTAAATTAAAAAATGATAAATTAAAAGGATAATTATTTAGTGGTGTGTGTGAATATGAATTTAAAGAATGGTTCATAAAAGATGTGGAATTAAAGTTTATAAAGAGTGGATCATAAAAGATATGCACTTAAAGTAAATAAAGTTGGTAAAAAGAAAGGAATGGTGTGAGTTGATGTAGATGACAAGAGAGGAGTAGAAATTAAGCGTAATTAAAATAGTTAAAGTAAAATGAAAAGTGTGGTTGAGGAAATAAAGCAAAACCAAAAGTGTGGTTTACAAATGTGCTCAGTATATATTTGTGTGATGAGCTCTAGTTTTTCCTAATGTTTCTTGCAAGTACTACTTTTTTTTTTCCTCTTTCAACTCCTTATGTATGCATAAGAGAGATTTCTTTTTTCTCCTTAGCTTGTGCATACACAGGCAGGGAGAGGGGTAGTTTAGAGAGAGATTTTGACAATAGTGCGCTACCTAATCTACTTAATTTGTGTTTTCAAGATGTTTGAATAGGGCAGCGGCCCTCCATGTACTGAGGGGGTTTATTGATTCCCTATCTTGGAGTGTATTACCTTGCATATTATCGATACCTTTGGAGATCGCATTACCTGACCATCAGATGGTTTAAGCTGTGCAAGTTGCACTTGCACCTTTTCTCGCTACAAGGAACAAACAGGTTAGAAGATGGAAAAATACTAGCTGTTGATGTCCTTTTGTGTTTCAAGAAGGTGCTTGATTTATTGACCCAAGTTGGGCATGGAAGGGTGAAGCGTGGTCCTCGAAAGTTGGATGGTGTCTTAGCTAACGATCTTGAGGGCGGGTTTACGGGTAACTTTGATATTGGATTCATCGTAGATGATGATGCTCATGACTCTACTATAGCTTATAGGGACTTTGGGCTTGTGTATGGTGAATGTATACCTTTTCAGGTTCCCCCTACATTTACAAAGTCCACGTGTCCAGAAGCCTCTGGTATGTGGTAATCGCAACTCATCATGCATCCCGTAGTGAGAGGGGAAGTCTTCCTTCTTTATTGTCTATGCATATCGCCGCTAAGAGAGAGTAGTCAGAGAGAAAATCAGTGGAGAGAGAGACCTTTCGGATCTGGGATGGAGAAAGTTCTGTCTGTGCGGTAGAGAGCTTCATGGCGCATGGTCAGAAAGAGACTCTAGAGAGAGGTTCTGCTGGCGCTAAAAAACGAGGACTGAGAGCGTTTATCTTCTTCCTCTTCTCTTGTATTGTATGTATTTGTACACGAACATGTGTGTGTTTGTCTCTAGTTTCATTCAGTTTTGTCATGTCTTTTGCCAATGGAAACTACTATTGCTACCGTTGCAACCGACGGGTCAGCCTCAATCAAGGCTCTGATCTTGTCTGCCCTGTTTGCTGAGAAGACTTTCTGGAAACTCTTGGCCTACCAGGAATATCATCCCTTCTCCCTTCCACATCTGCTCATGCTGTAGGTGTTGTTGTCATGCATGGATAGAGAGAGCGAGAGATAGAAGAAGAGAGAGAATCTATTAGAAATGATATTAAAGAGAGAGTTTTCTAACTTAATGCTGCCCTCCTCCCTCCATGGCGGCTACAAATGCACGCGACTCCTCGAACTCGAGAGAGAAAGAGAGAGAAAGATAGAGAGAGAAAGAAAGAAAGAAAGAAGAGAGATAAAGAAAGAAAGAAGAGAGTGAGAAAGAAAGACAGAGAGAGAAAGAAAGAAAGAAAGAAGAGAGAGAGAAAGAAAGAACGAGAGTGAAAGAGAGAGAAAGAGAGAGAGAGAACGAGAGAGAATGAGAATAAGAAAGAATAAGAGATTTGATATATGTTTTTTTAGTAAATGTTTTACTTTAACATTAATATATTAGCTAAGTAATACTTATAGATGGTTACATGGATGCATTAATATGCATGTGTTTATGAATCTACATAAATGTGAGAATGAATGAAGATGCATATGCATATTTATAATGAATGCATATATATATATATATATATATATATATATATAAATATATATATATATATATATATATATATATATATATATATATGCATATGAAATGTTAGCATAAATATGTAAATTAATGCATGTGTATGCATATGAGTGTATGCATGATATAAGATGTATGTGCATGATAATATGTATATAGAAGTGAGAGTGAATGTGAGCATTATAGTATGCATGATTAGAATGCATTGGTATGTGGTATAATGAGAGCACACATGTAAAGTGCATTAGCACGAATACACTTAAAAAAGAGGGTAATTATACGTTGGCATGATGTATGTGTGTATAAGAGTAATGAAGTAAATGTATGAGTGAGTGTGCATATACATAAATGAGTATGAACATGAATTTATGTATGTGCATTAGAGTGTTTGTTAATATTCATAATAGCATAAACTTATAGGCATGTGTAGCATATGTATGAATAATTTTAGCATGCATAGTTGAATGAAAATTATTTATTGAGGTATACTTATATTTTAAATGTTTCTTGCAAACATTACAAGAAAAAGTGTTCGAAGAGCAGTTCAAAAAAGTGAAGAATTCAACAATCCAGAGATCCGTCAATCTGATATAAAACCATAGAAATTATCTTTGATTAAGCTATTTGTATAGGAATCATTAGAGTTTAGCATCCTCTTAGATAGATTTCATCATTTTATAAAGATTTATCTATAGCTTTGTAAACACCTATTTTTGTTACTAGCATTAATTCAAGTACTATTTCCATTATCTTTATTGTCTATGTCTACAGTTGAATCTGAAAGTAATGCCTTTATAGAAGTTGAAGTAGAAGTAATTAAGGAAATTATTACGCACGAATCTTTAATATTAGTATCTCATGATTATTGTCTTACTAGGTTTTTAACGTTATTTTGGATTGCATCTCCCAAACCTCAAGATAGTGCAGATTCATTTCCATCACCTCTAATTAGACGTACGCAACCTCAGCATATTGAAAACAAAGAAGATGAAATTATAAAAGATAACATAACTGAGGAAACCTTAATTTTACCTTCTCCTCAAGAAGCAATTGATAGGTATAGGGCAGCTCAACCACAGGGTCCTTAGAAGTATAGAGTGATAAGCATACCTATTAGATATTTCTTAAATTAGAGTTATTTAGAATTTCATTTACCCTAGACATAAAGAAAAATATACCTTATTTACCTAAGATTGTCTCAATCACCCTGCGTGTGCCGAAGGATTTAGCGGTTGACTTGATCCACCAGTCATGTGTTCGCAACTTTCTGATATTTGGGGAACCTGACGTGAAGGTTCGGCATGGCAGCTCAGGTCTAAAGGTATATTTTTAATTCTATTCTGCATATGCATATAGGAAATTTGGCGATTGAAGCAGAAGCGTGAACATCCTTGGTAGCTGAAGCTGACTCTTTAACCTTGTAATCTCCTTGCTGTTTAGGGCTGGTCATTGAGACCTAAGCACCTCCACTGAGATTTACAAATAGAAGGATCCTCGTCACGTTACCTTTGTCCATCAACTTTTGTGAAAGCAACGATAGCACATGCATACTTAGAATTGATGTATTATATTAATTTGATCAATCTTAATGTAAAGACTTTGCACAGAGCACAATCACAAAGAGCCTCTTCATCGAGGTAAATCAGGTATATTTTCTTTATTTCTGTTTGCAAAGTAGTAGGAAAATTTTCTTTATTTCTGTTTGCAAAGTAGTAGGAAAGCTTTCTTTATTTTTGTTTGCAAAGTAGTAGGAAAATTTTCTTTATTTCTATTTACAAAGTAGTAGGAATTTTTTTTTTCTATTTGCAAACTAGTAGGAATGTTTTCTTTATTTCTGTTTGCAAAGTACTAGGAATATTTTCTTTACTTCTGTTTGCAAAGTATCTTTTACCACGGCGTCGCATCAAGAACAAGAAATAGATGTACTATTACGTGAACTACATACTTATATTTCATTTCTATCACTAAAGTTAGATTTATCTAATATGGCTAACCATTTTGAAGAGCAACGTATTTGGAAAATCATAGATTCAATTAAAATGGATAGGGGGGAATTTAATGGGACAAATGCAACTGCATATCTTAAATATTATGAACAATTGACATAACAATATGGGTTACCTGAAGACCACAAAAAAGACACATTTATACGTATTGCTCATGGTTTTACTAGAGAGAGTAGTTCAACCAAACATGAGTTGGGCGAATTTTAAAACTCAGCTTCTTACTGATTTTTCACATGAAGGTTACAGTAAGAATAATAGAGCTTCATTCATGAGATGGGTAGGAACTACAAAACTAGATCAACATATAACTCAGGGGTTAACTGCGTTTAATGTGAAATTTAACCAAATGCTTGAAGCCGACCGAATAGCTCTAGAACCAGATAAATTACGAAGTCTCCTAAGCATGTTAGACCCTTCTCTTAGATGTGAGCTAGAACCAATGCTTGAGGACAGAGCAACTACGAGTGGGCTAACTGGAAATTGGGATAACGTTCGGGCCACTGTCCATAGGTTAGCTCAAAGATAGGAGGGTAATCAGATGCAAACCCCAAGAAAAAATGAAAGAGATGCACTAGGGAAATTAGAAAATGATCCCACTTCTCATAACCCTAGTAAGGATGACTCAGAAATTTCAATAAAACAATAGTGGAATCAATTGCCAAACATATGGAGACTTTGGCAAGTGAAATAGCTACTATAAAGAGTATGCAAGAGATTAGATTGAGAGATCAGGAGAAACCAAAAGAGTAAGAGCAAAATCCTAGGATTCAAATGCCAGCTAGAAGAACATTTAACCAAGCCCACAGATGTCTCTAGTGCGATGATTTAGATCACCCATACTAGACATGTAACTTATCTAAAGAGGCCAAGGATAGGAATTGGGTCACAAAAGTTGATTGAAAGATCTATGACTATGTAACAAAAAGGCATTTGGCATCAAATTATGGGAAAGGGGGTATGAAAACTTTCTTTGAAGCCTCCACAAGCCAAAATACATATGTTTGTAGGCTTGAAAGTGATGACTCTAATTGTGACTTTTGGAATCAAGTTTATGATACTGCTAGTAGGGGGACGTTATCAGCTGAGAACTTATATGCTATGAGCTCAAATATTAGAGCAAAGACATGTTGGAATGAGCTAGTATATATGTTCTCTATTTATGCTCATGAAATTAATGTAGACCAGAAAAGGAAACGTGATAAAGAGGGACAGTCTAAACGAACAACTAGGACTAGAAAAGAGGGAGAAACTACTGAATCAATTAAGGAACCACCTAGGACGGAGCCTAGTAAAGAAATAAAACAATAGGAACAAGAAAAGAAACCTTAGAATAAGGGAAAGGTAAAGAAATTAGAAGAAAATTTAGAAAAGAAAACAACAAGTGAAGATAGAAGTCAGGATAAACCTAATGAAACTCAACCCATACGTGAAGAAGGTAGTAAGGAACAAAAACCAAAAAACAAACCACCGACTTTCCGATCGATCTCTCAAATCAAGAAACAAATAGACATTCGAAAGGCTATGGATGAAAAAATTATGAAAGCAGAGGTAACCATGACATTAGAAGAATGGTTAGCATTTTCACGAACTCATGTGAAGGAAGATTTCATGAGTATCATCAAGAGATGAAGAGAACCTATAGAGTATAGAAGGGAGGATATTGAAATGGAAGAAAGGAAAGAACAGGATGAACCAAAAGTGAGTGTTGTGCAAATTAATGAATCTGAGTATCGTGAATCTTCTGATCATAGAAACTATTTGGGCCCCCTAATTGGACATTTAGAAAAAGAAAATGATGACCCACATAGTCATTATACTCATAAAAATTGTGCTAGGGGTACCATTGAAAGTATGGTTAAGATAGGAAATAATAATAAACCGCAAGTAGCACTAATAGATTTAGGATCAGAAATTAATGTAGTCTTGAGGAAGTTATATAACGAAGGAAAATGGCCAATTGATAGAGACCATGGATGGAAAATGAAGGCAGCCAACAATGCTTCTGGCTATTTACTAGGAGCTTGTGCAAATGTTCCTATTACTATTGGAGGTGTTAAAGAGGAACATAATTTCTTCATTCATGATGATTGCTCGTACCCAATTATTTTGAGGCAGCCATTCGTTTGTGAACCAAGAATGGAGACAAAAGTGTTCGACGATGGAAGTGCTTTCACAAGAATGCATTCTCGTGATGGCCTTCAATCTGCACAATTCATGACGCTCTGTATTAACCATCCTCGTAATTGTAGGTCTTTAAGAAAAACTCCTTTAAGACACTTAGATCAGGATTTCGAGTAAATGCCATTGTTGAGCAAGATGACATTGGACTTTGGTTCGAAATCTCGCAAAATCTTGTACATAATTTAGATAAGATGACTGTTTATTTTCCGTCTGCTACTTTAAATATTTTGCATTTTAAACATGTGAAAAACATTTGAAAAACAAAGGAGATCTGTTAATGGATGAAACTATTGAATATGTTATTGAAACTACACATTGCTTCTCAACATTAGAAGAATTAGAAATTTGTTATCAAAATAAGTCTAATTCTCATATTCTCATCTCTTCACTTGATGTGTATGCATTAATTCAAGAATATGCCTCTAATATTGATCATCAATATGATGCCTTAGTTGAGACCAAATATAAAACTATTAGTAAGAAGGTTAAACCCGTAGCACAACCACTACCTAAATTCAGTAATGATATTATAAAGAATGTAAGTCATGATCCAATCCTTAGAAATCTTACAAATATTGGCCATGTATTTACTAAAGAATCCTTAAAAAAATTAAATTAGATGCTAATGGTTTCCTTCTTTCAGTAGAAAAAGAGTATTTTCTAAATATTATTGAGCAACATGGAAAAGCATTTTCTCTAGAGCCTTCAGAGATAGGATGTGCAGATCTTAGGATAATTTCTTCGATGATAATTTTTACGATTACCCATATTCCTTGGAATTTGCACCCTATTCCGATTCCTAAAGCTCATCTTTGAGAGTTGATTAGATTACTTAAAGGAAAAATTCACATGCATATTCTAGAATCCTCTTCAGCTCCCTATTCAAACCATTGCTTTACTGTGCCCAAGAAGAATGGAAAACTTCGGTTTATCCAAGATCTTCAACCAGTTAACAAAGTGACCATTAGAAATGTGGGTACAGGTCCAATTGTGGATGAATTTGCAGAAGCATTTTTAGGCAATTCTATTTATTCAATCGGCGATCTTTACTCTGCATATGATCAATTTCAATTGGCACTGAAAGTAGAGACATTACTACCATGAAAATACCTCTGGCATTAGTTAGGATGTGTACGTTACCTCAAGGTGCGACAAATTCACTTGCTCACATGATGAGTGCAATGAATTTGGTTTTGCACGATTTCATTCCTCACATTACTATGCCCTTTATAGATGACATTCCCATTAAGGGTTGCTTGGAAGAAGAGAAAGATAGCACTCTGGATGAAGATGGTTGTCATAGATTTGTTAAAGCTCATATCCTTGATTGCCAAAAGATCTTTTAGCGATTTATTCAAGTTGGATTAACATTATTCAAGAGAAATCTATTCTTGGTGTTAATCAGGTCCTTATTGTAGGTCATCTTTGTGGCCATTATGGATTGAATCCATACCCTCATAAAACTGACACCATTAGTAAGATTTCGGAGATATGTCAAAATGTGAGTGAGGTTCGAAGATTCTTAGGAGCTTGTATCTTCTATGTTATATGGATACCACATTTTGCACATGTAGTTAACTGTCTATATGACTTATTAAGGAAGAAAAGAAATTTTTTATGGACTAAAAAACATACTCATGGGATGCGTAGGCTAAAGAAGTTATTACAAGAAGCTCCAATCCTTAAGCGAGTAGATTATATGGACAATAAGCCTATTA
The DNA here is from genome assembly GCA_020310875.1 of Ceratopteris richardii. Lineage (NCBI taxonomy): Eukaryota > Viridiplantae > Streptophyta > Polypodiopsida > Polypodiales > Pteridaceae > Ceratopteris > Ceratopteris richardii. The sequence continues at coordinate 158,842,330 of CM035419.1, read as the reverse complement.
TTTTGACTGTTGATACTAGCCCTATTGGGATAGGCTGGGTCATAAGTCAGGATCATGAAGAGGGTAGATGATATGCTATTTGATTTGGAGCTAAAATATTGCATGGTCATTCACACTCACACTCTCAATCTCAATCTCAATCTCAATCTCAATCTCATTTGCAATCACACTCTCACTCTCAATCACAATCACAATAAGAGGATTACACAATTATAATCCAAATGTCAATCTGAAACCCAATGTTGATCTCTTGGTTTGCTTGTTTGTCCACATTGATTGCAAGAATAACTTCCTAAAGAAGGCCTTTTTCTAATCTCGATCTCGGCATCATCGTCTTCATCATCAAATCTTTGATCTTCCATATTGAACCACCTTCGGTAGTAAATTAGCAGTCACATCGTCATCTTGACCTCATCGGCCCAATTTAGTACATGTAGTATTCAACTCCCTGTTAAATGGGCCCTCCATTCACATCTTCGCATTATCTTTCATGCGTCTTGCTCTCTGTTTCTGTCCCCAGTGTTTTGGATGTCCATTTGTATTCCATGATGGATGCGATGTTATTTTACTGCATAAGATCTGAGGAATCATACTCATAAGCATTCACGCAAAGTATGTACCCTTCTGGTATCACATCTCGTAGGTAACGGCGAAGTTAACTCAAAACTCCAAAAATACAAAATGAAAAACACTACAAAACGTTCGTATATATTAACGCTTTGGTTTGCGTGTAGGGAGCATATCCAATCTTCATCGCGATGTCTAATACAGCAACTTCGTCGTCTCATCACCATGGTCTCTATTACAACAACTATTACCTCCGCAACCCTTGTGAAGAATCATCGTGGCTTAACTTCTCTCTTTGTCATCGTGCATAAACAAAGAGTTGGTCGAATTTCACATCTACAAGATGAAGAAAACCTTCAATTACTTGGATAGAGAATTTTGAGAGACGCCGTACTGGAACACATGAAGAAGGATGAAATTGTTGTCTCAGTTCATGTCCAGATAATTCTGCACTTGAACGTTGAGAATACGACAGCAAAACCAAAGAAACATGTCGGTCAAGCTTGGATGTTCTCGACTCTTGCCGTCGACTCCGTTGCAGAAGCCAATGAACGAAGGGTCCACGCACCTTCTTATGCTCACACTCCATGGATTGCGATGAGAATTCACAAACGTTGCCAGCAATAGTTCCACAAAAAGCAGAAGTATTTACCAAGAGTTTTCTGAATCTATATGAGAAGAATGAATGTACGATGAAAGGACTTGAGGATGGATGTACTTATAAAGTCAAGGGATGGACGGTACATAAAATTTGAAGAAAGAAACCTCTCATTTTTACAGGAACAGACTTCTCATTCTTGTATAGGAACATATCTCCTTCGGTTACCTAGCAGGACTGAAGACAAATTGACAGAGAAAATGTTGATTTCTGACGTGAAGAATATAGAAGGAAGGACTGCAACTACGTGAATGGAGGTGTTTCTTACCATATGTAATAATGAGGAGAAGAGTGTGTGCAGATTATATTTCTATAGTAGTTTATACAGATGTGGACAATCCATGACACCATGAGAGAGTTGTACTGAATGAGGGCGATCAAGGGAGGACAAACGCCGGATCGAGTTTTTTTTTCAATTTGTATGCCTGAGACAACTCTGACAGAAAAGACATCAATCAGCGAGAAATCAAGGATCTATCTGTCTGTATTCTTTTCTTCCTGAGTATCGCTTCCATCCTTATAGGGGCCATTGTCACAATCCTGCTATGGAGCTTTCTGCATATTGGATCTGATGACACCGACCGAGTCGCATCCATGGTGGTCTTCATTAGTTGGATATTCATCTAGTGGATGATAGAGGTGACTCCTACAGCTGATCCTTCATGCTTGCAATTGCCATCGAGCATTACAGATTGTAGAGGCGTATGGCAATGAAGTTGCTGATTCTTCTTGGACGAAAGGTTATGGATCCCTGGTTGCTTTTATTCAGTGTTTCTGTTGGCTCAGAATTTGTAAGTATGGGGGTGTTCAACACTTCAACATCTGTGATTATGATGCCGATGGGTTTGGGAATTCTGGGAAAGACAATGTCAACCATACATCAGGTGACGGATGAGGATATCGACGTCGGGGAAACAAATATCAGGATGAAGGTGAAGCTTTCAACGTAGCATTTCCTGGGACCATGGAAGATTGATGATCTTGGCAGGTTTATATGAGAGTTAGTTCCCAAATGCGAAACAGATAACCTACTTGCAATGGATGATGTTTGGGCTTCCAATGATCTGCGCTCTACTCTTTGTGTTGTGATTGTTGCTTTGTGTCTCATTTTGTCCATAGTCATGAATGCAGGCCATTGCACGTTGGTCACAAGATTCTCATCTTCTTCATGACATAGTTTCCATGGTTCCAACATCTGGTTGGCTTTCAAATTTGATGGAAAGGTCTAGAATGTCCTTATCTCAAGTGCGGTTTCTAGCATTGGAAAAAGCTAATCGTATACTTGATATGACCAAACCATTGTTGATGATCTCATTGAAGATTCGACATGGAAGATGGTGGCTTCATGATGAAAACAAAGATATTATAACTACATTTGAGAAGAAAAAAGATCGTGCGGGAATTTTCTTTTATCAACCAAGATTAGCAAGATTGTTCCATCAGATTGAGATTGTGAGTGAGAGTGTGAGTGTGAATGAGATTGAGAATGAGATTAGTATTGCGATTGTATAATCGCGTAATTGTGATTGAGAGTGAGAGTGAGAGTGAGAATGTGATTGAGAGTGCGAGTGTGAATGAGATTGTGATAGCTCGGGGGTGGTCGGATGGTCGAGGCTTCGTCAAGAAGCTATTTTCCAAAGATATTGTATAAAGATGTTCAAATCTTCATTCGGAACCTATTACTTGTATCTGGAATTGTAAAACATAAGATTCATAAGATAAGTTTTCTTTCGTAAGCTTCCATTCTCTTAATTAGTTTGTTCAATTTTGTGAATAGAAATTATATTATCTGATATATTCCTTTTCTTTATGGGTTTGTCAAGGAATGCTACAAATCACGATCTGTAAGTTCTTCATAGAGCGCTATCCAATCTCCATAGTCTTTTGGTGAATCTAGAGTGCTGTCTAATCACTCGGATGTCCTCGTCTTGTTTCTTCTTCCTACATTGATTCTGGAGGATTAATATCAGTTGAAGGTACAAGCATATTGTCATCTTCGTAAGATAGACGCATATCATCCTCTTTGTGAGATAAGAGAATCATTACATACAAAATAGAAAATAGCACAATTAACATGCAATAAACATATTTCGATCAAGAGACCCAAACATGCACCTATGATAGCAGCTACAACACTATATATGACCACGGATGCATCTACACATTGTTATAATGTAAAGGTGTTATGTATCTATCCACACGCCTGATTGACTATATATTTTACGATCCGTAGGATAATAACGGCCACTATAAAATCAAGGCGGAACAGACAAGTGAGCAAGCCACCTCGTGTACAACGAAATTCAAGCTGCTACGTTTGCAGGAAACATATACGACAAAAAACCAAAGGCAAAGAAAACGTAATACAATAATAAAACAGACTGCACGATCGATTACATATTAATAGCGCATGCTTTAGACACACATAGTCTTTCAGAAAGGACACTCCCCTATCTCATGATGTGCCTAAACTCCATCGAACCCTCACTTCATGGGCTTCTGCAACGGAGTCGACGACTAGAATCCCCTTTCACCTTCATCTTTCCTTCAAGGTGATGAGTCACGTAAGAAGAAAAGGACTCTTTTGCCGTTCGTTGTATCTTTGTCAGGTCTGGATTTATTGATTTATTCGGAGACAAGCAGCTCAATGTTCACGGAAGTTCGAATCGGGTAGAGAAAGATACCACAGCATGCACGCACAAGTGCTTCTAGTGGTTTAACAATATCGAGAGCCACACTATTGTCTCCATGATTTTAGCACTAAAACTCTTTAGCGTTACTTTACTTTCTATTTAAAAACTTCTTGACCTCTCGCTATTTTTACAATGATTGCTTTTTCGTTACGTTTCGTGCTTTTGTTTTCTTATTCGTTTTCTTATTGTTTTATGGTTTACTATTTGGTTTCACACTTGTATGGGATTCACATGCGAAGGTTATATGCAGACATTCACACACACCCAAAAGAGTAAGTACACACATTACACCTCGATTCACATAGGTGGCACATATTCGTACATATGAATATACCTTCTAGCAATGTGTTATTATACATCCTCAATGTTTAAATAGTGCTATGATAAAACTCAAATCCAAAAGCTTACTATATGAAATTCTCCATGCAAGTTCGGATTTCCAAGAGACAAATGACTTTGACTATTGATATGCTTCCAACGACAAGATATGTATATCTCTATCATTGGTATGTTACATTTTGAGTCTACATGTTGTTGATTGTTAGCAGGAGTTGAAGATGCTTTTTGAACAAATAAACTAAAGAATGTTTTATGATGAAGATGTTGATGAAGATGCTGATGAAGATTAAAGATTTGTTTTAAATCAGGTGAAAAAGTTTTAATTAAAGATTTGTTTGAATCTTTTGTATATATGCATTGCATTACTGAATGAGTTAAAAGGATATGTTCAAACTTAAAAGAAAATCAAGTAGAATTTAAGATGTTAAATATCTGATATACTTTATGATTCAAGCATGAAAAGTTGTATTTATATGAAGTGAATCATATAGTTAAATAGAAACTTTTGGAATTGGAAGCTTGTGGAAGAAATGGTAGTCTTATTTATGAATACAAGTATATGCTAAATACTTTATCCATTAGTAAATAGGATTTTTGTATCTTACTATTTATTCCTTATGAGATCTGATCGCTAAATGATTTAAAAGATAAAACTTCATACCCAATTTAGCCTATATGTATGTGTTTGTTTTTGGTGAGCTAGGGCTAGTAGGCGGGTGGAATAACCTTGGTCGGGTGATCAAGGCCACAAGATGATGCTACTTTCATCATAGGCCTAACCTTTGTGTTGTCATGCGCCTACGTGGGTCGATAGGCGAGTGAAGTCACTCTCGTCGGATGGCCAGAGCCACTAGCTGACGTCGATTTCATGTAGGCCTGACGTAGTTTTATCATATACTATGTCGGGTTGGCAGACAAGTGGAAGAAACTTGGTCGGATGGATAAGTCCAAGAGTCGCACCCAATTTTGGTATAGGCCGATATATTAATTAAAGAAAGAGCTGAGTTGGGATGAAGTAATAAAGAAAGAAAACAATGAGATGAAAAAAAAAGAAATGAATGGAGAGTCAGACCATAGGAAATAAAACTAGGAGGCATATAATTCTATTAACTGATGAAAAAAGTTTTTGTATATGTTGTTATGCAGGATAGATTACTTATTCCAAACAAGTTACATGAACAGAAGGACTATGATACTTATGATTTATTCCTTCTAATGCTTGTTTAAATGTGGATTCAAAGATATCACATGATAAAATTAAAATTTGAAAATTTAAAATTTATTTTCAAAGAATTTGATACTGCTTTCCATTGAACTACAGGTTGGCCCACCGAGACGATGTGCAGGTTTGGTGGGGGCGAATGTCGGAAAGTTTTTCACCTTCTAGCTGATGACTAGAAAAATAAAAATATGTTTATTGGTTAACACTAAACCCTCTATTACACTATTGATGAAATGTTTTGCTTGGAAATTATCTCTTTGTAAGTGTTTATAGGTTTAAATTGATGAAGAAAACATATGCTCATATTAGGGTTTACCCTAAACTGCTCATAGAATGTGTGTTTGAGCCATTTAAATATTGAAACATGGGTATAAGACCCTAGGTTTACATTTACTTATGTTTATTTAAGTTAAGAACATTAATTCTAGGTTAATATTAGGGTTAAAGCTAGGTTTCTAAAGGGTTTCAATGGGTTTCTGATGGGTTTCAACTATATTTTTAAGGTTTTTACTGAGTTTTAAGGGTAAAAATATTAGGCATTTAATTAAATTAATCTATAAAATGAACATTGATTTCTTAAAAATTAAAATATGATTTATTTAGTTACTTTAATCATGTGTGTAAATATAATTACTAAGGTTTTATATAATTTAAATCCTAAACTAAGCTTAAATTAAATCAATTATTTGATTATGAGAATGTAGGATAATTAAATTAAAAATGATAAATTAAAAGGATAATTATTTATTGGTGTGTGTGAGTATGAATTTAAAGAATGGTTCATAAAAGATGTGGAATTAAAGTGTGTAAAGAGTGGATCATAAAAGATATGCACTTAAAGTAAATAAAGTTGGTTAAAAGAAAGAATGGTGTCAGTTGATGTAGATGAAAAGAGAGGAGTAGAAATTAAGTATAATTAAAGTAGTTAAAGTAAAATGAAAAGTGTGGTTAAGGAAATAAAGCAAAACCAAAAGTGAGGTTTACAAATGTGTTGAGTAAGAATATATTTGTGTGATGAGCTCCAGTTTTTCCTAATGTTTCTTGCAGGTAGTACTTTCTTTTTTTCCTCTTTCTGCTCCTTATGTACGCATAAGAGAGAGTTATTTTTTTTCCCTAGCTTGTGCGTATGCAGGCAGAGAGAGGGGTGATTTAGAGAGGGATTTTGAAGATAGTGCACTACCTAATCTGCTTAATTTGTGTTTTCCAGATGTTCGAATAGGGTAGTGACCCTCCATGTACTGAGGGGGTTTATTGATTCCCTATCTTAGAGTGTATTATCTTGCATATTATCGATACCTATGGAGATTGCATTACCTGACCATCAGCTGGTCGAAGGTGCGCAAGTCGCAGTTGCACCTTTTCTCGCTACAAGGAATAAACAAGTCAGAAGATGGAAAAATACTAGCTATCGATGTCCTTTTGTGTTTCAAGAAGGTGCTCGATTTATTGACCCAAGTTGGACATGCAAGGGTGAAGCGTGGTCCTCAAAAGTTGGACAGTATCTCAGCTAACGATCTTGAGGGCGGGTTTATGGGTAACTTTGATATTAGATTCAGCATAAGTGATGATGCTCACGACTCTACTACAGCTTACAGGGACTTTGGGCCTGTGTATGGTGAACGTATACCTTGTCAGGTTCCCCCTGCATTTACAAAATCCAAGTGTCTGGAAGCGTCTGGTATGTGGCAATCGCAACTCATCATGCGTCCCATAGTGAGAGACGAAGTCTTTCTTCTCTATTGTCTACGCATATCGATGCTCAGAGAGAGTGGTCAGAGAGAAAATCAGTGGAGAGAGAGACCTGTCGGATCTGGGATGGAGAAAGTTCTATCTGCACGGTAGAGAGATTCATGGCGTGTGGTCAGAAAGAGTCTCTAGAGAGAGGTTGTGGTGGCGCTAAAAAACGGGAGCCGAGAGCATTCATCTTCTTCATCTTCTCTTGTATTGTGTGTAGTTGTACAGGAACCTGTGTGTGTTTGTCTCTAGTTTCATTCAGTATTGTCATGTCTTTTGACCAATGCAAACTACTGTTGCTACCGTTGCAACAGGCAGGTCAGCCTCAATCAAGGCTCTGATCTTGTCTGCCCTGTTTGCTCATAAGACTTTCAGGAAACTCTTGGCCTACCACGAATATCATCCCTTCTCGCTTCCACATCTGCTCACGCTATAGGGGTTGTTGACACGCACGGATCGAGAAAGCGAGAGACAAAAGAAGAGAGAGAATCTGTTAGAAATGATATTAAAGAGCGAGTTTCATAAAGTAATGTTGCCCTCCTCCCTCCATGGCAGCTGCAAATGCGCACGACTCCGTGAACTGGAGAGAGAAAGAGAGAAAGAAAGACAGAGAGAAAGAAAGAAAGAAAGCAGAGAGAGAAAGAAAGAAAGAAGAGACTGAGAAAGAAAGACAAAAAGAGAAAGAAAGACAAAGAGATAAAGAAAGAAAGAAAGAAGAGAGAGAGAGAGAGAAAGAAAGAAAGAGAGAGAAAGAGAGAGGAGGAGAGAGAAAGAGAGATAGAAAAAGAGAGAGAATGAGAATAAGAAAGAATTAAAGATTTGATATGTGTTTTTTTAGTTAATGTTTTAATTTAACATTAATATATTAGCTAAGTAATACTTATAGATGGTTACATGGATGCATTAATATGCATGTGTTCATGAATCTACATATATGTGAGAATGAATGAAGATGCATATGCATATTTATAATGAATGCATATATATATATATATATATATATATATATATATATATATATATATATATATATATATATATATATAATTGCATATGCATATGAAATGTTAGCATATGTATGTAAATTAATGCGTGTAGCAATATGAGTGTATGCATTATATTAGATGTATGTGCATGATAAATATGTATATAGAAGTGAGAGTGAATGTGAGCAATATAGTATGCATGATTAGAATGCATTGGTAAGAATGGTATAATGAGAGCACGCATGTAAAGTGCATTAAAACGCATACACTTAAAAAAGTGGGTAATTATACATTGGCATGATGTATGTGTGTATAAGAGTAATGAAGTAAATGTATGAGTGAGTGTGCATATACATAAATGAGTAAGAAAATGAATTTATGTATGTGCATTAGAGTGTTTGTTAATACGCATAATAGCACAAACTTATATTTTAAATGTTTCTTGCAGACATTACAATAAAAAGTGTCCAAAGAGCAGTTCAAAAAAGTGAAGAATTCAGCAATCCAGAGATCCGTCAATCTTATATAAAACCATAGAAATTATCTTTGATTAAGCTATTTGTATAGGAATCATTAGAGTTTAGCATCCTCTTAGATAAATTTCATCATTTCATAAAGATTTATCCAAAGCTTTGTAGACACCTATTTTTGTTATTAGCATTAATTCAATTACTATTTCCATTATCTTTATTGTCGATGTCTACAGTTGAATCTGAAAGTAATGCCTCTATAGAAGTCGAAGTAGAAGTAGTTAAGGACATTATTAGGCACGAATCTTTAATATTAGTATCTCATGATTATTGTCTTACTAGGTTTTTAACATTATTTTCGATTGCATCTCCCGAACCTAAAGATAGTGCAAACTCATTTCCACCACCTCCTATTAGATGTATGCAACCTCAGCATATTGAAAACCAAGAAGACGAAATTATAAAAGATAACATAACTGAGGAAACCTTAATTTTACCTTCTCCTCAAGAAGCAATTGATAGGTATAGGATAGCTCAACCATACGGTCCTTAGAAGTATAGAGCGATAAGCTTACCTATTAGATATTTCTTAAATTTAGAGTTATTTAGAATTTCATTTACCCTAGACATAAAGAAAAATATACCTAATTTACTTGAGATTTTCTCAATCACCCTACGTGTGCCGAAGTATTTAGCAGTTGACTTGATCCACCAGCCGTGTGTGTGCAACTTCCCGACAATGGCATCACCAAACATATTCATAAAAAAGGGGAGAGGAATAGAATTGAGAACTAGAGACCTATCACAATGCTTCAAACTGGGTATAAGATTCTTGCTAAAGTCATTGCCAATAGGATATCCTCCCATTTAGACTAGTGGCTTAGCAAAGACCAAAAAGGCTTCATTAAGGGGAGGTCAATATTGGAAGCCATATGTAGGAAGGTCTAGACTTAGCTGAAGAATCTAATTAGCACATTGTCTTCCTTAAGATTGACTTTGACAAAGCCTACAATAGATTGGAATGGGACTATATTTTACAATCGCTCAAAGACCTCGCGTGTAGTCAAGGATTCCTCGGGATGATCTCCACTCTCCTTGGTAATGCTTCAACCAAAGTAAATGTCAATGGGCAACTTTCAAAGGCAAGCAAACGGAAAAGGATCCATCAGGCAAGGTTGCCCATTGTCCCTACTGCTCTTCGCCATTGCCACAAAAGGACTTAGCCCGCTTGTGGAGCTATAGATGGAGCTTGGTCACATAAGAGGTATCACTTTGCCACATAACTCTAGGCAAATAACCATGAGGCTATTTGTGGATGACACAAACGCCTTTGTTCACAATGACGATACCAGCCTGGAAACCTTTTGGTGGTGCCTTGACACCTTTTGTGTGGCCTCTCGGTCCATAATTAACCATTCCAAGATAGCATTCAGGGCTATCAAAGGGACTCAACCCAATCTCCTCAGTGTGGAGGAATGCCAAAGCATTCAATTGGGTCAGATCGTTCGCATTCTTGGTATCCCCATGGGATTCACTCTGACTCTGGAACAAAGGTGGGCCTCGATCCTCGCTAGGCTTAATAATAAACTTAACTATTGGAGAGGTTTGCAAATCAATCTTGTTGGCAAGGCCATGGTGATCAACACGCTCCTCATATCCTCAGTCATATACTTTCTTTCGTGCTGGAGACCGAAGGATCAAGAATTAACCAAATTGGAAAGTACTTGTAGGAACTTTCTTTGGACTAGGGACCATAACAAGAGGGGAGTACCTAAACTCAAATGGTCCATATGCACTAGCTGAAAGAAGAGTGGAGGTTTGGGTATTATGGACATTGGTGGCATAACCAATAAACTTGTGGCAAAGTGGATGATTAAGGCCTGGTGCAACAGAGATTCCTCTTGGGCCACATTAATTTTCAAAAACACAAATACAATTACTCTGGTGGGCTACCGTGGATGGAAAAACCTCAACATCCTCACCCTCTTTTTTCTCCGATTTCTCACCCAAAGGATCAATCCTGGTAAGATCCTTGTGGTTGAGCTGGAATAGATTCAAACCTCACATCAAAATCAGTGAAGATTGGAAGTGGGCTGCAGGTATAAGACAAAATGAATCTATTTGGTTCCCAATCCAAGGCATGAGAAACATGGAGCCTTGGAATGTCTCTGGAAATAGGACATGAACAAATGGGTGGACTTTGAAGACCTTGACCCTAGTGTTGCGGTCACATACGAGGAATGGAAATGTTTTATTGACGAGACGCCATGCTTGGGACCACTCTAAAATCCCACTACTGATGGGACAGGATGCTCAGGACCTAATGGGCCTTAAATGGTTGAATGGTAATTGCCTCTCCAAGCTTCCTTATGTTAAAGATCACAATGAAACTCACATCAGTCTCAAAAAGAAATGGTGTCTCAACTTGATGTGACTTCGATGGGATATGAAATTTATGTCTATCTTGTAGCCTCTGATTGAAAACAAAAAGTCGGTCCTCCTATGGAAAATTTTACACCGTGGAATGTGGACCAATGCAAAATCTAACAAGATCTGTGGTGTTTCAACTTGGTGCAAGCCATCTTGCCGTACCAAAGAGGATGTCGATCACCTGTTCTTACTTTCCCTAAATCCCTTCCATTATGGAGGGACTTTGGTCCTTCTCTAGGACTCCAAGAACAAATCAATTGGAAGCAAGCCCTCATTGGTGAAGCGATCGGTTCCTCTGCGTCATACAATCACGAGAGAGATCCTTGGGAAGATTTGGTGGGAAAGATGCACTCACAACTTTGGCAATACCCTCGAGGAGTGGTCGATTGAGAAGTCCCTATTCCTTCTCGGCAAAAGAATTTCTAATTGTAAGAAACCGCCCCCCCCCCCTTTCAGACATCACAAAGAGCTACAGTATGTCAACAATAAGCTTAATACCAAGTTGGCTCCGCATGATGGGAATGCGAGGTTTATCAACCTCCTCCATAACTTCATGTAAGCTTTGAAAGGTCCACCACAAAGGTTCTGGCAGATTGTCAAAAAGAAAATTAGACTTCAGAAACATATCAGTTGGATGCATGCTTTGTTGGGGGAAGCGTTCACTTGCTCTGCCTCTTTGGAAGGCCATCAAAGGGGAGGCCCTATGGAAGATCTGGTAGGAAAGGTGTGCTTACAACATTGGTGACCCCCCCATAGTGTGGTCGATTGAGGAATTATTGTTCCTCCTTGGTAGAAGGATTGCTAATTGTAAGAAATCCCCCCCTTTTTAGGCATTATCAAGTTCTCCCTACAACAAGCTTAAACCCATATAGGCCCCATAAGAGGATGATGAGAGGCTGACTAAACTTCCTTGTAATGCCATCTAAACTCTATAAAAGCTACCCCCGCTCTGTGGGATTCAAGGGATCCCATAGGCACTAGTCCCCTTCTCTTGCAGTTTTCTTTTAAATAATTCAAGTCTGGGAGAGTAGCCTTAGGCCAAACTTCCTTTATTTAAAAAACAAAAAAAAATATTTTCATTCTTTACCTTGCATGCAAGGTACTATTAATGGTAAACTTGATAATATTTTACATTTTATGATAGTAGCTCACATGATTATGTTTATTATACACAGGTGCAAGATCTTTGATTACACCACATTCCTTATATGTATAAAGTTAGGGCTGGATTCCAAGGAAATAGATATAATGTTACAAATGACCATAGCATAGACTTAATTCCTAATAGTTATCAATAGTTATCCTCCCCATAAAGCACCTTATAGGCATGGAACGTAACAACAAGAATGGATAGTTATTCAAGTTATGGACCTACAACACAAAAGACTTATAAGACATAGGTATTCTCCCTTTGGAGCACCTGCTCTATTAAGAGAGAAGAAAAACAAGACTAATAGGATGTGCATTGACTATAGAGCACTCAATAAGATCACAATTACAAATAGATGTTGGATTGGTTACATTGTATTAGGTGTTGAAGTTTGTAAAGGTGCGTGAATATCAAAGTAGAAGAGCTAGAAGAAAATATAGGAATAGAATTATAAGAAGACATTCTATTATGGATCGGATGACTAGGGTACACTAGTTTGTACTATATTTTTAAAGTGGGTGTGCAAGTAATGGTACAAAGGCTGAATATGTTTATCTATTTTCTCTTATAAGTTCCAATTTATAGAAACATAACTAATTAGAAGAATAAGACAGTAGGATTTAACATGAATAGATGATCCATAAAGGATCCTTATGAAATACCAAAAATTGAATACTAGTGAAGTCCATTTAATGGATATCTTTGACATAGTCCAAATTATGTTTTTGATGTAGATGAAATTCACCTCATGCATAATGTAAGCTTGATGATCTAACAAATCCACCTCAAGCTAAGGTGTGCTTGAGTCTTCATTCTCTATTAAGTTGAAAATCTACCATTGACTTAAACCTGCAAAGTTTGAGTCCATGAAACATCTTTCACTACTACTTGGCCTTGACTTGGAAATAATAATATGTCAATTTCTTTTGCAATGGGCTTCTCCCTAATGAGGTGATAATGAACTTCTATGAGTTTGGTTTCTGCATGAAGGATATAGTTTGCTTCGTAGTGCATAGAGCTTGCATTGTCTTCAAATATCTAAGGTTTAAAACTCAGAAGTCCCAAATCTATGTACAATTCCCTGAGGCATATTGCTTGTTGTGTTGCTATGGTCAAACCTCTATACTATGCTTCAGTTCAAGATAATGCAACTCTTCGTTGCTTCTTGGAGCTTCAAACACAAGCTTTGATCAATGCTAAGTAACCAATGGTACTTCTTCTATCATCATTAGGTCTTGGCCAATCTATATCTCAACCTATCTTGAGATCCAAATCTGATGAACAAGGATAGAATATACCTTACCTTTAAGGTACTTTAGCACTTCCTTAGCTGCATCCATGTGTTTTTCTTGGAGGGTGCAGGAATTGTCTTAATACTCCTACACTATATGAGATGTTTGCCCTTTTAGGAGTAGCATGTACCAAGCTACATACCAAGCTTTAATACTCTTTAATGTCTTCAATTTTATCACCCACATAAACACAGTTTATGATTCATCTCCGAAGGTGTACGTGCAAGTTTAGAAATCTCCATCTTGAAATTTAGGAGTAGACATTCAATGTATCTCCATTGAGCTAAACACATCCCATGATCTATGTATATGACCTACATACCTAAGAAGAATGTAAGCTCAGCGAAATCACTTATTTTGAGTTCCTCTTTCATGTTTCTATTGAATATTTGTAATGTTCAATGATCTACTTGTGTTATTCTCCACCAGTGTGAGGTACTTCTTGAATCTTTCACACACTTCAATTTTGTTCTTGATAAAATACAACATGTTGCACGTACTATGATCATCAACAAATGAAACATAGTACCTTGAGAATGCAAATAAAGTTTCTTGACTCGGCCCCCACACATGAGTGTGTACTAAATACCAAATCTTGTTGTAGATGTAGCAATTGTGTTTGAATGGTTGTCTTTATGCTTTCTAATTCGATAACCATCACATGTATTGATCATGTGTTGCATTGATATGTTTGGCAACACTAGGAAACATTAATCCCTACATATATCCTTCAAGGTTATTTCATTCACATGACAAACTCTCTTATGCCAAAATTCAAGTTCACTTAGGGTTTGAAACCCAAAATTAAAGGGAGCTAAGTAATTTCTCGTACTTCAAAACCAAACACTCTATCATGCTTCTCACTTCTATCTATATTCTTGAAGACTTGACATGGATCTTACACAAAAGCTCCATCTTGGGTGAACCTAGGTTGCATGATGTTTGCAAATATTTGGCGTATACTTATTAAGTTTTTAGTGATAGTGGGTACATAGAAAACCTTACAAAGAATCTTTATCCTATCATTTGAAGCTCTAAAATTACCAATCTTCTCAACATGGTGCTTAATATCATACCTTGTTTATACTTCATGTCTATGCTTTGGACTTGCTAAGTCAAATAAAAGAGAAACCTTGCCTACAACATGGTTTGAACATCTTGAATCTATCTAAAACAAACTATAATCATTTTTACCTTCTTTGTGACTCATATTCATTAGAATTAAAGAATTTTAATGTGATTCATCTTTTCACTAGTTGTTCAAATTCCTCCTATTATGACTTCTATTTTTGTGGTTCACATTTTATCCACGTAAACCTCTAGTGTTGCCAAATCCACCTCTTACAACTCCTTTTTTATTTCTTCTATTTAATCAAGAATTTTAAATGGTATGGTTAATCCTATTACAGATGGTACAAGGTGAGCCTCTTCACCTTTCACTTTTTCATGCTTTGATCTTTTCTTCTTCCCTTTTAACTTTCTCTTGCCAACAATTTTCTTGGGAAAGCTCTTCTTCATACTCTTCCTTCTTTTTTCCTTTGTGATTATTCTTTTTCTTATCTTCATTAAGAGCACTTCTTTGGTAAGATCTAGCTTCCTTCAAAGTATTGTTATCCACTTCGTTAAGGATTTATTGAAGGAATATGTTGAAATTAGGAGTTTGTACATCCATCATGAGGTCATAAGCTGTGATGAAGAGATTTCCATTGCATATCACTTTTAATTCCATTTAGAATATTCCTCATGATGCCCTCTTCTTCAATGAGCTCTCTAATGGATGCTAAGTGATGGAAAACATAACTGAATTTGGGAACAAACTCTATGATGGTTTGTTTAGGTGACTAATCAGAAGATGGTTCTTTCTTGCTTTGGTACTAGTAGAAAAAAAAAGGTCTCAAGTGCATCCCAAGTCTCTTCATATGTTCTGCATCCTTGAATATGTGATCAAAAAATTATAGATAGAGTTTAGTATGTATGATCTTTCTTGAGCATCCCTTGCACACCAAAGTGCGATTATATGTCTCCTATTTTGTAGGTTCTCATCTGTATCTTGCAATACACATAGCTTTATTACCTCCTACAATCCCATAGAGATTTCTACCTTGCAAATAGGCTTTCATTTTGATTTTCCAAGTATCATAGTTGTTTCTATCAAGATTTTCAATCATTAAGGGAAGTCAAATATCCATTTGGATGTATAATTTGATTTGGAGAAGCTTGAGCAAAGTAGAGAATTTGAGATTTAGATGATGAAGATTATTCTAGAAAACCAATAAAAGAAATAATGGTTGCACTCTTGATATGTCAAATAAATCTTATAGGCTTTCAATTAGAGCAAGAAAATCTACTATGTATTTTCGAGAATCAATGATAATTTTTTTATACAAAACAAATAAGTTTTCATGATGAGTAGGTTACAAAACTTTCTGTTTTGTGTTGCATGATGCAACTTCAAACGCTAAGAATAGCTAGCATGAATACATTTGGTAGATATCCTTTTGGAGAAATCCCATAAATAGGATTCAGTAGCTAAAATGCGTAAGAGTACAACGAATAAGCAAGGTATGCTCCATAAATAACTTTAACACTAAACAAAGGTACCCCTGACTTTTTTAGGGATGTGTAAAAATCACCTTGAGACTCTAAAATCTAGAGGAAGCACATTCCACTAAGCTATCGAAACTTATAAACATCACGTTGAAGGGAATACCTTTCCAATAAATTCTCATTTATCAAATTTGAAGCTCTAGAGAGAGAGAGAGAGAGAGAGAGCCAACCTATGCAAGTGGAATAAAGTTGAAAATGGTGGTATAAAGAATGAACTAGAGCAAAGTATAAAGATCAAATCATATCTATATTCAATCAAGTTAATGTACAAGATATTTTGAACCTTTTTATGGACTCTCTTGAAAAGTTTCACTACTCTTCTCCATAAATTCTAATTTGCATTATACCAAACATTTTGTTATACATTATACCAAGAAATTCCGCTATGCATTCAATGGTCACTATACATTAATTTCTACTATATTTTCAAAGTAGTGCTTGGGATATGGTACAAAGAACAAATATGTCTATGTGTGTGTATACTTATGTATGTACATACTAGGTGTATGTGGGACATATGTATGTGTGTATGTACATGTATATAGTATGTGCATGTATGCTATATGATTGTGTATGTGCATGTACATGTGTGTGTATGATTGTCAATTAAAAACTATTGCAATTGTTGCAAAATATTTTATGTTTTTTGTTATAGTTCAAGGGCTCAAAACGTATCAATAAGTGAATATCAAAGGCATCCAAGGCTGCATATCAGCTCAGAGAAGTTTCTTATTGTATCGATTCAATATAACTTCGTAGATCTATAGATCTTCTTTAGAAACTTGTATTGTATTGATACAACAAGAGCCTTCTCTTAGCTGAGATGTTGGGCCTTGGCATCAAGACAATAGCATCAAGAGGGATTTGTTGAGAGGAAAGAAATCAATTTTTTTAGACAATAGCATCGAGAGGGATGATGAAGTCTTGATAGAAGTCCACTTATGCACTTGATCCTTGGATATTTACGATAAAAAACATACAAACAAGTTAAAAAAGATTTTATTGTTTATGATATAGTTTAGTACTTTTTTATAGCATATAATAATGAATGTGCATATGCATGTGTGTATGTATGCATGTACATATGCATATGAGTATGTATGCAAATGTGTCTGTATGTATGCATGTGAGTATATGTGTATGTGTGGCCGTCTGTGTATGTATATGTGCAAGTATATATATATATATATATATATATATATATATATATATATATATATATATATATATATATATATATATATATATATATATATATATATATATATATATATATATATATATATATTTGTATATGTGTATGTGTCATGAAAGTGTGTGTATGCATGTGTGTATGTATGTGCGGATGAAAGTATGTGTATGCAAGTGTGTATGTGTATGCGCAAGTGAAAATCAAATATGATTGCAAGTGAAAATCAAATATGATTGTGTATGTGCGTGTGTGTGTGATTGTGAATTAAAAACTATTGTAATTGTTGAAAAAAGTTTTATGTTATTCTTGATAACTCAAGGGTTGAGAAGGTATCAACAAGTGAAGATCAATGGCATGTTGGACAATGTATATCAGCTAATAGAAGGTTCTTGTTGTATTAATACAATACAGCTTCAAATATACATAGATCGTCTTTAGGAAGTTTTATTGTATTGATACAACACGAACCTTCTGTTAGCTGAATTATTGGCATCAAGACAATCACATCAAGAGGGAGTTGTTGGGAGGAAAGAAATAAGCTTATTGACATAATAGCATCAAGAGGGACTTGTTATGGTCAACTCTTGATAGAAATGGATTTATGCACTCAGTTTTTTGATACTTATGACAAATGAGATGTAAACAAGTAGTAATATATTTTACTTTTTATGATATAGTTTAATATTTTTTCAAGAACGTAATAGTGAATTTTTACTTTTTTATATTTTTATAGGTTATTTTGAAGGTTGATTGATTTTGAGCTAAGTATAAAGGTAGAAATTTCCCTTTAAAAAGGGATCGTTATCAATTGTTAACTTGAATAATTTGAATCGTTAACTTTGCTTTTTTTTAGGCTGAAGTCGATTTATTGTGTGTATGTGCTTGTATTTATGTATATATATATATGCATGTGTGTACATATGTATACATATGCATGTGTGTGTATGAATGTGTAAGTATGTATGCACATGTGTGTGTATCCATATGTATGCATGTGCCAGTGTGTATATGCATATGTAGGTATGTGCATGTGTGTATATGCATATGTATGTATGTATGTGCCTGTGTGTGTATACATGTCTATGTATGTATGCATATGCCTGTATGTATGCATGTGAGTGTATGTGTGAGTGTCTATTTTGGTGTGTGTATATGTGCAAGTATCTATATGTGTGTGTATGATTTTGTGTGTACATGTGTACATGTTTGTGCACTACATGGATCACATTTCAAGAAAAAATCAAGGATTCCTTCCTTCCTCCTCAGTTCCATTTACATGGTCATCGATCATGGATAACTTTGGATGGAAGGATGCAGATGCTATGTGTACGTCCACTGATGCTTCTGGCAACGACTACTACTTATTTTTTCATTTGAAACTATTCCTAAAGAAACCTTTCAATGGATGATGGTTTGTAGATGGGAATCTAAGCCAAGCTCAACGCATTACATCCCATGACCCTTTATGAAGCTATTTGTTTTGCACATGATGTTGAGAAGGAGTTTGAGTCGATCACCAAGTCCATTCACTTATAACAAATGCACCAATGACAAGAGCCAATCAAGGTCAATTATCCTTTCAAGATGGATGCTCAACAAAAGAGACCCCATCTCACTTGTTGGCATTGTGCTCAAACTCGCCATATCAAAGCTAAATAAAGGTTCTAAAATAACAACATGAAGCGTGTTGAAGCTTAAGTACACAATGTGGAGGTGGTTCAAGAAGTCATTCAACATGATTAGACTGAAGAAGCATTGAAAATGCATCTAAGTACCTTGGGTAGAAAAATTTATTTTCATTCTTTACCTTGCATGCAAGGTACTATTAATGGTAAAGTTGATAATATTTTACATTATGATAGTAGCTGAGATGATTTTATTTATCATACACGAGTGAAAAATCTTTAATTACATCCACTTCCTTATATGTATAAAGCTAAGGGTGCATTTCAAGGAAATAGATAAAATGTTACAAGTGAATTGCATAACGATCAGCTTTGTATAGGTTCATATGTAGATGAATGCACATTCTTAATTGCTCCTTTGCAATCCTATGATGTTGTACTTCCCATGCCCTTTCTTCATCATTTTAATCCATGCATTTATTTTCATACTCACACAATGAGTTTTAGTTTCACAATCAAGATATTGCTTTGTTTGTAATGCATGCATTCCAACCATTTCCATTAATTACTCATTCTCAATTATAATGTGCATTTAGGAAAGACTACAATTCATGTATTGTTTTTGTCACTAGCATAGTTGACTATACACATACACCACCTAATGCACATAAATAATTTATGGATTCCTATTAGGATTGCTTTATGGCTATTTTCCTTCTTGACCATAGCATAGACTTAATTCCTAATAGTTATCCTCCCCATAAAGCACTGTAAAGGCATGGACCTTAACAACAAGAAGGGATAGCTATTCAAGTTATGGACCTACTCCACAAAGGACTTATAAGACATCGGTCTTCTCCCTTTTGGAGCACCTACTCTATTAAAAGAGAAGAAGAACAAGACTTATATGATGTGCATTGACTATAGGCACTCAATAAGATCGGAATTAAAAATAGATGTCCTATTCTTAAGATAGATGATTTGCTAGATAAACTTCATGGAGCACATGTCTTTAGCAAAATTGATCTTAAATCTAGGTATGATTAGATACAAATGACATTCATTAGAATTCCTTTTGGACTTAGGTTGGTCACTTTGAATTCATGGTAATGCCTTTCATAATAACAATTGCACATGCTACATTTGAATGTATAATGGGTAATGTTTTTCTTGATTACCAAGCTTCCATTCTTGTTCTCTTTGATGATATAGTTGTCTTTAGTGAGAATGGTAGTGATCATAAAAATCAATTAACAATCGTTTTTAATTTGTTACAAAAAAGCAAACTTTATGCCAATCCTTAAAAGGGTTAGTTCTTCAAAAAGAAATTAGAGTATTTATGCCATATTGTTTCTATTCAAGGAATTCATGTAGATCCAAACAATGTTAAAGTAATTGAAGAATGGCCTATCCCTGAATCTGTGAATGATGTATGCTCTATTCTAGGGTTAGCTAGTTTTTATAGAAAATTTATAAAACCTTTTTCTTACTTAGCACTCCAACTCACATTATTATTGAAGAAAAATTTAAAAGTTGCATGGGAAGTATCACAACAACAATCATTTGAAAAAGATGAAATATGCACTTTCTCATGCACCTATTTTGGAATTACCAAATTTTGAACAACCTCGCAATGTAGTTATAGACACTTTTTTTTTTAAGAAAAGGGAGTTCAACCTTGGCCTACTCTCCTAGCCTCTATTTAAAGAAAATACAAAACAAGGTACAAGTGAAGGGGACTAGTGCCCTTGTGACCCCCCATATCCCACAGAGGGGAAAATCTTATAAATCTAGCATTGTGTAGGAGGCCAATAACTCCCTTATAACCCTCATGTGGGGCCCACTTGGATTTGATCTTGTCATTTTAAATGAGAGACACTTTATGATGTCTAAAAGGTAGGGATCTCTTGTAGTTGGAGATTTTATTGCCAAGGAGGAATAGAGACCTCTCAATCGATCACTCTTTAGGAGGGTGTGAAAAATTGCTGGCACACCACTCCCTCCACATCTTCTAGAGGGTTTTCCCTCTTATCGCGTTCCACAATGCTGTGGAGAAGCTGACCACTTGGCCAAGTAGTGCTTGCTTCTTGGTGATTTGAGCTTGTAGTTTCAAAATATTCCCAAGGGTCTGCTAAAGTGGGAGAGATTTGGGGCAAGCGAAAAAGATGTGGCCCAGATTCTATTGTTGCATTCGTAATGCTTGCATCATGGTAGAACCCCACAAATTTTGTTAGCCTTCCGTTTGGTCTAGATACCACGTTGGAGAATTTGCCGCATGAGAACCGATTTCTTGATCCCGAGGAGAGGGTTCCAGATATACATCAACTTCAAGTCTCATTGTAGCCTTGTCCAAGTCAAGAACCACTTTTTTTTTTAACATGGTATGATAGTCCATGATCACCTTATTTCTAGGAATTTTGGACACATGATTTCCATTATGCCACATAAGACCCTTAGGTTACAGCATGTCATGCCCATGAAGGAGCCGCATTTTTTAATTTTCCTAGGCAAGGCATCTCCTCTAAAGGAGAATCCATTTCTCATAGCTCACTCTCCTTTCCGAGTCTATGTCCTCAAATCTGATTGAGTGGCCAATTTGCTGATTCTAGATGTGACTCAAGTGTTTGAAACCCTTCTACAAGAGACCCTTAGCAATTTGGATGTTCCAAGTGGCCAGACCGTTGATGTGCAAGATCAAAACCATATTGAGTCATCTTGTCTAATGTCGGCAACCCATTTTTAGTAATTTGTTACTCGGAAAAATTGTTTGAACTTGTTCCAACACTTCCACAGGGAGCACACAAGATTCGAACGTTTGGGGAAGATTGAAATGGGGAAAAATACAAGAGTAAGGAGGTCCAATTCTTTCCAACCTCAGATGCCCACCAATGTAATCCTATTCTTGTTCTTGAAAATAAGCTTGGCCCACAAGGTCTCGTAGTTGCACCAAGCCTTGATGATCCACTGTGTTGCCAGCATGTCAGCTATGCCTTGAATATCTATAATGCCTAGGCCACCACAATCTTTTTCGCTTATCTCTCTTCTATTTTGGGGACCCCTCTTCTATTGTGATCTCTAGTCCAAAGAAAGTCTCTCTAGATACTTTCTAGTTTTTTAAGCTCTTGATCTTTTAGTCTCGAGCAAGAGAGGAACTAAATGGTTGAGAAGATGAGGAAGGTGTTAATGACCATGGCATGGCCCGCAAGATTGATTTTCATGCCCTTCCAACATGCTAACTTTTTTTCTAGCTTGGAGAGGACCTTGTTCCAATGCTGCTCTTTCGTGATACCAAAACCCATCAAAATACCAAGCAAACAGAACACCTGACCCCTTGAGATAGATTGAAAACCACAGTCAACTCGCAATCAAGGGAGAGGTCCAAAGATGGCTCTAAAAGTAATTTTGGAGTGGTTGAATTTGGAACCAGATGGCTCATAGAAAAAGTGCCTGCACCTCCAAAAGTTCATTCTTATCACAATCACCATTGTGGATCACATATTATTTGACGAGACTAAGAATGAAACATGGCATGAAAGCATATTTTGGAAGGTTTAATACTTAGAATATCATTTAAATAATTATTATTTTTCATCATAATTTTTTATTCCACCTTTGGACCTATGTTATTTTTGTGAACATAGAAATATATGCTTTGCCAATTCAGCATGAAAGTCAGCACCAAATGGAATGGCTACTAGTTCAAAGTGGAGTCCTTCTAACTTTGAATAAAAATATGCATTCAATTAGTATCAAGGTTATCCATTGATAACTTGACAATTCTCAACAATCTCACTTACACACAAGTTATAGTGAGCCATTCTTTAAAAGGTGCGATAAATGGCAGTGCTTTAGAGAAGACAAGGTTTGAGTCCATGTTTATCACTTATGTAAGTGTTCAACCTTCTCCAAAGATCCCTAGACACTTGCTTTAAACTACCAAAGTCCATGAATAGCTTTCCATTTCCTAAAACATATCCAATTTGTCAAAGTGTTTGAATAAAATTCTGTAAGTGGTATGTGGTGATTGATATCTCTCTTTGTTTGGATACTTTGTTGGAGCTAGTTTTCTCTACAATGTAAGGGATAGTTATCCTTCTTAACTTATCCATTTCCTATGTTTTTTTTTTGTTTTTACCTTGGATAGCCCCTAGAGTTTTATAAATTTAATAAAAGTTTTCAAATCAATATGTGGTTAGTTTCAAATAAAAGCTCGATCAAGTGACGTGTGCTCTCTATTTGAATAGCTACTATGAGCATTCAAGTAGCTCAACTTGAGGACATTGTTTCTCTAAGTGTGTGAATCCATTTGATGTGAAATATGATTTCTTCGAAAGATCCGAATGTGTTATAGAGGTTTACAAAAGCTTATGGATTTATCCACTTTCCTTTAAGAGAGAGAATTTTGGTATGCAAAGGTTAAAACAGGGTACTTGTGTAGGACATTTTCACTTCGTTCTTGCATAAGGTTTTTGATAATTACCCCATTGCACACAAGCAAACATATAATTTTTGAAGCACACATAAACACACACACAAATACATAAATAAATGCATATATACATACATATTACAAACATTTACATAGAACACGTATATACATATAGTACAAATATATATATACACATACATACTTACCTGCATAACATAGACAGATACATACACACACAACCACACACACATGGATACACACACACACACACACACACACACATATATATATATATATATATATATATATATATATATATATATATATATATATATATATATATATATATATATATATATATATATATATATATATATATATATATATATATATATATATATATATATGCATACATAGATAAACTTAATACATATTACACATACACATATATATACATAGACACACACACACACACACACATATATATATCTATCTATCTATCTATATATATATATATATATATATATATATATATATATATATATATATATATACATACATAGGTACACACATAATACATATTACACATACACATATATATACATAGACACATACATACATACATTCATTCATAAATACATACATACATGCATACATACTTACATACGTACATTCAAACATACATACATACATACATACATACATGCATGCATATGCACATACATCCATACATATTCACACTGTTATACTTTATGGAATAATCGCATGTTATATGGATTTGAATGCCTTGAGGTTTTCAATGTGATTTGTGTTTTGATTTAGAAGGTGAAGTCTCATGAGGGTGTGAACATCCATGTACTTATTGAGATATTTTTGAAGATAGTTGAAAGATAGTACTTAAGATATTTTTTGTAAAAAATAATAGATCGCTTTAAAAAGAAATGTTTTTTGTGAAAATAGTAGACCGCCTAAAAATAATGAGAAATACACATTAATACACATATTGAGAAATAATGTTTTTTTATTCAGGACATAGTGAGACACACCTATAAATACACATACTATGATAGACTCAGCCGTCAGAGTATTTGGGGGGACATTGTACCCAATCTGGTATCAAGTCTCTTGTCTGTTTCTAATATGTTTATGCTTTTGTGAGATCTCATTTTTGTACTATCCTTTGTGTACGTGCATGTGCAAGATCTAGGCAAGACTGGTATCAAAGCCAACATGCATCTCTGGAGGTAGTCTCTTGGCATCCGGTTGTGCTTCACACTGTTAGTTCATGATTCAACATTGGTCTCGATCATTTGGTCCATGTTCTCATTTATCAAGTTCATTTGTTTGTGGTTCGTTAGTGTGTTCATTTGAGTGTTTTAAAGTTTTCTACTATGCACTATGCTCCTCTCACACTGTGCATTGTGCTCATTGTGATATTGTACTCACTATGCTAGCTCTACTCATTGTGCTCACTATGCTCACTATGTAGATTGTACTCATTGTACTCAGAGTGCTCACTATGCTCACTCTACTAACTCTACTCCCTGTGCACTGTTCATTATTCAATTTTGGTTTCATTATCAAATTTGGTTACCAAATTCATTTGTCAATTTTGTTTCTCAAGTTCATTTATCAGTTTGGTTATCAATTTGATTATCCACTCAATTATCACTACACTCCCTATACTCCTTGTGAACTGTTCACTATTCTAGTTGGATTCGGTTATCAAATTTTCTTACCAAGTTTGTTTATCAATTCAATTCTCAATTTGGTTATCAATTAGGTTATTTATTTGGTCACTCCTTTCTAGTAAATTTATCCGTTCGATTATCATTGTACTCCCTATACTCCTTGTGCATCATTCATGTTTCTAGTTTGGTTTGGATCTCAAATGTTTCTATCAAGCTCTTTATCAGTTTGGTGATCAATTTAGCTATCCATTTGGTTAGTCCTTTGGCCTACTCCAAGTCATCGACTAAGGCTTAGAACTAGGGCATAAATTGGCATCTTTGGCTTCTCTGGCACTCTTCACTTCTCAACTTGGGTTTCGTTATTTTTTTGATACCCCATTCCTTTTAATTGATATTTAACGTAACTATTAACTATCTCTCCACCTTATTTATTTATTTATTTATTCAATATTCTCTATTATTTATTTATTTATTTATCAAAGACTCTCATTTAATTTATTATTTTTTTATTATATACCCTATTTTTAAAAGTTGTTTCACACGCTTAGTACTATGTTTTGTTTCTATATAAGACCATGGACCCTATCTATAATACCAAGGATTTTGGTACAGCAGGCCTACCCAAGGTACCAATTGAGCAACAACTAGAGCTTTTGTGGCACGCACTCCATGATGCCCAAGACGAGATAATAGAACATGATGTTGCACTCCAACAACTGCACAATGATGATAATAACCTAGTTAGGGTGGTGACGGCCATTATCACCACTCAAGAACAAGGCACATATTCCAAGATTGGTGCAAAACATTTCCAATTCTCTTGATTCGATGGGTGAAAGAATGGCCAATTTGTTCTTCCATGGCTATCCCAATTTGATCATTTTTATTCTGAGAACTCATATTCTAAAATTGAGAAAGAGAAATTTGTTATTAATTATTTGGTGGGTAAGACCCAATTATGGTGGAATGTTTTGCTGCATACCACCAAGCGGCCAACTACATGGATCACATTTCTAGAAAACATCAAGGATTCTTTCCTTCCTCTTTGGTTCCACTTACATGGTCATCAGTCATGGATAACTTTGGATGGAAAGATGGAGATACTATGTCTAACTTCATTGACACTTTTGCCAATGACAACTACTTATTTTTTCACTTGAAACTATTCCTAAAGAAACCTTGCAATGGAGGTATGATGATGGTTTGTAGATGGGAATGTAAGCGAAGCTCAACACACTACATCCCATGACCCTATATGAAGTTATTTCTTTTGCACATGATGTTGAGAAGGAGTTTGAGTTGATCACCAAGTCCATTCGCTTACAACAAATGCGCCAATGGCAACAACCAATCAAGCTCAATTATCCTTTCAAGCGTCCTTTCACTACTTTCTAGCTCTCACCTACTTTTGAACACACTTCTCAATCCGATTCAGCACCAGTACCCTGGGCAACCCCCTTACAACCTATCAAACCTTCAAATCTTTAAACTACCAGGTTGGATGCTCAACAAAAGAGATCCCATCTCACTTGCTGGCATTGTGGTCAGTCTGGCCATACTAAAGCTCAATAAAGGTTCTGAAATAACAACATGAAATGTGCAAAGCTTACACAATAGTGGTTCAAGAAGGCACTCAACATGATTAGACTAAAGAAGCAATGAAAACGGATCTAAGTACCTTGGGTTAATACGTGGTGGCCATCCCCTTGCGTCTTGTTTGGCTTGAGGCACTTGAGTTTGGTGCCCTTCCCGCTTGCCTCAACAAGGGTGTCAAAAAGTTTTTCACCTTCAAGTTGACGATCAGGAAAATTAAAATATGTTTATTGGTTAACTATAAACCCTCTATTACACTATTGATGAAATGTTTTGCTTGGAACTTATCTCTTTGTAAGTGTTTGCAGGTTTAAATTGATGAAGAAAACATATGCTCATATTAGGGTTTACCCTAAACTCCTCATATAATGTGTGTTTGAGCCATTTAAATATTGAAACATGGGTATAAGACCCTAGGTTTACATTTAATTATGTGTATTTAAGTTAAGAACATTAATTCTTTGTTAATGTTAGGGTTAAAGCTAGGTTTCTAAAGGGTTTCAATGGGTTTCTGATGGGTTTCAAGTAGATTTTTAAGGGTTTTAGTGAGTTTTAAGGGTAAAAATATTAGGCATTTAATTAAATCAATCTATAAAATAAACATTGATTTCTTAAAAATTAAAATATGACTTCTTTAGTTACATTAATCATGTGCATAAATATAATTACTAAGGTTTTAATTAATTAAAAGCCTAAACTAAGCTTAAATTCAATGAATTATTTAATTATGAAAATGTAGGATAATTAAATTAAAAAATGATAAATTAAAAGGATAATTATTTAGTGGTGTGTGTGAATATGAATTTAAAGAATGGTTCATAAAAGATGTGGAATTAAAGTTTATAAAGAGTGGATCATAAAAGATATGCACTTAAAGTAAATAAAGTTGGTAAAAAGAAAGGAATGGTGTGAGTTGATGTAGATGACAAGAGAGGAGTAGAAATTAAGCGTAATTAAAATAGTTAAAGTAAAATGAAAAGTGTGGTTGAGGAAATAAAGCAAAACCAAAAGTGTGGTTTACAAATGTGTTAAGTATATATTTGTGTGATGAGCTCTAGTTTTTCCTAATGTTTCTTGCAGGTACTACTTTTTTTTTTCCTCTTTCAACTCCTTATGTATGCATAAGAGAGATTTCCTTTTTTCTCCTTAGCTTGTGCATACACAGGCAGAGAGAGGGGTAGTTTAGAGAGAGATTTTGACAATAGTGCCCTACCTAATCTACTTAATTTGTGTTTTCAAGATGTTTGAATAGGGCAGCGGCCCTCCATGTACTGAGGGGGTTTATTGATTCCCTATCTTGGAGTGTATTACCTTGCATATTATCGATACCTATGATGATCGCATTACCTGACCATCAGATGGTTTAAGCTGTGCAAGTTGCACTTGCACCTTTTCTCGCTACAAGGAACAAACAAGTTAGAAGATGGAAAAATACTAGCTGTTGATGTCCTTTTGTGTTTCAAGAAGGTGCTTGATTTATTGACCAAAGTTGGGCATGGAAGGGTGAAGCGTGGTCCTCGAAAGTTGGATGGTGTCTCAGCTAACGATCTTGAGGGCGGGTTTACGGGTAACTTTGATATTGGATTCATCGTAGATGATGATGCTCATGACTCTACTATAGCTTAGAGGGACTTTGGGCCTGTGTATGGTGAATGTATACCTTTTCAGGTGCCCCCTGTATTTACAAAGTCCACCTGTCCAGAAGCCTCTGGTATGTGGTAATCGCAACTCATCATGCATCCCGTAGTGAGAGGGGAAGTCTTTCTTCTTTATTGTCTATGCATATCGCCGCTAAGAGAGAGTAGTCAGAGAGAAAACCAGTGGAGAGAGAGACCTTTCGGATCTGGGATGGAGAAAGTTCTGTCTGTGCGGTAGAGAGCTTCATGGCGCATGGTCAGAAAGAGACTCTAGAGAGAGGTTCTGGTGGCGCTAAAAAACGAGGACTGAGAGCGTTTATCTTCTTCCTCTTCTCTTGTATTGTATGTATTTGTACAGGAACATGTGTGTGTTTGTCTCTAGTTTCATTCAGTTTTGTCATGTCTTTTGCCAATGGAAACTACTATTGCTACCGTTGCAACCGACGGGTCAGCCCCAATCAAGGCTCTGATCTTGTCTTCCCTGTTTGCTGAGAAGACTTTCTAGAAACTCTTGGCCTACCAGGAATATCATCCCTTCTCCCTTCCACATCTGCTCACGCTGAAGGTGTTGTTGTCATGCATGGATAGAGAGAGCGAGAGATAGAAGAAGAGAGAGAATCTATTAGAAATGATATTAAAGAGAGAGTTTTATAACTTAATGCTGCCCTCCTCCCTCCATGGCGGCTACAAATGCACGCGACTCCGTGAACTCGAGAGAGAAAGAGAGAGAAAGATAGAGAGAGAAAGAAAGAAAGAAAGAAGAGAGATAAAGAAAGAAAGAAGAGAGTGAGAAAGAAAGACAGAGAGAGAAAGAAAGAAAGAAAGAAGAGAGAGAGAAAGAAAGAAAGAGAGTGAAAGAGAGAGAAAGAGAGAGAGAGAAAGAGAGAGAATGAGAATAAGAAAGAATAAGAGATTTGATATATGTTTTTTTAGTAAATGTTTTACTTTAACATTAATATATTAGCTAAGTAATACTTATAGATGGTTACATGGATGCATTAATATGCATGTGTTTATGAATCTACATAAATGTGAGAATGAATGAAGATGCATATGCATATTTATAATGAATGCATATATATATATATATATATATATATATATATATATATATATATATATATATATATATATATATATATATATATATATATATATATATATATATATATATATATATATATATATATGCATATGAAATGTTAGCATATATATGTAAATTAATGCATGTGTATGCATATGAGTGTATGCATGATATAAGATGTATGTGCATGATAATATGTATATAGAAGTGAGAGTGAATGTGAGCATTATAGTATGCATGATTAGAATGCATTGGTATGTGGTATAATGAGAGCACACATGTAAAGTGCATTAGCACGAATACACTTATTATACGTTGGCATGATGTATGTGTGTATAAGAGTAATGAAGTAAATTTATGAGTGAGTGTGCATATACATAAATGAGTATGAACATGAATTTATGTATGTGCATTAGAGTGTTTGTTAATATGCATAATAGCATAAACTTATAGGCATGTGTAGCATATGTATGAATAATTTTAGCATGCATAGTTGAATGAAAATTATTTATTGAGAAATACTTATATTTTAAATGTTTCTTGCAAACATTACAAGAAAAAGTGTTCGAAGAGCAGTTCAAAAAAGTGAAGAATTCAACAATCCAGAGATCCGTCAATCTGATATAAAACCATAGAAATTATCTTTGATTAAGCTATTTGTATAGGAATCATTAGAGTTTAGCATCCTCTTAGATAGATTTCATCATTTGATAAAGATTTATCTATAGCTTTGTAAACACTTATTTTGTTACTAGCATTAATTCAATTACTATTTCCATTATCTTTATTGTCTATGTCTACAGTTGAATCTGAAAGTAATGCCTTTATAGAAGTTGAAGTAGAAGTAATTAAGGAAATAATTACGCACGAATCTTTAATATTAGTATCTCATGATTATTGTCTTACTAGGTTTTTAACGTTATTTTGGATTGCATCTCCCAAACCTCAAGATAGTGCAGATTCATTTCCATCACCTCTAATTAGACGTACGCAACCTCAGCATATTGAAAAGGAAGAAGATGAAATTATAAAAGATAACATAATTGAGGAAACCTTAATTTTACCTTCTCCTCAAGAAGCAATTGATAGGTATAGGGCAGCTCAACCACAGGGTCCTTAGAAGTATAGAGTGATAAGCTTACCTATTAGATATTTCTTAAATTAGAGTTATTTAGAATTTCATTTACCCTAGACATAAAGATAAATATACCTTATTTACCTAAGATTGTCTCAATCACCCTGCGTGTGCCGAAGGATTTAGCAGTTGACTTGATCCACCAGTCGTGTGTTCGCAACTTTCTGATATTTGGGGAACCTGACGTGAAGGTTCGGCATGGAAGCTCAGGTCTAAAGGTATATTTTTAATTCTATTCTGCATATGCATATAGGAAATTTGGCGATTGAAGCAGAAGCGTGAACATCCTTGGTAGCTGAAGCTGACTCTTTAACCTTGTAATCTCCTGGCTGTTGAGGGCTGGTCATTGAGACCTGAGCACCTCCACTGAGATTTACAAATAGAAGGATCCTCGTCACGTTACCTTTGTCCATCAACTTCTGTGAAAGCAACGATAGCACATGCATACTTAGAATTGATGTATTATATTAATTTGATCAATCTTAATGTAAAGACTTTGCACAGAGCACAATCACAAAGAGCCTCTTCATCGAGGTAAATCAGGTATATTTTCTTTATTTCTGTTTGCAAAGTAGTAGGAAAATTTTCTTTATTTCTGTTTGCAAAGTAGTAGGAAAACTTTCTTTATTTTTGTTTGCAAAGTAGTAGGAAAATTTTCTTTATTTCTATTTACAAAGTAGTAGGAAAACTTTTTTTATTTCTATTTGCAAACTAGTAGGAATGTTTTCTTTATTTCTGTTTGCAAAGTACTAGGAATATTTTCTTTACTTCTGTTTGCAAAGTATCTTTTACCACGGCGTCGCATCAAGAATAAGAAATAGATGTACTATTATGTGAACTACATACTTATATTTCATTTCTATCACTAAAGTTAGATTTATCTAATATGGCTAACCATTTTGAAGAGCAACGTATTTGGAAAATCATAGATTCAATTAAAATGGATAGGGGGGAAATTTAATGGGACAAATGCAACTGCATATCTTAAATATTATGAACAATTGACATAACAATATGGGTTACCTGAAGACCACAAGAAAGACACATTTATACGTATTGCTCATGGTTTTACTAGAGAGAGTAGTTCAACCAAACATGACTGCCGAATTTTAAAACTCAGCTTCTTACTGATTTTTCACATGAAGGTTACAGTAAGAATAATAGAGCTTCATTCATGAGATGGGTAGGAACTACAAAACTAGATCAACATATAACTCAGGGGTTAACTGCGTTTAATGTGAAAGTTAACCAAATGCTTGAAGCCGACCGAATAGCTCTAGAACCAGATAAATTACGAAGTTTCCTAAGCATGTTAGACCCTTCTCTTAGACGTGAGCTAGAACCAATGCTTGAGGACAGAGCGAGTACGAGTGGGCTAACTGGAAATTGGGATAACGTTCGGGCCACTGTCCATAGGTTAGCTCAAAGATAGGAGGGTAATCAGATGCAAACCCCAAGAAAAAATGAAAGAGATGCACTAGGAAAATTAGAAAATGATCCCACTTCTCATAACCCTAGTAAGGATGACTCAGAAATTTCAATGTTAAAAACAATAGTGGAATCAATTGCCAAACATATGGAGACTTTGGCAAGTGAAATAGCTACTATAAAGAGTATGCAAGAGATTAGATTGAGAGATCAGGAGAAACCAAAAGAGTAAGAGCAAAATCCTAGGATTCAAATGCCAGCTAGAAGAACATTTAACCAAGCCCACAGATGTCTCTAGTGCGATGATTTAGATCACCCACACTAGACATGTAACTTATCTAAAGAGGCCAAGGATAGGAATTGGGTCACAGAAGTTGATTGAAAGATCTATGACTATGTAACAAAAAGGCATTTGGCATCAAATTATGGGAAAGGGGGTATGAAAACTTTCTTTGAAGCCTCCACAAGCCAAAATACATATGTTTGTAGGCTTGAAAGTGATGACTCTAATTGTGACTTTTGGAATCAAGTTTATGATACTGCTAGTAGGGGGACGTTATCAGCTGAGAACTTATATGCTATGAACTCAAATATTAGAGCAAAGACATGTTGGAATGAGCTAGTATATATGTTCTCTATTTATGCTCATGAAATTAATGTAGACGAGAAAAGGAAACGTGATGAAGAGGGACAGTCTAAACGAACAACTAGGACTAGAAAAGAGAGAGAAACTACTGAATCAATTAATGAACCACCTAGGACGGAGCCTAGTAAAGAAATAAAACAATAGGAACAAGAAAAGAAACCTTAGAATAAGGGAAAGGTAAAGAAATTAGAAGAAAATTTAGAAAAGAAAACAACAAGTGAAGATAGAAGTCAGGATAAACCTAATGAAACTCAACCCATACGTGAAGAAGGTAGTAAGGAACAAAAACCAAAAAAGAAACCACCGACTTTCCGATCGATCTCTGAAATCAAGAAACAAATAGACATTCGGAAGGCTATGGATGAAAAAATTATGAAAGCAGAGGCAACCATGACATTAGAAGAATGGTTAGCATTTTCACGAACTCATGTGAAGGAAGATTTCATGAGTATCATCAAAAGATGAAGAGAACCTATAGAGTATAGAAGGGAGGATATTGAAATGGAAGAAAGGAAAGAACAGGATGAACCAAAAGTGAGTGTTGTGAAAATTAATGAATCTGAGTATGGTGAATCTTCTGATCATAGAAACTATTTGGGCCCCCTAATTGGACATTTAGAAAAAGA
This sequence comes from Ceratopteris richardii, assembly GCA_020310875.1. Lineage (NCBI taxonomy): Eukaryota > Viridiplantae > Streptophyta > Polypodiopsida > Polypodiales > Pteridaceae > Ceratopteris > Ceratopteris richardii. Next base: position 158,809,096 of record CM035419.1, on the reverse strand, counting down.
AAATGATGACCCACATAGTCATTATACTCATAAAAATTGTGCTAGGGGTACCATTGAAAGTATGGTTAAGATAGGAAATAATAATAAACCGCAAGTAGCACTAATAGATTTAGGATCAGAAATAGGTAGTTATATAACGAAGGAAAATGGCCAATTGATAGAGACCATGGATGGAAAATGAAGGCAGCCAACAATGCTTCTGGCTATTTACTAGGAGCTTGTGCAAATGTTCCTATTACTATTGGAGGTGTTAAAGAGGAACATAATTTCTTCATTCATGATGATTGCTCGTACCCAATTATTTTGGGGCAGCCATTCGTTTGTGAAGCAAGAATGGAGACAAAAGTGTTGGACGATGGAAGTGCTTTCACAAGAATGCATTCTCGTGATGGCCTTCAATCTGTACAATTCATGACGCTCTGTATTAACCATCCTCGTAATTGTAGGTCTTTAAGAAAAACTCCTTTAAGACACTTAGATCAGGATTTCGAGTAAATGCCACTGTTGAGCGAGATGACATTGGACTTTGGTTCGAAATCTCGCAAAATCTTGTACATAATTTAGATAAGATGACTGTTTATTTTCCGTCTGCTACTTTAAATATTTTGCATTTTTAACATGTGAAAAACATTTGAAAAACAAAGGAGATCTGTTAATGGATGAAACTATTGAATATGTTATTGAAACTACACATTGCTTCTCAACATTAGAAGAATTAGAAATTTGTTATCAAAATAAGTCTAATTCTCATATTCTCATCTCTTCACTTGATGTGTATGCATTAATTCAAGAATATGCCTCTAATATTGATCATCAATATGATGCCTTAGTTGAGACCAAATATAAAACTATTAGTAAGAAGGTTAAACCCGTAGCACAACCACTACCTAAATTCAGTAATGATATTATAAAGAATGTAAGTCATGAGCCAATCCTTAGAAATCTGACAAATATTGGCCATGTATTTACTAAAGAATCCTTAAAAAAATTAAATTAGATGCTAATGGTTTCCTTCTTCCAGTAGAAAAAGAGTATTTTCTAAATATTATTGAGCAACATGGAAAAGCATTTTCTCTAGAGCCTTCAGAGATATGATGCGTAGATCTTAGGATAATTTCTCCAATTCTAATTTTTACGATTACCCATATTCCTTGGAATTTGCACCCTATTCCGATTCCTAAAGCTCATCTTTGAGAGTTGATTAGATTACTTAAAGGAAAAATTCACATGCATATTCTAGAATCCTCTTCAGCTCCCTATTCAAACCATTGCTTTACAGTGCCCAAGAAGAATGGAAAACTTCGGTTTATCCAAGATCTTCAACCAGTTAACAAAGTGACCATTAGAAATGTGGGTACAGGTCCAATTGTGGATGAATTTGCAGAAGCATTTTTAGGCAATTCTATTTATTCAATGGGCGATCTTTACTCTGCATATGATCAATTTCAATTGGCACTGAAAGTAGAGACATTACTACCATGAAAATACCTCTGGGATTAGTTAGGATGTGTACGTTACCTCAAGGTGCGACAAATTCACTTGCTCACATGATAAGTGCAATGAATTTGGTTTTGCATGATTTCATTCCTCACATTACTATGCCCTTTATAGATGACATTCCTATTAAGGGTTGCTTGGAAGAAGAGAAAGATAGCACTCTGGATGAAGATGGTTGTCATAGATTTGTTAAAGCTCATATCCTTGATTGCCAAAAGATCTTTTAGCGATTTATTCAAGTTGGATTAACATTATCCATAGAGAATTGTATTCTTGGTGTTAATCAGGTCCTTATTGTCGGTCATCTTTGTGGCCATTATCGATTGAATCCATACCCTCATAAAATTGACACCATTAGTAAGATTTCGGAGATATGTCAAAATGTGAGTGAGGTTCGAAGATTCTTAGGAGCTTGTATCTTGCACATGTAGTTAACTGTCTGTATGACTTATTAAGGAGGAAAAGAAATTTTTTATGGACTAAAAAACATACTCATGGGATGCGTAGGCTAAAGAAGTTATTACAAGAAGCTCCAATCCTTAAGCGACTAGATTAAACATACCACATTTTGCACATGTAGTTAACTGTCTGTATGGTTATTAAGGAGGAAAAGAAATTTTTTATGGACTAAAAAACATACTCATGGGATGCGTAGGCTAAAGAAGTTATTACAAGAAGCTCCAATCCTTAAGCGAGTAGATTATATGGACAGTAGGCCTATTATTTTGACTGTTGATACTAGCCCTATTGGGATAGGCTGGGTCATAAGTCAGGATCATGAAGAGGGTAGATGATATGCTATTTGATTTGGAGCTAAAATATTGCATAAAACTCAAAGACATTACCCTCAAATTAAGAGGGAACTTTGGGGTTTAGTCACAGCTCTAAAGTCTGATAAAGAATATTTCATAGGTGCAAATGTGATTGTTGAGACAGATTGTTTACCGCTAATAGGAATGATCACAAATTGTTCTTCTCCGGATATTGCCATGCTTCACTGGATTTCTTATATTAAATTTATAAATCCAGTTTTAATTCATATTTCAGGTAAATCTAACTCTATTGCTGATATGCTTTCAAGAGCTAGATACGATGAGAATGATGAAGCCAAAGTAGATACTAATACGATTAATTATGATTTTCAAGTTTATGTGTACGAAAAATTTAGTAGTGATGAATATAAAGGAGAATGGCTAGACATTGGGAGGCATCTTAGTACTTTAATTAGATCACCTTCATGGTCTTCAAATAGATATAGAAATAATAGAAAAAGAGCACTTCACTTTTTCTTGAAAGATGGTCTAATCTGGAGACATGCAAGGGGGAAAATTAGATTGCCACAAAGGGTACTAGGTACTGAGAATCTTCAGATGTAACTCATGAAGAGCATGCATGATACTTTATGGGCTGGGCATAAAGGATTTGTAGCAACTTATGAAGAAATTAGAGAGGGTTATTGGTCGCCAGGTATTTATGTTAATGTAAAGAATTATGTCAATTCTTGTGATGTATGTCAAGTTTATTCCTCACTTAAACATAGGGATCCACTGCACCCTACATATCCACGGTGCATACACTACAAGTGGGTAGTTGGCTTAGTGACCATGCCCAAAGGTATAGATAGCATGAGATACATAGTTCTTGCACGAGAAGATCTTACTAAACATGTTGAAGGCCGAGCTCTAAGATCTAAAACCACTTTCTATGTATGTAAATTTCTTCTTGAAGATGTGATTTCAAGATTTGGGTATATTGAAAAGGTAGTAGTTGATAGGGGAGAATTAGATGCGCAAGAGGCTACAGAATTCTTTGCTAGCCATCGGATTCGTTTAGCTCTTACCACTGCATATAACCCTGAAGCTAACGGAAAGATCGAAAGAGGGAATTCTCCTATCATTAAGGCGATTTCTAAAGCTTGCAAAGGAGAATTTAAGAATTGGCTGAAATTTTTGCCATTTGCTTTGTGGGCTGATAGAATGACCTGCACTAGAACGAGGGGATTTATGCCGGCAGAGCTAATGTACTGCCAGAAGCCAATTTTTCCAGTACATACTCAAATCTTTACTTGGACTACACTTCCTTGGGAAGAAAATCTATCTATTGAAGATTTATTAGCTCTAGGAATTCAGCAACTAGAGCAAGGGAATGAAATATTAGAAGAAGCTGTAGCTAAATTGAAAGATTCTCTACTTAAAAATAAAAAATATTTTGACAAATCACATAGGTTAAGGTCAAAGATTGGGTTTTAATTTATGATAGTACAATCGATTCACAGTATGATGCTCGTAGGAAATTAAAGAAGCGTTGGTTTGGACCTTATGTGGTGGTCACAATTTATGATAATGGAACGTATGCTTCACGAGAGTTGGATGGAACTCCTCTTAAGAATTTAATTGTAGGTAAAAGAGTTAAATTACTCAAACGAAGAAATGAAGAAATTTATGAGTTGTTATATGATGAAGAAAATGAGGAACAAATTTTTAGTTAAAATGATGTATAAATTTTCTTTTAAATATGTTTTTTCTTTTACATGTATGAAAATAAAAGTTTATTTATAAAAACTAATTTTCCTTTTGTATAACGTTCCTCATCGAACCCATATAAATGAACATTCGAACATACAAAAGATAAATGCAACATTAGTCTCATAATCAAAAGAACAAATTAGACAATGTATTTAAACCAGAGAATATATATATTAATAAAGAGATCTTATCTTGTGAATCTTAAGATGTTAGATTCCAAATACATCACTAGCTCCTTGATGAATCCTCTTTCTTCTCTATACATCAGCTTTGGAAAATAGCTTCTTGATGAAGCCTCAACCTCCCGACCACCCCCGAGCTAACACAACCTCATTCACACTCACACTCTCAATCTCAATCTCAATCTCAATCTCATTTGCAATCACATTCTCACTCTCAATCACACTCTCAATCACAATCACAATAAGAGGATTACACAATTATAATCCAAATGTCAATTTGAAACCCAATGTCGATCTCTTGGTTTGCTTGTTTGTCCACATTGATTGCAAGAATAACTTCCTAAAGAAGGCCTTTTTCTAATCTCGATCTCGGCATCATCGTCTTCATCATCAAATCTTTGATCTTCCATATTGAACCACCTTCGGTAGTAAATTAGCAGTCACATCGTCATCTTGACCTCATCGGCCCAATTTAGTACATGTAGTATTCAACTCCCTGTTAAATGGGCCCTCCATTCACATCTTTGCATTATCTTTCATGCGTCTTGCTCTCTGTTTCTGTCCCCAGTGTTTTGGATGTCCATTTGTATTCCATGGGGAACCTCAACACCCATGATGGATGCGATGTTATTTTACTGCATAAGATCTGAGGAATCATACTCATAAGCATTCACGCAAAGTATGTACCCTTCTGGTATCACATCTCGTAGGTAACGGCGAAGTTAACTCAAAACTCCACAAATACAAAACGAAAAACACTAGGAAACGTTCGTATATATTAACGCTTTGGTTTGCGTGTAGGGAGCATATCCAATCTTCATTACCATGTCTGATACAGCAACTTCGTTGTCTCATCACCATGGTCTCTGTTACAGCAACTATTACCTCCGCAACCCTTGTGAAGAATCATCGTGGCTTAACTTCTCTCTTTGTCATCGTGCATAAACAAAGAGTTGGTCGAATTTCACATCTACAAGATGAAGAAAACCTTCAATTACTTGGATAGAGAATTTTGAGAGACGCCGTACTGGAACACATGAAGAAGGATGAAATTGTTGTCTCAGTTCATGTCCAGATAATTCTGCACTTGAACGTTGAGAATACGACAGCAAAAGCAAAGAAACATGTCGGTCAAGCTTGGATGTTCTCGACTCTTGCCGTCGACTCCGTTGCAGAAGCCGATGAACGAAGGGTCCACACATCTTCATGTCCACGCACCTTCTTATGCTCACACTCCATGGATTGCGATGAGAATTCACAAACTTTGCCAGCAATAGTTCCACAAAAAGCGGAAGTATTTACCAAGAGTTTTCTGAATCTATATGAGAAGAATGAATGTACGATGAAAGGACTTGAGGATGGATGTACTTATAAAGTCAAGGGATGGACGATACATAAAATTTGAAGAAAGAAACTTCTCATTTTTATAGGAACAGACTTCTCGTTCTTCTATAGGAACAAATCTCCTTCGGTTACCTAGCAGGACTGAAGACAAATTGACAGAGAAAATGTTGATTTCTTACGTGAAGAATATAGAAGGAAGGACTTCAACTAAGTGAAAAGAGGTGTTTCTTACCAGATGTAATAATGAGGAGAAGAGTGTGTGCAGATTATATTTCTATAGTAGTTTATACAGATGTGGACAATCCATGACACCGTGAGAGAGTTGTATTGAATGAGGGAGATCAAGGGAGGACAAATGCCGGATCGAGTTTTTTTTTCAATTTGAATGCCTGAGACAACTCTGACAGAAAAGACATCAATCAGCGAGAAATCAAGGATCTATTTGTCTGTATTCTTTTCTTCCGTAGTATCGCTTCCATCGTTATAGGGGCCATTGTCACAATCCTGCTATGGAGCTTTCTGCATATTGGATCTGATGACACCGACGGAGTCGCATCCATGGTGGTCTTCATTAGTTGGATATTCATCTAGTGGATGATAGAGGTGACTCCTACAGCTGATCCTTCATGCTTGCAATTGCCATCGAGCATTACGGATTGCAGAGGCGTATGGCAATGAAGTTGCTCATTCTTCTTGGAGGAAAGGTTATGGATCCCTGGTTGCTTTTATTCAGTTTTTGTGTTGGCTCAGAATTTGTAAGTATGGGGGTGTTCAACACTTCAACATCTGTGATTATGATGCCGATGGGTTTGGGAATTCTGGAAAAGACAATGTCAACCATACATCAGGTGACGGATGAGGATATCGACGTCGGGGAAACAAATATCAGGATGAAGGTGAAGCTTTCAACGTAGCATTTCCTGGGACCATGGAAGATTGATGATCTTGGCAGGATTATACGAGAGTTAGTTCCCAGATGCGAAACAGATAACCTACTTGCAATGGATGATGTTTGGGCTTCCAATGATCTGCGCTCTACTCTTTGTGTTGTGATTGTTGCTTTGTGTCTCATTTTGTCCATAGTCATGAATGCAGTCCATTGCACGTTGGTCACAAGATTCTCATCTTCTTCATGACATAGTTTCCATGGTTCCAACATCTGGTTGGCTTTCAAATTTGATGGAAAGGTCTAGAATGTCCTTATCTCAAGTGCGGTTTCTAGCATTGCAAAAAGCTAATCGTATACTTGATATGACCAAACCATTGTTGATGATCTCATTGAAGATTCGACATGGAAGATGGTGGCTTCATGATGAAAACAAAGATATTATAACTACATTTGAGAAGAAAAAAGATCGTGCGGGAATTTTCTTTTATCAACCAAGATTAGCAAGATTGTTCCATCAGATTGAGATTGTGAGTGAGAGTGTGAGTGTGAATGAGATTGAGAATGAGATTAGTATTGCGATTGTATAATCGCGTAATTGTGATTGAGAGTGAGAGTGAGAGTGAGAATGTGATTGAGATTGCGAGTGTGAATGAGATTGTGATAGCTCGGGGGTGGTCGGGTGGTCGAGGCTTCGTCAAGAAGCTATTTTCCAAAGACATTGTATAAAGATGTTCAAATCTTCATTCGGAACCTATTACTTGTATCTGGAATTGTAAAACATAAGATTCATAAGATAACTTTTCTTTCGTAAGCTTCCATTCTCTTAATTAGTTTGTTCAATTTTGTGAATAGAAATTATATTATCTGATATATTTCTTTTCTTTATGGGTTTGTCGAGGAATTCTACAATCACGATCTGTAAGTTCTTCATAGAGCGCTATCCAATCTCCATAGTCTTTTGGTGAATCTAGAGTGCTGTCTAATCACTCGGATGTCCTCGTCTTGTTTCTTCTTCCTACATTGATTCTGGAGGATTAATATCAGTTGAAGGTACAAGCATATTGTCATCTTCGTAAGATAGACGCATATCATCCTCTTTGTGAGATAAGAGAATCACTACATACAAAATAGAAAATAGCACAATTAACATGCAATAAACATATTTCGATCAAGAGACCCGAACATGCACCTATGACAGCAGCTACAACACTATATATGACCACAGATGCATCTACACATTGTTATAATGTAAAGGTGTTATGTATCTATCCACACGCCTGATTGACTATATATTTTACGATCCGTAGGATAATAACGGCCACTATAAAATCAAGGCGGAACAGACAAGCGAGCAAGCCGCCTCGTGTACAACGAAATTCAAGCTGCTACGTTTGCAGGAAACATATACGACAAAAAACCAAAGGCAAAGAAAACGTAATACAATAACAAAACAGACTGCACGATCGATTACATATTAATAGCGCATGTTTCAGACACACATAGTCTTTCAGAAAGGACACTCCGCTATCTCATGATGTGCCTAAACTCCATCGAACCCTCACTTCATGGGCTTCTGCAACGGAGTCGACGACTGGAATCCCCTTTCACCTTCATCTTTCCTTCAAGGTGATGAGTCACGTAAGAAGAAAAGGACTCTTTTGCCGTTTGTTGTATCTTTGTCAGGTCTGGATTTATTGATTTATTCGGAGACAAGTAGCTCAATGTTCACGGAAGTTCGAATCGGGTAGAGAAAGATACCACAGCATGCACGCACAAGTGCTTCCAGTGGTTTAACAATATCGAGAGCCACACTATTGTCTCCGTGATTTTAGCACTAAAACTCTTTAGCGTTACTTTACTTTCTATTTTAAAACTTCTTGACCTCTCACTATTTTTACAATGATTGCTTTTTCGTTACGTTTTCGTGCTTTTGTTTTCTTATTCGTTTTCTTATTGTTTTATGGTTTACTATTTGGTTTCACACTTGTATGGGATTCACATGCGAAGGTTATATGCAGACATTCACACACACCCAAAAGAGTAAGTACACACATTACACCTCGATTCACATAGGTGGCACATATTCGTACATATGAATATACCTTCTAACAATGTGTTATTATACATCCTCAATGTTTAAATAGTGCTATGATAAAACTCAAATCCAAAAGCTTACTATGTGAAATTCTCCATGCAAGTTCGGATTTCCAAGAGACAAATGACTTTGACTATTGATATGCTTCCAACGACAAGATATGTATATCTCTATCATTGGTATGTTACATTTTGAGTCTACATGTTGTTGATTGTTAGCAGGAGTTGAACATGCTTTTTGAACAAATAAACTAAAGAATGTTTTATGATGAAGATGTTGATGAAGATGCTGATGAAGATTAAAGATTTGTTTTAAATCAGGTGAAAAAGTTTTAATTAAAGATTTGTTTGAATCTTTTGTATATATGCATTGCGTTACTGAATGAGTTAAAAGGATATGTTCAAACTTTAAAAAAAATCAAGTAGAATTTAAGATGTTAAATATCTGATATATTTTATGATTGAAGCATGAAAAGTTGTATTTATATGAAGTGAATCATATAGTTAAATAGAAACTTTTGGAATTGGAAGCTTGTGGAAGAAATGGTAGCCTTATTTATGAATACAAGTATATGCTAAATACTTTATCCATTAGTAAATGGGATTTTTGTATCTTACTATTTATTCCTTATGAGATCTGATCTCTAAATGATTTAAAAGATAAAACTTCATACCCAATTTAGCCTATATGTATGTGTTTGTTTTTGGTGAGCTATGTTGGGCTAGTAGGCGGGTGGAATAACCTTGGTCGGGTGATCAAGGCCACAAGATGATGCTAGTTTCATCATAGGCGTCACCTTTGTGTTGTCATGCGCCTGCGTGGGTCGATAGGCGAGTGAAGTCACTCTCGTCGGGTGGCCAGAGCCACTAGCTGACGTCGATTTCATGTAGGCCTGACGTAGTTTTATCATGTGCTATGCCAGGTTGGCACACAAGTGGAAGAAACTTGGCCCGGTGGATAAGTCCAAGAGTCGCACCCAATTTTGGTATAGGCCGATATATTAATTAAATAAAGAGCTGAGTTGGGATGAAGTAATAAAGAAAGAAAACAATGATATGAAAAAAAAAAGAAATGAATGGAAAGTCAGACCATAGGAAATAAAACTAAGAGGCATATAATTCTATTAACTGATGAAAAAAGTTTTGTATATGCTGTTATGCAGGATAGGTTACTTATTCCAAACAAGTGACATGAACAGAAGGACTATGATACTTATGATTTATTCCTTCTAATGCTTGTTCAAATGTGGATTCAAAGATATCACATGATACTTATATGACTTATATCTATTTTGATGTTCTAGAAGATTTGTACTAATCTTTTTAATTGCACAAAGATGTATGAATACATGATAAAATTAAAATTTGAAAATTTAAAATTTATTTTCAAAGAATTTGATACTGCTTTCCATTGAACTACAGGTTGGCCCACCGAGACGATGTGCAGGTTTGGTGGGGGCGAATGTCGGAAAGTTTTTCACCTTCTAGCTGATGACTAGCAAAATAAAAATATGACCCTCTATTACACTATTGATGAAATGTTTTGCTTGGAAATTATCTCTTTGTAAGTGTTTATAGGTTTAAATTGATGAAGAAAACATATGCTCATATTAGGGTTTACCCTAAACTGCTCATATAATGTGTGTTTGAGCCATTTAAATATTGAAACATGGGTATATGACCCTAGGTTTACATTTACTTATGTTTATTTAAGTTAAGAACATTAATTCTAGGTTAATATTAGGGTTAAAGCTAGGTTTCTAAAGGGTTTCAATGGGTTTCTGATGGGTTTCAACTATATTTTTAAGGTTTTTACTGAGTTTTAAGGGTAAAAATATTAGGCATTTAATTAAATTAATCTATAAAATGAACATTGATTTCTTAAAAATTAAAATATGATTTATTTAGTTACTTTAATCATGTGTGTAAATATAATTACTAAGGTTTTATATAATTTAAACCCTAAACTAAGCTTAAATTAGATCAATTATTTGATTATGAGAATGTAGGATAATTAAATTAAAAATGATAAATTAAAAGGATAATTATTTATTGGTGTGTGTGAGTATGAATTTAAAGAATGGTTCATAAAAGATGTGGAATTAAAGTGTGTAAAGAGTGGATCATAAAAGATATGCACTTAAAGTAAATAAAGTTGGTTAAAAGAAAGGAATGGTGTCAGTTGATGTAGATGAAAAGAGAGAAGTAGAAATTAATATAATTAAAGTAGTTAAAGTAAAATGAAAAGTGTGGTTGAGGAAATAAAGCAAAACCAAAAGTGAGGTTTACAAATGTGTTGAGTAAGAATATATTTGTGTGATGAGCTCCAGTTTTTCCTAATGTTTCTTGCAGGTAGTACTTTCTTTTTTTCCTCTTTCTGCTCCTTATGTACGCATAAGAGAGAGTTTTTTTTTTCCCCTAGCTTGTGCGTATGCAGGCAGAGAGAGGGGTGATTTAGAGAGGGATTTTGAAGATAGTGCACTACCTAATCTGCTTAATTTGTGTTTTCAAGATGTTCGAATAGGGCAGCGACCCTCCATGTACTGAGGGGGTTTATTGATTCCCTATCTTAGAGTGTATTACCTTGCATATTATCGATACCTATGGAGATTGCATTACCTGACCATCAGTTGGTCGAAGGTGCGCAAGTCGCAGTTGCACCTTTTCTCGCTACAAGGAATAAACAAGTCAGAAGATGGAAAAATACTAGCTATCGATGTCCTTTTCTGTTTCAAGAAGGTGCTCGATTTATTGACCCAAGTTGGGCATGCAAGGGTGAAGCGTGGTCCTCGAAAGTTGGACAGTATCTCAGCTAACGATCTTGAGGGCGGGTTTATGGGTAAGTTTGATATTAGATTCAGCATAAGTGATGATGCTCACGACTCTACTACAGCTTACAGGGACTTTGGGCCTGTGTATGGTGAACGTATACCTTGTCAGGTTCCCCCTGCATTTACAAAATCCAAGTGTCCGGAAGCGTCTGGTATGTGGCAATCGCAACTCATCATGCGTCCCATAGTGAGAGACGAAGTCTTGCTTCTCTATTGTCTACGCATATCGATGCTCAGAGAGAGTGGTCAGAGAGAAAATCACTGTAGAGAGAGACCTGTCGGATCTGGGATGGAGAAAGTTCTATCTGCACGGTAGAGAGATTCATGGCGTGTGGTCAGAAAGAGACTTTAGAGAGAGGTTCTAGTGGCGCTAAAAAACTGGAGCCGAGAGCGTTCATCTTCTTCATCTTCTCTTGTATTGTGTGTAGTTATACAGGAACCTGTGTGTGTTTGTCTCTAGTTTCATTCACTATTGTCATGTCTTTTGACCAATGCAAACTACTGTTGCTACCTTTGCAACAGGGGGTCAGCCTCAATCAAGGCTCTGATCTTGTCTGCCCTGTTTGCTCATAAGACTTTCAGGAAACTCTTGGCCTACCACGAATATCATCCCTTCTCGCTTCCACATCTACTCACGCTATAGGGGTTGTTGACACGCACGGATCGAGAAAGCGAGAGACAAAAGAAGAGAGAGAATATGTTAGAAATGATATTAAAGAGCGAGTTTTATAAAGTAATGCTGCCCTCCTCCCTCCATGGCAGCTGCAAATGCGTACGACTCCGTGAATTGGAGAGAGAAAGAGAGAAAGAAAGACAGAGAGAAAGAAAGAAAGAAAGCAGAGAGAGAGAAAGAAAGAAAGAAGAGAGTAAGAAAGAAAGACAAAGAGAGAAAGAAAACAAAGAGAGAAAGAAAGACAAAGAGATAAAGAAAGAAAGAAAGAAGAGAGAGAGAGAGAGAGAGAGAAAGAAAGAGAGAGAAAGAGAGAGGAGGAGAGAGAAAGAGAGATAGAGAAAGAGAGAGAGAAAGAGAGATAGAGAAAGAGAGAGAATGAGAATAAGAAAGAATTAAAGATTTGATATGTGTTTTTTTAGTTAATGTTTTAATTTAACATTAATATATTAGCTAAGTAATACTTATAGATGGTTACATGGATGCATTAATATGCATGTGTTCATGAATCTACATATATGTGAGAATGAATGAAGATGCATATGCATATTTATAATGAATGCATATATATATATATATATATATATATATATATATATATATATATATATATATATATATATATATATATATATATATATATATATATATATATATATATATATATATATATATATATATATATATATATATAATTGCATATGCATATGAAATGTTAGCATATGTATGTAAATTAATGCATGTGTAGCAATATGAGTGTATGAATGAAGATGCATATGCATATTTATAATGAATGCATATATATATATATATATATATATATATATATATATATATATATATATATATATATATATATATATATATATATATATATATATATATATATATATATATATATATATATATAAATATAAATATAATTGCATATGCATATGAAATGTTAGCATATGTATGTAAATTAATGCATGTGTAGCAATATGAGTGTATGCATTATATTAGATGTATGTGCATGATAAATATGTATATAGAAGTGAGAGTGAATGTGAGAATTATAGTATGCATGATTAGAATGCATTGGTAAGAATGGTATAATGAGAGCACGCATGTAAAGTGCATTAAAACGCATACACTTAAAAAAGTGGGTAATTATACATTGGCATGATGTAGGTGTGTATAAGAGTAATGAAGTAAATGTATGAGTGAGTGTGCATATACATAAATGAGTAAGAAAATGAATTTATGTATGTGCATTAGAGTGTTTGTTAATACGCATAATAGCATAAACTTATATTTTAAATGTTTCTTGCAGACATTACAATAAAAAGTGTCCAAAGAGCAGTTCAAGAAAGTGAAGAATTCAGCAATCCAGAGATCCGTCAATCTTATATAAAACCATAGAAATTATCTTTGATTAAGCTATTTGTATAGGAATCATTAGAGTTTAGCATCCTCTTAGATAAATTTCATCATTTCATAAAGATTTATCCATAGCTTTGTAGACACCTATTTTTGTTATTAGCATTAATTCAATTACTATTTCCATTATCTTTATTGTCGATGTCTACAGTTGAATATGAAAGTAATGCCTCTATAGAAGTCGAAGTAGAAGTAGTTAAGGACATTATTAGGCACGAATCTTTAATATCAGTATCTCATGATTATTGTCTTACTAGGTTTTTAACATTATTTTCGATTGCATCTCCCGAACCTAAAGATAGTGCAAACTCATTTCCACCACCTCTAATTAGAGGTATGCAACCTCAGCATATTGAAAACCAAGAAGACGAAATTATAAAAGATAACATAACTGAGGAAACCTTAATTTTACCTTCTCCTCAAGAAGCAATTGATAGGTATAGGATAGCTCAACCATACGGTCCTTAGAAGTATAGAGTGATAAGCTTACCTATTAGATATTTCTTAAATTTAGAGTTATTTAGAATTTCATTTACCCTAGACATAAAGAAAAATATACCTAATTTACTTGAGATTTTCTAAATCACCCTACGTGTGCCGAAGTATTTAGCGGTTGACTTGATCCTCCAGCCGTGTGTCTGCAACTTTCCGACAATGGCATCACCAAACATATTCATCAAAAAGGGGAGAGGAATATAATTGAGAACTAGAGACCTATCACAATGCTTCAAACTGGGTATAAGATTCTTGCTAAAGTCATTGCCAATAGGATATCCTCCCATTTAGACTAGTGGCTTAGCAAAGACCAAAAAGGCTTCATTAAGGGGAGGTCAATATTGGAAGCCATCATTGGTATCTAGGAAGGTCTAGACTTAGCTGAAGAATCTAATTAGCACATTGTCTTCCTTAAGATTGACTTTGACAAAGCCTACGATAGATTGGAATGGGACTATATTTTACAATCACTCAAAGACCTCGCGTGTAGTCAAGGATTCCTCGGGATGATCTCCACTCTCCTTGGTAATGCTTCAACCAAAGTAAATGTCAATGGGCAACTTTCAAAGGCAACCAAATGGAAAAGGATCCATCAGGCAAGGTTGCCCATTGTCCCTACTGCTCTTCGCCATTGCCACAAAAGGACTTAGCCCGCTTGTGGAGCAATAGATGGAGCTTGGTCACATAAGAGGTATCACTTTGCCACATAACTCTAGGCAAATGACCATGAGGCTATTTGTGGATGACACAAACGCCTTTGTTCAGAATGACGATACCAGCCTGGAAACCTTTTGGTGGTGCCTTGACACCTTTTGTGTGGCCTGTCGATCCATAATTAACCATTCCAAGATAGCATTCAGGGCTATCAAAGGGACTCAACCCAATCTCCTCAGTGTGGAGGAATGCCAAAGCATTCAATTGGGTCAAATCGTTCGCATTCTTGGTATCCCCATGGGATTCACTCTGACTCTGGAACAAAGGTGGGCCTCGATCCTCGCTAGGCTTAATAATAAACTTAACTATTGGAGAGGTTTGCAAATCAATCTTGTTGGCAAGGCCATGGTGATCAACACGCTCCTCATATCCTCAGTCATATACTTTCTTTCGTGCTGGAGACCGAAGGATCAAGAATTAACCAAATTGGAAAGTACTTGTAGGAACTTTCTTTGGACTAGGGACCATAACAAGAGGGGAGTGCCTAAACTCAAATGGTCCATATGCACTAGCTGAAAGAAGAGTGGAGGTTTGGATATTATGGACATTGGTGGCATAACCAATAAACTTGTGGCAAAGTGGATGATTAAGGCCTGGTGCAACAGAGATTCCTCTTGGGCCACATTAATTTTCAAAAAACACAAATACAATTACTCTGGTGGGCTACCGTGGATGGAAAAACCTCAAATTCCTCACCCTCTTTTTTCTCCGATTTCTCACCCAAAGGATCGATCCTGGTAAGATCCTTGTGGTTGAGCTGGAATAGATTCAAACCTCACATCAAAATCAGTGAAGATTGGAAGTGGGCTGCAGGTATAAGACAAAATGAATTTATTTGGTTCCCAATCCAAGGCATGAGAAACATGGAGCCTTGGAATGTCTTAAGTGCCAAGAGACTCTTGAATAAGGGATTCAAACAATGGAAGCATCTCTGGAAATAGGACATGAACAAATGGGTGGACTTTGAAGACCTTGACCCTAGTGTTGCGGTCACATACGAGGAATGGAAATGTTTTATTGAGGAGACACCATGCTTGGGACCGCTCTAAAATCCCACTACTGATGGGACAGGATGCTCAGGACCTAATGGGCCATAAATGGTTGAATGGTAATTGCCTCTCCAAGCTTCCTTATGTTAAAGATCACAATGAAACTCACATCAGTCTCAAAAAGAAATGGTGTCTCAACTTGATGTGACTTCAATGGGATATGAAATTTATGTCTATCTTGTACCCTCTGATTGAAAACAAAAAGTTGGTCCTCCTATGGAAAATTTTACACCGTGGAATGTGGACCAATGCAAAATCTAACAAGATCTGTGGTGTTTCAACCTGGTGCAAGCCATCTTGCCGTACCAAAGAGGATGTCGATCACCTGTTCTTACTTTCCCTAAATCGCTTCCATTATGGAGGATCTTTGGTCCTTCTCTAGGACTCCAAGAACAAATCAATTGGAAGCAAGCCCTCATTGGTGAAGCGATCGGTTCCTCTGCGTCATACAATCACGAGAGAGATCCTTGGGAAGATTTGGTGGGAAAGATGCACTCACAACTTTGTCAATACCCTCGAGGAGTGGTCGATTGACAAGTCCCTATTCCTTCTCGGCAAAAGAATTTCTAATTGTAAGAAACCCCCCCCCCCCCCCCCCCCTTTCAGACATCACAAAGAGCTACAGTATGTCAACAATAAACTTAATACCAAGTTGGCTCCGCATGATGGGAATGCGAGGTTTATCAACCTCCTCCATAACTTCATGTAAGCTTTGAAAGGTCCACCACAAAGGTTCTGGCAGAATGTCAAAGAGAAAATTAGACTTCAGAAACATATCAGTTCGATGCATGCTTTGTTGGGGGAAGCGTTCACTTGCTCTGCCTCTCTGGAAGGCCATCAGAGGGGAGGCCCTATGGAAGATCTGGCAGGAAAGGTGTGCTTACAACATTGGTGACCCCCCCATAGTGTGGTCGATTGAGGAATTATTGTTCCTCCTTGGTAGAAGGATTGCTAATTGTAAGAAATCCCCCCCTTTTTAGGCATTATCAAGTTCTCCCTACAACAAGCTTAAACCCATCTAGGCCCCATAAGAGGGTGATGAGAGGTTGACTAAACTTCCTTGTAATGCCATCTAAACTCTATAAAAGCTACCCCCGCTCTGTGGGATTCAAGGGATCCCATAGGCACTAGTCCCCTTCTCTTGCAATTTTCTTTTAAATAATTCAAGTCTGGGAAAGTAGCCTTAGGCCAAACTTCCTTTATTTAAAAAACAAAAAAAAATATTTTCATTCTTTACCTTGCATGCAAGGTACTATTAATGGTAAACTTGATAATATTTTACATTTTATGATAGTAGCTCACATGATTTTATTTATTATACACAAGTGCAAGATCTTTGATTACACCCACTTCCTTATATGTATAAAGTTAGGGCTGGATTCCAAGGAAATAGATATAATGTTACAAATGACCATAGCATAGACTTAATTCCTAATAGTTATCAATAGTTATCCTCCCCATAAAGCACCTTATAGGCATGGACCTTAACAACAAGAATGGATAGTTATTCAAGTTATGGACCTACAACACAAAAGACTTATAAGACATAGGTATTCTCCCTTTGGAGCACCTGCTCTATTAAGAGAGAAGAAAAACAAGACTAATAGGATGTGCATTGACTATAGAGCACTCAATAAGATCACAATTACAAATAGATGTTGGATTGGTTACATTGTATTTGGTGTTGAAGTTTGTAAAGGTGCGTGAATATCAAAGTAGAAGAGCTAGAAGAAAATATAGGAATAGAATTATAAGAAGACATTCTATTATGGATCGGATGACTAGGGTACACTAGTTTGTACTATATTTTTAAAGTGGGTGTGCAAGTAATGGTACAAAGGCTGAATATGTTTATCTATTTTCTCTTATAAGTTCCAATTTATAGAAACATAACTAATTAGAAGAATAAGACAGTAGGATTTAACATGAATAGATGATCCATAAAGGATCCTTATGAAATACCAAAAATTGAATACTAGTGAAGTCCATTTAATGGATATCTTTGACATAGTCCAAATTATGTTTTTGATGTAGATGAAATTCACCTCATGCATAATGTAAGCTTGATGATCTAACAAATCCACCTCAAGCTAAGGTTTGCTTGAGTCTTCATTCTCTATTAAGTTGAAATCTACCATTGACTTAAACCTGCAAAGTTTGAGTCCATGAAACATCTTTCACTACTACTTGGCCTTGACTTGGAAATAATAATATGTCAATTTCTTTTGCAATGGGCTTCTCCCTAATGAGGTCATAATGAACTTCTATGAGTTTGGTTTCTGCATGAAGGATATAGTTTGCTTCGTAGTGCATAGAGCTTGCATTGTCTTCAAATATCTAAGGTTTAAAACTCAGAAGTCCCAAATCTATGTACAATTCCCTGAGGCATATTGCTTGTTGTGTTGCTATGGTCAAACCTCTATACTATGCTTCAGTTCAAGATAATGCAACTCTTCGTTGCTTCTTGGAGCTTCAAACACAAGCTTTGATCAATGCTAAGTAACCAATGGTACTTCTTCTATCATCATTAGGTCTTGGCCAATCTATATCTCAACCTATCTTGAGATCCAAATCTGATGAACAAGAATAGAATATACCTTACCTTTAAGGTACTTTAGCACTTCCTTAGCTGCATCCATGTGTTTTTCTTGGAGGGTGCAGGAATTGTCTTAATACTCCTACACTATATGAGATGTTTACCCTTTTAGGAGTAGCATGTACCAAGCTACATACCAAGCTTTAATACTCTTTAATGTCTTCAATTTTATCACCCACATAAACACAGTTTATGATTCATCTCCAAAGGTGTACGTGCAAGTTTAGAAATCTCCATCTTGAAATTTAGTAGACATTCAATGTATCTCCATTGAGCTAAACACATCCCATGATCTATGTATATGACCTACATACCTAAGAAGAATGTAAGCTCAGCGAAATCACTTATTTTGAGTTCCTCTTTCATGTTTCTATTGAATATTTGTAATGTTCAATGATCTACTTGTGTTATTCTCCACCAGTGTGAGGTACTTCTTGAATCTTTCACACACTTCAATTTTGTTCTTGATAAAATACAACATGTTCCACGTACTATGATCATCAACAAATGAAACATAGTACCTTGAGAATGCAAATAAAGTTTCTTGACTCGGCCCCCACACATGAGTGTGTACTAAATACCAAATCTTGTTGTAGATGTAGCAATTGTGTTTGAATGGTTGTCTTTATGCTTTCTAATTCGATAACCATCACATGTATTGATCATGTGTTGCATTGATATGTTTGGCAACACTAGGAAACATTAATCCCTACATATATCCTTCAAGGTTATTTCATTCACATGACAAACTCTCTTATGCCAAAATTCAAGTTCACTTAGGGTTTGAAACCCAAAATTAAAGGGAGCTAAGTAATTTCTCGTACTTCAAAACCAAACACTCTATCATGCTTCTCACTTCTATCTATATTCTTGAAGACTTGACATGGATCTTACACAAAAGCTCCATCTTGGGTGAACCTAGGTTGCATGGTGTTTGCAAATATTTGGCGTATACTTATTAAGTTTTTAGTGATAGTGGGTACATAGAAAACCTTACAAAGAATCTTTATCCTACCATTTGAAGCTCTAACAACATGGTGCTTAATATCATACCTTGTTTATACTTCATGTCTATGCTTTGGACTTGCTAAGTCAAATAAAAGAGAAACCTTGCCTACAACATGGTTTGAACATCTTGAATCTAAAACAAACTATCACCATTCTTACCTTCTTTGTGACTCATATTCATTAGAATTAAAGAATTTTAATGTGATTCATCTTTTCACTAGTTGTTCAAATTCCTCCTATTATGACTTCTATTGTTGTGGTTCACGTTTTATCCACGTAAACCTCTAGTGTTGCCAAATCCACCTCTTACAACTCCTTTTTTATTTCTTCCATTTAATCAAGAATTTTAAATGGTATGGTTAATCCTATTACAGATGGTACAAGGTGAGCCTCTTCACCTTTCACTTTTTCATGCTTTGATCTTTTCTTCTTCCCTTTTAACTTTCTCTTGCCAACAATTTTCTTGGGAAAGCTCTTCTTCATCATCTTCCTTATTTTTTCCTTTGTGATTATTCTCTTTCTTATCTTCATTAAGAGCACTTCTTTGGTAAGATCTAGCTTCCTTCAAAGTATTGTTATCCTCTTCGTTAAGGATTTATTGAAGGAATATGTTGAAATTAGGAGTTTGTACATCCATGATGAGGTCATAAGCTGTGATGAAGGATTTCCATTTCATATCACTTTTAATTCCATTTAGAATATTCCTCATGGATGCTAAGTGATGGAAAACATAACTGAATTTGGGAACAAACTCTATGATGGTTTGTTTAGGTGACTAATCAGAAGTTGGTTCTTTCTTGCTTTGGTACTAGTAGAAAAAAAAAAGGTCTCAAGTGCATCCCAAGTCTCTTCATATGTTTTGCATCCTTGAATATGTGATCAAAAAATTATAGATAGAGTTTAGTATGTATGATCTTTCTTGAGCATCCCTTGCACACCAAAGTGCCTTTATGTGTCTCCTATTTTGTAGGTTCTCATTTGTATCTTGCAATACACATAGCTTCATTACCTCCTACAATCCCATAGAGATTTCTACCTTGCAAATAGGCTGTCATTTTGATTTTCCCAGTATCATAGTTGTTTCTATCAAGATTTTCAATCATTAAGGGAAGTCAAATATCCATTTGGATGTATAATTGATACAACTAAAATAATTTGGAGAAGCTTGAGCAAAGTAGAGAATTTGAGATTTAGATGATGAAGATTATTCTAGAAAACCAATAAAAGAACCAATGCTTGCACTCTTGATATGTCAAATAAATCTTATAGGCTTTCAATTAGAGCAAGAAAATCTACTATGTATTTTCGAGAATCAATGATAATTTTCTTTATACAAAACAAATAAGTTTTCATGATGAGTAGGTTACAAAACTTTCTGTTTTGTGTTGCATGATGCAACTTCAAACGCTAAGAATAGCTAGCATGAATACATTTGGTAGATATCCTTTTGGAGAAATCCCATAAATAGGATTCAGTAGCTAAAATGCGTAAGAGTACAACGAATAAGCAAGGTATGCTCCATAAATAACTTTAACACTAAACAAAGGTACCCCTTACTTTTTTAGGGATGTGTAAAAATCACCTTGAGACTCTAAAATCTAGAGGAAGCACATTCCACTAAGCTATCGAAACTTATAGACATCACGTTGAAGGGAATACCTTTCCAATAAATTCTCATTTATCAAATTTGAAGCTCTAGAGAGAGAGAGAGAGAACCAACCTATGCAAGTGGAATAAAGTTGAAAATGGTGGTACAAAGAATGAACTAGAGCAAAGTATAAAGATCAAATCATATCTATATTCAATCAAGTTAATGTACAAGATATTTTGAACCCTTTTATGGACTCTCTTGAAAAGTTTCACTACTCTTCTCCATAAATTCTAATTTGCATTATACCAAACATTTTGTTATACATTATACCAAGACATTCCGCTATGCATTCAATGGTCACTGTACATTAATTTCTACTATATTTTCAAAGTAGTGCTTGGGATATGGTACAAAGAACAAATATGTCTATGTTTGTGTATACTTATGTATGTACATACTAGGTGTATGTGGGACATATGTATGTGTGTATGTACATGTATATAGTATGTGCATGTATGCTATATGATTGTGTATGTGCATGTACATGTGTGTGTATGATTGTGAATTAAAAACTATTGCAATTGTTGCAAAATATTTTATGTTTTTTGTTATAGTTCAAGGGCTCAAAACGTATCAATAAGTGAATATCAAAGGCATCCAAGGCTGCATATCAGCTCAGAGAAGTTTCTTATTGTATCGATTCAATATAACTTCGTAGATCTATAGATCTTCTTTAGAAACTTGTATTGTATTGATACAACAAGAGCCTTCTCTTAGCTGAGATGTTGGGCCTTGGCATCAAGACAATAGCATCAAGAGGGATTTGTTGAGAGGAAAGAAATCAATTTTTTTAGACAATAGCATCGAGAGGGATGATGAAGTCTTGATAAAAGTCCACTTATGCACTTGATCCTTGGATACTTACGATAAAAAAAATACAAACAAGTTAAAAAAGATTTTATTGTTTATGATATAGTTTAGTATTTTTTTATAGCATATAATAATGAATGTGCATATGCATGTGTGTATGTATGCATGTACATATGCATGTGAGTATATGTGTATGTGTGGCCGTCTGTGTATGTATATGTGCAAGTGTATATATATATATATATATATATATATATATATATATATATATATATATATATATATGTATGTATATATATATATATATATATGTATGTATATATATATATATATATATATATATATATATATATATATATATATATGTGTATATATATATATAAATATATATATATATATATATATATATATATATATATATATATATATATTGTATATGTGTATGTGTCATGAAAGTGTGTGTATGCATGTGTGTATGTATGTGCAGATGAAAGTATGTGTATGCAAGTGTGTATGTGTATGCGCATGTATGTTATATGATTGCAAGTGAAAATCAAATATGATTGTGTATGTGCGTGTGTGTGTGATTGTGAATTAAAAACTATTGTAATTGTTGAGAAAAGTTTTATGTTATTTTTGATAACTCAAGGGTTGAGAAGGTATCAACAAGTGAAGATCAATGGCATCTTGGACAATGTATACAGCTAATAGAAGGTTCTTGTTGTATTAATGCAATACAGCTTCACATATCCATAGATCTTCTTTAGGAAGTTGTATTGTATTGATACAACATGAACCTTCTGTTAGCTGAATTATTGGCATCAAGACAATCACATCAAGAGGGAGTTGTTGGGAGGAAAGAAATAAGCTTATTGACATAATAGCATCAAGAGGGACTTGTTATGGTCAACTCTTGATAGAAATCGATTTATGCACTCAGTTTTTTGATACTTATGACAAATGAGATGTAAAGAGGTAGTAATATATTTTACTTTTTATGATATAGTTTAATATTTTTTCAAGAACGTAATAGTGAATTTTTACTTTTTTATATTTTTATAGGTTATTTTGAAGGTTGATTGATTTTGAGCTAAGTATAAAGGTAGAAATTTCCCTTTAAAAAGGGATCATTATCAATTGTTAACTTGAATAATTTGAATCGTTAACTTTGCTTTTTTTTAGGCTGAAGTCGATTTATTGTGTGTATGTGCTTGTATTTATGTATATATATATATATATATATATATATATATATATATATATATATATATATATATATATATATATATATATATATATATATATGCATGTGTGTACATATGTATACATATGCATGTGTGTGTATGAATGTGTAAGTATGTATGCACATGTGTGTGTATCCATATGTATGCATGTGCCAGTGTGTATATGCATATGTAGGTATGTGCATGTGTGTATATGCATATGTATGTATGTATGTGCCTGTGTGTGTATACATGTCTATGTATGTATGCATATGCCTGTATGTATGCATGTGAGTGTATGTGTGAGTGTCTATTTTGGTGTGTGTATATGTGCAAGTATCTATATGTGTGTGTATGATTTTGTGTGTACATGTGTACATGTTTGTGTACTACATGGATCACATTTCAAAAAAAAATCAAGGATTCCTTCCTTCCTCCTCAGTTCCACTTAGACGGTAATCGATCATGGATAACTTTGGATGGAAGGATGCAGATGCTATGTGTACCTCCACTGATGCTTCTGGCAACGACTACTACTTATTCCTTCAATTGAAACTATTCCTAAAGAAACCTTTCAATGGATGATGGTTTGTAGATGGGAATCTAAGCCAAGCTCAATGCATTACATCCCATGACCCTTTATGAAGCTATTTGTTTTGCACATGATGTTGAGAAGGATTTTGAGTCGATCACCAAGTCCATTCACTTATAACAAATGCACCAATGACAAGAGCCAATCAAGGTCAATTATCCTTTCAAGATGGATGCTCAACAAAAGAGACCCCATCTCACTTGTTGGCATTGTGCTCAAACTCGCCATATCAAAGCTAAATAAAGGTTCTAAAATAACAACATGAAGCATGTTGAAGCTTAAGTACACAATGTGGAGGTGGTTCAAGAAGTCATTCAACATGATTAGACTGAAGAAGCATTGAAAATGCATCTAAGTACCTTGGGTAGAAAAATTTATTTTCATTCTTTACCTTGCATGCAAGGTACTATTAATGGTAAAGTTGATAATATTTTACATTATGATAGTAGCTCAGATGATTTTATTTATTATACACGAGTGAAAAATCTTTAATTACATCCACTTCCTTATATGTATAAAGCTAAGGGTGCATTTCAAGGAAATAGATAAAATGTTACAAGTGAATTGCATAACGATCAGCTTTGTATAGGTTCATATGTAGATGAATGCACATTCTTAATTGCTCCTTTGCAATCCTATGATGTTGTACTTCCCATGCCCTTTCTTCATCATTTTAATCCATGCATTTATTTTCATACTCACACAATGAGTTTTAGTTTCACAATCAAGATATTGCTTTGTCTGTAATGCATGCATTCCAACCATTTCCATTAATTACTCATTCTCAATTATAATGTGCATTTAGGAAAGAGTACAATTCATGTATTGTTTCTGTCACTAGCATAGTTGACTATACACATACACCTCCTAATGCACATAAATAATTTATGGATTCCTATCAGGATTGCTTCATGGCTATTTTCCTTCTTGACCATAGCATAGACTTAACTCCTAATAGTTATCCTCCCCATAAAGCACTGTAAAGGCATGGACCTTAACAACAAGAAGGGATAGCTATTCAAGTTATGGACCTACTCCACAAAGGACTTATAAGACATCGGTCTTCTCCCTTTTGGAGCAGCTACTCTATTAAAAGAGAAGAAGAACAAGACTTATATGATGTGCATTGACTATAGGCACTCAATAAGATCGGAATTAAAAATAGATGTCCTATTCTTAAGATAGATGATTTGCTAGATAAACTTCATGGAGCACGTGTCTTTAGCAAAATTGATCTTAAATCTAGGTATCATCAGATACAAATGACAATCGTTAGAATTCCTTTTGGACTTAGGTTGGTCACTTTGAATTCATGGTAATGCCTTTCATAATAACAATTGCACATGCTACATTTGAATGTATAATGAGTAACGTTTTTCTTGATTACCAAGCTTTCATTCTTGTTCTCTTTGATGATATAGTTGTCTTTAGTGAGAATGGTAGTGATCATAAAAATCAATTAACAATCGTTTTTAATTTGTTACAGAAAAGCAAACTTTATGCCAATCCTTAAAAGGGTTAGTTCTTCAAAAAGAAATTAGAGTATTTATGCCATATTGTTTCTATTCAAGGAATTCATGTAGATCCAAAGAATGTTAAAGTAATTGAAGAATGGCCTATCCCTGAATCTGTGAATGATGTATGCTCTATTCTAGGGTTTGCTAGCTTTTATAGAAAATTTATAAAACCTTTTTCTTACTTAGCACTTCAACTCACATTATTATTGAAGAAAAATTTAAAAGTTGCATGGGAAGTATCACAACAACAATCATTTGAAAAAGATGAAACATGCACTTTCTCATGCACCTATTTTGGAATTACCAAATTTTGAACAACCTCGCAATGTAGTTATAGATACTTTTTTTTTAAGAAAAGGGAGTTCAACCTTGGCCTACTCTCCTAGCCTCTATTTAAAGAAAATACAAAACAAGGTACAAGTGAAGGGGACTAGTGCCCTTGTGACCCCCCATATCCCACAGAGGGGAAAATCTTATAAATCTAGCATTATGTAGGAGGCCAATAACTCCCTTATAACCCTCATGTGGGGCCCACTTGGATTTGATCTTGTCGTTTTAAATGAGAGACACTTTATGATGTCTAAAAGGTAGGGATCTCCTGCAGTTGGAGACTCTATTGCCAAGGAGGAATAGAGACCTATCAATCGATAACTCTTTAGGAGGGTGTGAAAAATTGCTGGCACACCACTCCCTCCACATCTTCTAGAGGGTTTTCCCTCTTATCGCGTTCCACAATGCTGTGGAGAAGCTGACCACTTGGCCAAGTAGTGCTTGCTTCTTGGTGATTTGAGCTTGTAGCTTCAAAATATTCCCAAGGGTCTGCTAAAGTGGGAGAGATTTGGGGCAAGCAAAAAAGATGTGGCCTAGATCCTATTGTTGCATTCGTAATGCTTGCATCATGGTAGAACCCCACAAATTTTGTTAGCCTTCCGTTTGGTCTAGATACCACATTGGAGAATTTGCCGCATGAGAACCGATTTCTTGATCCCGAGGAGAGGGTTCCAGATATACATCAACTTCAAGTCTCATTGTAGCCTTGTCCAAGTCAAGAACCACTTTTTTTTTTAACATGGTATGATAGTCCATGAGCACCTTAATTCTAGGAATTTTGGACACATGATTTCCATTATGCCACATAAGACCCTTAGGTTACAGCATGTCATGCCCATGAAGGAGCCGCATTTTTTAATTTTCCTAGGCAAGGCATCTCCTCTAAAGGAGAATCCATTTCTCATAGCTCACTCTCCTTTCCGAGTCTATGTCCTCAAATCTGATTGAGTGGCCAATTTGCTGATTCTAGATGTGACTCAAGTGTTTGAAACCCTTCTACAAGAGACCCTTAGCAATTTGGATGTTCCAAGTGGCCACACCGTTGATGTGCAAGATCAAAACCATATTGAGTCATCTTGTCTAATGTCGGCCACCCATTTTTAGTAATTTGTTACTCGGAAAAATTGTTTGAACTTGTTCCAACACTTCCACAGGGAGCACACAAGATTCGAACGTTTGGGGAAGATTGAAATGGGGAAAAATACAAGAGTAAGGAGGTCCAATTCTTTCCAACCTCAGATGCCCACCAATGTAATCCTATTCTTGTTCCTGAAAATAAGCTTGGACCACAAGGTCTCATAGTTGCACCAAGCCTTGATGATCCACTGTGTTGCCAGCATGTCAGCTATGCCTTGAATATCTATAATGCCTAGGCCACCACAATCTTTTTCGCTTATTTCTCTTCTATTTTGGGGACCCCTCTTCTATTGTGATCTCTAGTCCAAAGAAAGTCTCTCCAGATACTTTCTAGTTTTTTAAGCTCTTGATCTTCTAGTCTCGAGCAAGAGAGGAACTAAATGGTTGAGAAGATGAGGAAGGTGTCAATGACCATGGCTTTACCCTGCAGATCTTCCAGATGGATTGCGCCCTGTGGCAATACTTTGATTACCTTATAAGATCCTGCCCATTTGGGTGCCAATTTAGTTGAAATTGCTGGAACCTGATGCACTAAAACCATAGACCCTTCCTAAACTTCATTGGATCTCAGATACCTGTCATGCAATCTCTTGCGCTCTTCTTGTGTTACTTGAAGTTTTTGCATTGCCCCTTTTCTGTATTCTTCTAATGCCACCAATCTCTAGATGGGGGGTTCAATTCCAATGGTTTTGATTCCTATTTCTTTTCTGATGATAAACTCAAATGGTGCCAATGCCTCTTTCCCATAAACTAAGCGAAATGGAGTCTCGCCCGTGGTTCCCCTCTTCATGGTTCTGAAAGCCCAAATTGCACCAATTAGTGCTAGTGGCCAAGAGCTTTGATGATCAAAAGATAATTTGCGAAGTAGTCCAATCAGAATATTATTGGAACTCTCTGCTTGGCCATTTGCCCTTGGGTAATAGGCACAAGATTTTTTATGGAAGATTTTGTACCTGTCAAATATAAACTGGAGCAATTGATTTACAAAATGTGTGCCCCTGTCACTAGTAATTTCCAGTGGGCAACCAAATCTTGAGAAAATACGTTTATACATAAAATTTAGCTACTGTTAAAGCCGTGCAGTCCACAGTAGCTTTAGCCTCTATCCATTTAGTGGCATAGCATGTAGCCATCAAAATATACTTTTTTCCTCCAGGTTGACCAGTTGGACTAATTGGTCCTATGAAATCAAGACCCCATCGTTCAAATGGAAGCCATCCAGTAGATATGACTAACGGTTGGAAGTTCAATCTGGTTGGCGTGGGAGCACATCTCTGACAGATGTGGCATTCTTTTGCAAACTTGATTGCATCCTTGAAAATATGGGGCCACCATAACCCTTTGTGGATGATTCTATGAGCCAATTCTTCCCCCTTTAGGTGTCCTTCATTCTGTGCAGCCTCCAGCAAAAGATTTACCTCTTCTGGATAGACACACCTTCTCAATATATCATCCTGACAGTATTTATATAAGTTTCCATTTATAAGAGAATATGCTTTGGTTTTCAGGAGCAATCTTCTCTTTTCTACAGGTGTCAAGTGTTTTGGGATCTTTCCAGTAGTGAGAACATGAAGAATTTCATCATACCAACCTGTCCAAATTGCTACTAGAAAAAGATTGCTATCCACCAGTTCATCATTAATACCTGTTGCCTTTTCGCTCATTGCCGTCCTGGACACTTGATCTGCCATGTAGTGCTCTTTTCCTGGTTTAATATGAATATCAAAATTAAAATCTTGAAATAGGAGTAACCATCTCCAAATCCTTCCAGCTACTCTAGGCTTGTTTATCAAATACTTCAAGGGTTGATGATCAGAAATAACAATGAAATGTACACCAAGGAGATAATGTCTAAACTTCTGAAGAGCAAATACGATAGCCAAACCTTGTCTTTCCGTCGTACTATAATTCCTTTCAGCTTGGTTAAGTAGTCTGCTTGCATAAGAGATAGGTCTATCTACTTTGTGAGATGATGGTTGAGCTAGAACTGCACCAACAGCATGAAGACTAACATCTGTATGTACATGAAATTCCAATGACCAATCAGGAACACTTAAAAGTGGAGCAGTACATAGCCTCAACTTTAGTTCACAAAATCCTTTGTCAGCTTCAGCACTCCATGAGAAAGGGATCTTTTTGCTGGTAAGCCTTGACAAGGGCTTAGCAATTTCCGAATACATCCTAATGAATCTTTTGTGATACCCTGCATGGCCCAAGAAACTTTGCACTTCCTTTGGGCTTTGTGGAATTGGCATGGAAAATATAGCTGTAACCTTTGCAGGGTCAACAGTTATACCTTCAGCAGATACTATGTGACCAAGAAGAGTGCCCTTAGTGACCAAAAAGTGACATTTATCAGGATTCAATTTCAAACCTGTTTTGAGACATTGCTCAAAAATTTCTTTTAGATTTTCCAAATGGTCATGGAAATCTTGAACTGCTGCCCTTCTATCTGTACCTGAAAATACTGAAAAGTCATCCATGAAAATGCGTAGAAAGGTTGTTAACCATTTGCCCAATATCAGATACATCGTTCTATTAAATGAAGCCGGTGCATTCTTCAAACCAAAAGCCATTCGAGTATAGACATAAGTGCCCCAGGGAGTGACAAAGGCTATTTTGTCCCTATCATCAGGGTGAATTACTATCTGATTGTAGCCACTAAACCCATCCAAGAAACTATACAAAGTGTGACCAGCTACTTCCTCAAGCACTTGCTCTATGAAGGGCTGAGAAAATCCATCTTGAATAGTCACTTTATTCAAAGCACGAAAATCAACACATACTCTTATTTTTCCACTATTTTTCTTAGGTACAATCCATAGAAGAAAGCCACCTGGAATGTTCTACTGGCACAATTATACCTGCTTCTTCTAATTTTGTAATCTCTGCTTTTACCGCCTCTGCATACTTCGGATTGAGTCGATATGGCCTACTTCTTACAGGCGCAACTCCCTCAACCAAGGGTATCCGATGTAATCCAAGCTCTTCTGGTATTCCTGTTAGATCTTTGTAGGACCATGCGAAGACACTTTTGTAAGTAAAGAGCAAAGAAGTTACCTTCTGTAGTAAATTACGATAATGCCACAGCGAGGATGCCAAATGAACTACTTGAGGGTTCTCTTCATCCCCTAAATTTACTTCTTGAACCAATGTTTCAGGACTGGCCTTGTTTGATAAATCATCTCCACTATATGCAGGAGTGGAGTTTAATTTATATTCTACAACATGTTCTTCCATCCATCCTTGAGGTATATCTGAGAAAGGAAGATCTTCTCTGCCCTTAGGTTCAAAATCTTCTACCTCTGATACTTTTATCTGGGTTCCTTCCTCAAGGCTTGTGCTTTGCTGCAATTGCTCATTCTCCAACACCTTGTGGTCTTCATTGCCCTTTCCTGTAATTACCTTATCTTCAACTTCTTCCTCAATTTCATTAATCTCCACTGTGCAACACTCTGCACTTCCCATCATCCAATTTAACAATGTATCCTCTTCTTGGGGTAGAGAGGGCATTACCTGAGTGTCCACAGTATATCTAGTAGTTTTTCCTGAGTCGAATCCTTCTTCCAAATGTAGTTGCAGTTGGCTATTGGTATTTGTTGAAATCCATAGTTTATTTTTTCCCCAATCTTGCAAAGCTTTTGCTTGTCTCAGCCAAGGTCTCCCCAGGAGTAGAGGGTAAGAAGTCTCCTGTGGAAGTGCAATAACAACAAAATCTAGAACAAAATGGCAGCCCTGTACTACCATCAGTACCTTCTCAATAATGCCCAGTGGCGCAACCCGATGTTGATCTGCCAATGTAACCGTGAATGGTGCCAACTTGGTGGGGTTCAATTTCAGCTTCTTCCTTGTAAAATCTGGCATTAAATTGATACCAGAGCCTCCATCTATGATCACACCTGTAAGAGCTTCATCCTTTATACAAACAGATAATCTTGAGCTTTGGTAATCTGCTAAGGGTGCAGGGGGAAAATCAACCATGAAACCATCTATACTAGGTGATTGGACCAAGTGAGCAGAGTGTATAATCTTCAGTAAGTCACTTCTTATTTTTGAATCCATCCTTATAAGTTCATATAGACTAACCTTGTGATGAATACCTTTCAAGATCTGTTCAATGTTTACCTCCTGAGTGTTTTCTTGTAGACTTGTTGGTTGGCCCTTTAGAGAAGTAGTCATCTTATTATAAGCTCCTTCAATTTCTACTTGATCCTTCCATCCAGACTCCTTTTCTTCCTCTTTATCCTGAAATCCTTGTTGTTCATCTCTCTGGGTTGCAGCTGCTTGCCTAGCTCTAGTCATCATGGGCATTGCAGAGGATGAAACAGCATAAGTCTAAGTGGTTTTTCCTTCTTCATGTGGAGAGACGGCAATCATATGAATTGGAGCAGGACGACCTCTTGGGCAATCTTTGGTATAATGATCCTTGGCCTCTGGACAATGTTGACAGGGAGGTGCATCTTCTGGAAGAGAACACCTATTTTGCATGTGACCGTACTCACCACAACGATAGCACATCAAGGGTCTATTATATCTAGGCTTTGTAGGCCTATTCTCCTCTCTATTAGGTGTATTTGAAGTACTAGCATAATATGAATCCAAAGTTTGAGGGTTACCTCTCTGCTGTGTACCCTTGAGGTAACAGCAATCTCTGGCTTCATGACCATCCTTTCCACAAAATTGACAGCTTACCTTAATAGGGCAATTAGCATTGGAGTGTCCATTGTTGTTACAGATTGTACACCAAATTTGTCTCCTTATATCCTGAGTGGTCTTCAAATCTTCTAACTCTCAGCGAAGTTGAGCTACTTCATCATCAGTGCGACGCAGTGGTGGCAAGACCTTCTCTTCTTGTTGATTTTGCTGCGTCTTCAATGCTTCCAATTCCCTCCTCAGTTGCTCAATAGGATCCATGTATGTAGCGTACTTTGGTTGTGTATCCCCTTCGAAATGTTGCCTTGCTTCTTCAATGCGTGATGCCGCTGCAACAAAATCATTGAGGGTTGCATCCAATCTAAGAGATTCACGAAGCTTCTCCTGATATGACCTGGGCAGAGCTTTCTCAATCCATTTTTTAACCAAAAAGTCACCTGGAGCATGTGGCAGACGTGCAACAAGTGTGCTTTTGTTCTAGTGTGAAGTTCATGAAAAGATTCACCTGGCCTTAGCTTCAAATTCTCTAGCTAATCTAAAGCTCTTTCCGAAGAATCACTTGGTCTGAATGTTTGTGAGAAAGCCGTCTTCAGAGCCTCCCAAGTAGTGAAATGGCCATCTGCATATTGACTAAACCATTTATCTGCAAGACCCTCCAATGTGGATGGAAAAAGTGCCAACATTGCATCTTCTCTATTCTGCAGACCACGCCCACGGCATAAAGAGATAAATCTCCTCACATGATCATCAGCATCTTCATAGGCATGTCCCTTGAAGGTAGGGAATTTGATGTTTAATCTGGAG
This sequence comes from Ceratopteris richardii, assembly GCA_020310875.1. Taxonomy (NCBI): domain Eukaryota; kingdom Viridiplantae; phylum Streptophyta; class Polypodiopsida; order Polypodiales; family Pteridaceae; genus Ceratopteris; species Ceratopteris richardii. The sequence goes on along the minus strand of CM035419.1, from coordinate 158,777,066 downwards.
AGCAAATGAGAGAGATCCTCCATTTGTACTGGTGTTTCTTCGGACGTATCTGAGGAGAAGTCTAGAGTTCTCCTATACCCTTCTTTGGACAATGGTGTCGCACCCAAATCAATAGACAAATTTAGGGAAGGCAGAGGGGAAGTAGACTCACTGGTCGTGGCTATTGCTAACTTGTTAAGGCTCCTCCGAACACGAAGAGACTCCTTATCTGCTCGTGTATGGGTCATGTACCTACTTGCAATGTAATAGAGCAAAATACCCCTCACAAAAATGCAAAGGTCCCACCGTGCGTGCCAACTGTAGAGGAGGTACTGGGGTATCCACTTTTATAGAAAATAAACACTTCCAGTACGTCGCCTACTCAAGGGGGGTTCTCTTTAGGGAAGTATACCCTTTAACATTTCTGTGAGCAAGTAGAGGTAAATAAATGCACAAAGATTGTACGTACTCCAGCGAACATCAACAACATTTGACTAAAAAGACCATCCACTTCTCGATTCAAATAAGATGGATTACAAGGTGGGGCAGAGTGATGCTCGAAAGTGCAAGCTTAGGGCTAACAAGCCACCCTAAAAGTAATAACTCCAATACAACAGGTTCTTCCCATCAGCATAAGGGGCCACTGATATGCAGACTAACTCAGAACAATACAAATGGTAAGAATTTCTCAAGTGAATAGAGCTTAATCAACACACTAATTCACAGAAAAGAAAAAAAATCCAAGCTACTCTCTTACACTATAGTGCTCATAGCCCTCCACTGAGAAGCCTACCCTCTGTATACACACTACAGAGTAGCTCCTACAATAGGCTTGAAACCACCAAGTGCAAGAGAGGACTTCTGCACGTATACACAAGCCACTGTATCTCTAAAATTGTTGTACCCTAATGAGCACAAATCCATTGCTTTTATAGGTCTCAATAGGCCAAGAGGCCTTGCCGAATCTTCACGTCCATTGATCACGCGCCGGTGGAATGCCCAAAATTGAAGGGGTAAATCAAATACTCCACTTGATTTGAATTAGATCCACAAAAATAGGTCGTCATGATGAATGGTTGGTGGCAAAAATCTTTTCTCCGCTTCCACTTTTTACCCTGCACACTTTTATCCCATACCCTCGTAAGATTGGTGACTAATAAATCATCTCCAACAATTTGAACTTGTATTTCATAACCTCTGTCCAAGAGCTCCTCATTACTACATGCTCTCAATATACAAGTCAAGATAGCTGCATCTGACGAGAAATTTTCATGTTTGCATATGTCAATGAGTGCATTGGCAACAAAAGTAGCTGTTTCCAACAAGTTATTGCCGACAGGTTGAGCTTGAATATAATGTTCCCTCAAATCAGCTCCCATGTAGCCACATGCTTCCAAAATGGTGGCATATGTAATTTGTACATGTGTGTAATTGTGGGTGTGTGTGTATGTGAGTGTGTGCGTGTGTGTGTGTCGGTGTGTGTGGGTTGCATGTGTGGGTGTGTGGGAGTGTGTGTAGGGATGTGTGTGTGAGAGTGTATTTGTGTGTGGATGAGTGTATGTGTGGGGATGTAGGTATAAGTGTGTGTGTGTGTGTGTGTATGGGTGTGTGTGTGGGTGTGTGGGTGTGAGTGAGAATGTGCAGGTGTGTTTGTATGTTTGGGTGTGCATGTGTGTACATGAGAGTGTGTGTGTGGCAGGGGGTGGAGGAGGGTGGGGACGCGTGGGGGAAGTGGTGGAGGAGGGCGGAGGGGTGTGGGGGAAGCGGTGGAGGAGGAGGGCGGAGGAGGAGGGCGGAGGGGTGTGTGGGGTGTGGGGTGGAGGAGGGCGGAGGAGTGTTGGGCGGAGGGGTGCGGGGTGAGGGGCGGGTGTAGGCGGGAGTGGTGGGCGGAGGGGTGCGGAGTGAGGGGTAGGTGCAGGCAGGGAAGGTGGGCGGAGGGGTGCGGGGTGAGGGGCGGGTCTAGGCGGGAGTGGTGGGCGGAGGGGTGCGGGGTGAGGGGGCGGGGGTGGTGGGCGGAGGGAGGAAGGGTGCGGGGTGAGGGGCGGGTGTAGGCGGGAGTGGTGGGCGGAGGGGTGCGGGGTGAGGGGCAGGTGCAGGCGGGGAAGGTGGGCGGAGGGGTGCGGGGTGAGGGGCGGGTGTAGGCGGGAGTGGTGGGCGGAGGGGTGCGGGTTGAGGGGGCGGGGGTGGTGGGTGGAGGGCGGAAGGGTGCGGGGTGAGGGGCGGGTGTAGGCGGGAGTGGTGGGCGGAGGGGTGCGGGGTGAGGGGCAGGTGCAGGCGGGGAAGGTGGGCGGAGGGGTGCGGAGTGAGGGGCGGGTGTAGGCGGGAGTGGTGGGTGGAGGGGTGCGGGGTGAGGGGCACGTGCAGGCGGGGAAGGTGGGCGGAGGGATGCGGGGTGAGGGGCGGGTGTAGGCGGGAGTGGTGGGCGGAGGGGTGCGGGGTGAGGGGGCGGGGGTGGTGGGCGGAGGGCGGAAGGGTGCGGGGTGAGGGGCGGGTGTAGGCGGGAGTGGTGGGCGGAGGGGTGCGGGGTGAGGGGCGGGTGCAGGCGGGAGTGGTGGGCGGAGGGGTGCAGGGTGAGGGGGCGGGGGAGGGGGAGGTGGGCGGAGGGCGGAAGGGTGCGGGGCAGCGAGGATGGCGGGGGAAGAGAGAGAAGGAGGAGAGAGAGAGAGAGAGAGAGAGAGAGAGAGAGAGAGAGAGAGAGAGAGAGAGAGAGAGAGAGAGAGAGAGAGAGAGAGAGAGAGAGAGAGAGAGAGAGAGAGAGAGAGAGAGAGAGAGAGAGAGAGAGAGAGAGAGAGAGAGAGAGAGAGAGAGAGAGAGAGAGAGGAGAGAGAGAGAGAGAGAGAGAGAGAGAGAGAGAGAGAGAGAGAGAGAGAGAGAGAGAGAGAGAGAGAGAGAGAGAGAGAGAGAGAGAGAGAGAGAGAGAGAGAGAGAGAGAGAGAGAGAGAGAGAGAGAGAGAGAGAGAGAGAGAGAGAGAGAGAGAGAGGAGAGAGAGAGAGAGAGAGAGAGAGAGAGAGAGAGAGAGAGAGAGAGAGAGAGAGAGAGAGAGAGAGAGAGAGAGAGAGAGAGAGAGAGAGAGAGAGAGAGAGAGAGAGAGAGAGAGAGAGAGAGAGAGAGAGAGAGAGAGAGAGAGAGAGAGAGAGAGAGAGAGAGAGAGAGAGGAGAAGAGAGAGAGAGAGAGAGAGAGAGAGAGAGAGAGAGAGAGGAGAGAGAGAGAGAGAGAGAGAGAGAGAGAGAGAGAGAGAGAGAGAGAGAGAGAGAGAGAGAGAGAGAGAGAGAGAGGCAGGGACGGGGGAGAGAGAGAGAGAGAGAGAGAGAGAGAGAGAGAGAGAGAGAGAGAGAGAGAGAGAGAGAGAGAGAGAGAGAGAGAGAGAGGAGAGAGAGAGAGAGAGAGAGAGAGAGAGAGAGAGAGAGAGAGAGAGAGAGAGAGAGAGAGGAGAGAGAGAGAGAGGAGAGAGAGATAGAGAGAGAGAGAGAGAGAGAGAGAGAGAGAGAGAGAGAGAGAGAGAGAGAGAGAGAGAGAGAGAGAGAGAGAGAGAGGCAGGGACGGGGGAGAGAGAGAGAGAGAGAGAGAGAAAGGCAGAGACGGGGGAGGAGAGAGAGAGAGAGAGAGAGAGAGAGAGAGAGAGAGAGAGAGAGAGAGAGAGAGAGAGAGAGAGAGAGAGAGAGAGAGAGAGAGAGAGAGAGAGAGAGAGAGAGAGAGAGAGAGAGAGAGAGAGAGAGAGAGAGAGAGAGAGAAAAAGAAAAAGGGAGAGAGGGAGGAAAGAGAGAGAGAGGGGGGAAGAGAGGGGGAGAGAGAGAGAGAAAGAGAGAGAGAGAGGAAGAGAGAGAAAGAGGAGAGAGGGACCGAGAGAGAGAGGGAAAGAGAGTGAGGGGAGAAAAGGAAGAGAGAGAGAAAGATAGCGGGGAGAAAGTGCGAGACCGAGAGAGAGGTAAAGAGAGCGAGGGAGAGAGAGATCGAGAGAGAAAGGGAGAAGAGGAGGGGTTAGGCCATGAGAGAGAGAGAAAGGAAGGACGAGGGAGGAGGACGAGCGAGAAAGAAGGACGAAAGAGAGAGGAAAAGAGAGTAGTAAAACAAATCGACCGAGGTGTCACCGAAAGTGAAAGCAACGATCCGTAGTACTTAAATATGACCGTGTAACGGAACAGAGCACTCCCTGAAGCTGCAGCCCAAGGCATCTGAGAGCTTTTCTCCTAATCTCGGCAACCGTTTACTTATCTAAAGAGGTATCACAGGCCTACAAGTTACAAATAATTGCCTTTCCATTGCTTGACTTTCTCTTCTATCTTCTTTAGTCCTCCTGCATCGGTCCTCCTGCATGTCTAGCCAGGGAGAAAAGGAGGAGGGGTACTACAAGGATCCTCATTCTAGAATGGAAGAAGTAGAATTAGGGCAAAAAATAGAAGAGAACCTAGAAGAAAAAGAGCCTTAGCAAGAAGAATATACATATGAGGAGCTTTTAGCTGAATTTGTCACTCGTGACTAATTCATAGTCTTGAAAGAGCAAACCCTTAAATTAGAAAAAGATTTTTGTAACATCACATCTCTTATATAGCAGCTTAAGTCTCAAATGATCCCACTTGAGACTAGTGTCACCTCTTTCCTAGCTAGGAAGGAAAGAGAGACCCCTCCTATTCCGTTGGAGCTCAGTGGGAAAGATACTTCACTTCCTAGTTAGCACAAAGGAGAGAGCTCTAAGGAAGCTCCCATCCTGAAAGACTTGAAGCCACCTACCTTTATGGGGGATGATCGAGATAGGAATAAGGATGCAATCTACACTTTTTTACAAAAGTGGCATGATTTGAATCAATTGAAGGGCACCCCACTAGAGTACGGTGTTCTAGAGGCGAGTCTTTCCCTCGGCCTGCATGCTTATAAGTGGTGGATGAGTCTTAAGGAGGCGAACTCTGTCCCTACTGACTGGACTGAGTTTGAGACTCTTATTCTTAAAGAGTTTCTTCCGGAGAATGAGGAGGAGAGGAATTGGGATGAATGGGATAGGATTACTCATAGAGGTAGGTCTCTTTCAATCTACCTATCCCACTATAGAGAGATCATTTTGAAACTTAAGGGCTTAGATGATTTCCAGAACACCAGAGGGTTTGTTAGGGGCTTAGACAAAGCCATAAAGCGGGAAGTAAGAAGAAATGTGCCTAAGACGTTTGAGGAGGCGATCAAGTATGCACAGATCTATGACGACCATAATCGTCCTCAGTATACTCCTATGGAGACGGATCAGCCCCTCAAGCCTCTTAGTACGATGAAATTCAAGAAGAAGTTGCCTTTTGGGAAAAACAAAGTCTTTTTAAAAAAGCAAAGATCAGAAGGGCCTAGGTTATCCACATATCAGTTTGAGAGGGCCAAAAGAGAGAACCTGTGTTTTAGGTGCCTGTCTCCTAGCCATTTATAGTGGAGCTGTCCACTCGAGAAGGGGGAAGAAAAGAACAAGGGACTAGAGTCTAGTATGGCCCCTGAAAAGGGAAAAAAGACGGTCCACCTAGTGCAGACCCTTCCTATTCATGGCAGCTCTAGCTAGGAGGGAGTGGAGGTGATGCAAGAGGATATAGAGGACAGATGTTGTTTGACTCAGTCATTGTGGTCACCGCAGTTTGGACCACATGACCTAGTCAAATTGCATGGTAGTATATACAAGACCAGGGTGCAGGTCATGATAGATGACTCTATCACTCATATTTTTATAAACTATGCTTTGGTCAAGAAATTAAAGATTCCCCAGCAGCTTAGTGCACATAAATACATTGTATCTATGATGCAGGGGCAAGATAAGAGGATATGGGATACTATGGTATCCAATTTCGAAGTCAAGATGCAAGACTATACAGATTATATGGACTTCCAAATTATGAATATGGAGAGGACAGACCTAGTCTTAGGAACAGAGTGGCTATGGGGGTTGGGAGACACACTTAAACGCAGCTATCAAAACAACACACTTGAAGTTGAAAATAATGGAAGTAAAGTTTATATTCAGGGAGAGAGAGATGTGCCTAGTGCACCTCTCATTTCATCACTAGAGTTGTATAGTCTTTGTTATTCTCAGCATGTACAGGACATGTTTTTATTGTATAGTCATGATATTGAGCATTGTACAGACAGCTCATCTGATGTATATTTTCATGCTAGCAATGTAAATATGAACAGGACTTTCTACTATTCTTTTTTGCAAGAGTATGTGGTTAAAAGTTTTAAGGATCTTATGTTTGAGTATAGAGATGTCTTTCCCACTGACTCACCTAGAGGGCTACCACCTGAGAGAGGGGACATTGACGATGCCATTGAGGCTGTTACTAACACTAACCCTATTTGTAGGCCACCTTATAGGCTTAATGTTTCTCAGCATGAGGAGGTTGAGAGGCACTTGCAGGATTATTTAGATAAGGGCTTCATAAAACCTAGTAACTCACTTTGGGCATCGCCAAAGATGGCTCTATGAGATTATGTATAGACTATAACGCACTTAATAAGGTAACTATCAAAAATAGATTTCCAATGCCTAGATTGGAAGATCTATTTGATCAGTTACATCAGGCTAGGTATTTTACCAAGCTCGACCTTAGATCAGGATATCAGCAGATCAGGATTAGGGAGACGATGTCCCTAAGACTACATTTAGTACTAGATATGGGCACTATGAGTTTTTGGTGATGCCTTTTGGTCTCACCAATGCTCCTACCACTTTCATGAAACTCATGAATAGTGTTTTATGGCCTTATCTAGGACACTTTGCAGTAGACTTTCTAGGTGACATTTTGATCTATAGTGCATCAAAAGAGGAGCACTTGGAACACTTGAGAAAGGTATTTCAAGTGCTAAGGGAAAATTCACTCTTTGCTAAGGAATCAAAGTGTGAATTTTTCGAATTAGGGGTTAGATACCATGGGCATATAGTCTCCCAGGATGGAATCCAGATGGATCCTGAAAAAGTAAGGGCTATTATGGAATGGCCACATCCAAGGAGCCTGGAAGAGCTGCAGGTCTTCCTAGGTTTATAAGGTTTCTCTCGAAGATTCATTAAGAACTATGCCAAGATTGTTGTCTCGATGATGGAACAGCTAAAAGGGAAAGGGAAAGCCTTTCATTGGGGAGACGAACATAAGCAAAGTATGGAGAAATTGAATGTAAATTGTAATATTCTTTCCCTAAAGATGTTCATGTTTATTGCACCAATGTTTAGTTTCGCGTGTCAATCACACTTTATTTTCAATCAGTGCGTTAAGTATAGTATTTGGTTTTGTCAGATCAGGACATTTTCTTCGTACTCAGAATCGTGGTTGACAAGTCTCAATTTCTCGATCTTATTAGAATCAAAATAAAATATTGCTTCTTGTGCGTCTCGAACCATTTGTCCCTGTACGCAGAAATGACTTCGCTGTATCTCCATATTTGCTCTTCTACTTTCTCTATTGTCAATATTTTTGAAGCTGGTTAAAAAGAAAAACTCTCTATCCCTGTCTATAGAAGTGACTCCATCTGTTATGAACCGTAGGTTGCACTTACGTTAATTGGACATGTTAATCAACTGTAGACACACTACTATTTATTTGCGAGATGGAATAGATGTTCTGAACCAAGTACCTGAACATCTGTTTTGTACCCTTACACGAAAATGGTCTTATAAAACAAGGAATTAAGAATAATAACCTTAACGGCGATTTCCCATCACATGTCTGTATCTTAATTTCAAAAACCGTTGAATAAGCGAAGGGAATCTATAGACATTTCATAAAAGATAAGAAATTAGAAACAACAATGGTAGGTGAATTTTCTAATTTTAAGAAAAATATAATAGAATAATTAAAAAAGATATTTAGAGAGATATATTTTTCTTTCAATTATCAAATATTCAACTTAAAAAGGAGATAATTAAAAGATATTTAGAGAAAGGTGCAACTAAGGCTTGTAGTCATTGAATCCAGTTCATGTGAGGTAGTCAAGGGTCTTCTACTTCCAATTTTTCTAGAGGTCTTTGTATGTAATCATGTTTGAAAGAGTTGAAGAGCATCCAATTGCCTCATCAAGAATAACTTGCTTCGAGTTTATCACTTGAAATGAAAAGAGGCTATTCTCATAGTCTTTGAAATACAGAAAATCTTTGGACATGAGAATAATTTCAGCCCTCTATGACTCTCTTAGGTTGAAGTCTTGATAAATACCTTGGGCTGTCAAATTTTCTAAGATATTTTATCGTAATTAATCCTTATGTTAATGGATTAGCCGTAAAAAATCAGTACAATTATTGATTATTTATGAATATTTCATATACATACATGTACAATATTATACAGCTAACATGCTCTCTAGTATTAGTGAACATATTCTATTGAAACATACAACCATGGTTCCCTAGTACTCCATGGCATAGTAACTGCACATTAAGATTGATGGATCCTAGTGAAACAAAATTTCATCTACATATACTAGATTAGTGGCTAATTTGTTTTAGTTTAGTTCTTATCATAACATAGAGCAGCCAAGACACGTAGTATTAATAACCAAATTTTTATTTCACATTGTATGTGTGTGTGTGTGTTGTGTGTATGTGTGTATGTGTGTGTATGTGTATGTGTGTATGTGTATGTGTGTATGTGTATGTGTGTTGTAATATATTTATATTGACATTTATATCCATAACTCGATATACATATAATTTTTTAGATGTATGTATCCAAGTAGGTATGTACATATGTATGTATGTATTCATCTATTTATGTAAAGATGTATGCATGCTTGTATGTATTTATGTATGCATGTCAAGATGAACATGCCATCAATTTTAACTTCATACCACATCAAGATCATGAGAAAGTATTAGACCACGTCGACTTACTTATTTTCAAATAAAGGATTGAATAATAAAACATATAAAATGACACTTTACATAAAGGAATTTCATTGCTATTTGTTAAAAAAAAGAATTTTGCGGATTATCTAGTAACCCTTCTAATTACCATTTGAACATATGCACCTAAGTTTGAGCTTCGTGGATCCATATGGTGAGGAGCATGACCATCACCTACGTGCCAACCAATTTAGACACACAAATTAATAAGGACTAAAAAGGAAAAAGTAGTGAATAAATGCATGATCCATGATCGATTTGTATCCATGTCACATCATGGAAACCAAAAAATTCTCAAGACAACAATGAACATACCTTCAACATTACTATACTAATAAAATAATCTAGATGAAAAGAGCTATAGATTCTTGCACTAAAAGTTTCTAATCGAGGAGAAAAGCTTTCACCATTCTTTCAGTTCATTGGGTAGAGTTGTAATATGTAAAACCACGTAATTTTTATTCATCATAAAGATCAAGATTAATTTACATTTTTTAGAAAAAAACATGTAGGTAAATAAAACAATGTCTAGGATTTTCCTAGATTTACATAAAAGAAATATGATGCTTCTATGCATTTCAAACAAATTCATATCGCGTCTTGTGAATTCTGATCAACCTAACAAATGAACCTCAGACCATTAAGTTCAAATTAAGATATACATAGGGAAGTTCGTGAGGTCTCTTATAAATAACCAAGTGTGACATCAATACAAATTGCAAAACAATTATGATGCGATGTTTGCATAGGTAAAGACGATAACGCATGGGATAAAATAGATACACATCTTCGGTCTTTCTAAAATAACCTTAGTTCCCCTTACTAAATATAATAGAGAAGGTTGTACGTGAATCTTCAAATGCAAAGTAGTTCGTGTCGGTAAATTTCTATTCTTTGATTTGTCTCTAACTACTTTATTTTAACCTTCACACATTCGAATAAAACCTAATACCTAGCACAATGTAACCAACTCTGTGTTTTTTCAATTTAAACACATGCAATGTAGAATCCTCAAAGTACTCGTTCTTTATTGAGAATGGCATATGCATCAAACTATAACTAAAGCAATACATGCATTGTCGATGAGAAAAGCACGCATCCCATTGCTAGATTCAATGGTACAAAATTTTTTATCATCTATGCAACCATAGTAGTACCTTATCCAAAGAGATCCCCAACTCAAACTTTAAATTAAAAATCTGATGTGTATTATACATTAAACCATTACCCAACTACTAGGTGACAACTAATTATTATACAAGAGGCGTCTTTTTACTAAAGCACATTTTCTCAAACAAAAAATGCTTTAGGCATTAGCAAGATCATGGTATGAACACTAGTTATTTATATTAAAAAAATATGAAATATGAATAAAAGTTATAGTGAAGAGATATTCAATTTTCACTCAAAAAATTTCAGGATACTCTTTCGACAAGAACACAGAGGCTCAAAAAATCGAACCCTTTAATTTCCTTTGAATGAATCATAGTTGAAGCATGTGAACCATTTAATCTAGAATTTTATTCTTCAAGATGAATGCTACACTTTTAAAATCATCGATCAATATGGTTGAATAATTGGATGTTGCACAAAAAATTAAAAACTGTAAGGTTTTCAGATTTGCTAGATAAATTAGGAACTATGATGTGTTGTTCTTCATATAGATTTCCCGTTCTCAAATTTGTATATATAGTACGTAACTCACCTAATATCTTAATATTCAATAGTAATATGACAAAGCACAAAATAGCACGTAAACTTGACAATAGTAGGTCTCGCTTTCATATTAAGAATCTAAAGAAAGATTTATATCTAAATTCCGATACAACTTGAAATAAATAGAAAGAAAAAATCTATAGTATTTATCTTAATCTCGTACAAAAGTATATGAAATTTACGATCAAGTATACAAATAGAATCAACTAGTGGTTTTGATACTCAACAGTGTACAATACGGGCTATTAAATTTGCAAATATTATAAGTTACAAGAGAGCTACAAACAAAAACCGAGATTTAACTTTCCATAATTATCAACATCACAAAGGGGATAATGACTCGTGAAAAGAACAGAAATATAATTCATGCATAAGAACACATCAAGCATCTTTTTTGAACTACATATAACTATCTGTCACGTGCAATCATAAAATTACAAAGCTCTCGCTAACAAAAAAGAATGACAAAGACTCCACAAATTCTACCCTTGTAGCTATGGTTTTGTTAGTGAATTTACTCAATTTTTTTTTTCGAAGAATGATAATAGTAGAGTTTTTTTACCAACTAAAACAAACAAGAATGCAAGATTGCATAAAGTGAACTCCGGGTGTAGCATTTTGCAAATCGAATTTTTCAAGAAGAGCTTGCAATGACGGTGTCTTTGCATAAAGTCACTTCAGTCACTTTCTTTCAATGGTATGAATCCACATAAAATAATCATGCATCAAACGCCTAAAAAACGATTTAATAAAGAATCTTTGATTCTAGTAATACTTCATGTATGGAATGAATATAAGTAAAACTCTAGTGTGCATAGAAGACATAAGTTAACCTTCTCAAGTAGATAAGAGTAGGCTCAAAGAATAATCTCACCCTTATCATACTAACGAAAGGTGAGGAGAGAACTACCACGAGGTTCTTCAATGTCATAGGGTAACAATGCAATGTCCAAGTTAGGCAAAGAAAAAAATGCATAGGTCATTCAATGTAGAGAGGAGAAACAAGAATTTATTTGATTGCAGATTTACCTTCCTTTCACGTGAAGAGGAAGGAACTCTTGAATGGGTACCATTTCATTAAGGGATATAGAAAACCTAATTAGTGAGATAAAAGGAACAAAAAATAACATAGTATCCTTCCTAGATGCATTCTAAAAAATCCCTATCGAATTGGGTGAAAAAAGTATGAAGTCCTATTGAGTAGAAGTGTTGAGGAAAAAGCGTTAATCGTTATTTGTTCCAAAAAAATGTAATAAAATATGTTACACAAACAAAAAGATATATACTTGCCTGAAACAAATATCACCAATATAAAAAAAAGATATTAAATAAATTATCGCTTACCACGGGTTATCAAGCTTAATCCTTTGCATCAAAGAACAAACCCCATCATGTCCTATGAGGAAATGTTTAAGAACCTAGGTAATGTTTACCTTTTTATTCACATTACATAAGTGTTGTTATTGGTAATTTACTTATAATAATGTCATGATCTTTATGATGCAAGTCCCTTAAAAAATCACAACATATCTAGGTTAGGATGAGCAAGCCATCATTATAGGACTGATACATCATCAAGATCACGAAAATTATAGGGAAAAATGTAATCAAATATTAAATCAAAGATTCAATAATAAATGATATCAAATATCAGAATACGTTAAAAAAATATTATAAAAATATTATAAACCTATATAAAAATCCCATTATGAAATCTTTAATGAAAACTAAGATGAGGATGAAATACATCACTGTGTGAATAGTAGATGGAGCTATTCGATCAGCAAGCCTACATTATGCTTGAGGTGATTTTGAGCTACATCAAAAACATCACTTGGATTGTGTCAAAGATATTCATTAAGAGCCTTTAGTAGAATTTAATTTTTCGGATTTCATATGTATTCTTTATGGATTATCTACTCATGTAAAATCCTAGTGTTTTATTCTTGTAAAAGCATGAAACGGAAATTTCATATTCCACGAGTTTGAGGTAGTATAATTTGATATTGAATTAATCACCAAAATTTCATCAAATTGGATCTCTAACTTTTTCTAGATTGTAGGAGATTGGTTCCATTCATCATAGCAAAGTATCCTCCATGGATTGAGATTTGAATTCATAGAGAAAGGTAGCGAAAATGTTCAAGAGAGTCTATAAAAGGAATCAAAATCTCTTGTACATTAAGTTGATTTAGTATACATATTATTTGGTCTTGATAGTTTATTCTAATTCATTCTTTGTACCTCCATCTTCAGCTCCATTCCACTTGTGGTGATTGGTTCTCTCTCTATAGAGCTTCAAATTTGATGGACGAGAATTGGTTGGAAAGGTATCACCTTCAGCATGATGTTCATAAATTTTGGTTGCATTGGTTTATTCAATTGTAAATAATCTACACTTTAAGGTCTTAGGGTATATTTTGCACATCCCTAAAACGTGGGGGGTACCTCTATTCTGTGTTAAAGTTATTTATGGAGCATACCTTGCTTATTAATTGCATAATCCTATGTATGAAATTCCTCCAAAATGATTTCTACCAATTATGATCATGCTAGCTAATCTTACCATTTGAAGTTGCACCATCCAACCCAAAATAGGTAGTTTTGTAAAGCAGTCATTTTGAAACCTTATCTATTTTATATAAAAAATGTCTTATTGATGATCCAAAGCACATAACGAGTTTCTGTGCCCTAATTGAAAGCCTATAAAGTTTATTTGAAATTCCAAGAGTGCAAGGGTTGGTCCTCTACTAGTAGGCTAGAACAATCTTCATCATTTGAATCTCAATTTCTCTACTTTCCTCACACCTCCAAGTTCTCTTAGTGGTATCTGATCTACATCAAGATGGATAATGGCTTTCCATTAATGATCGAGAATCTTGTATAGCAGGAAAGAGCCATACGTGGAATTAACTCAACCGAATGATATAGACACCTAAACAAACTATTGTAGAGTTTGTTACCAAACTCAAGGTGGTTGGAAATTTGTTAGCATCCATTGGATAGCTTATTGAAGAAGAGGGCATCATGAGAAAGATTCTAAAAGGAAATGAAAGTGATAAGCAATCGCATTCCTTCACCACAACTTATGAGCTCATCATGGATGTAGAAACTCCTGATTTGAGCATATCCCTTGGACAAATCCTATGACTTCTAATCATTATTGGTTCCAAGAAATTGCAATAAAATGTGTTACACAAACAAAAAGAAATTTCCTTGCAAGAAACAAATATCACTATTATAAAACAAAACAAGATATTACATAAGTTATCACTTACCACGAGTTATCAAGCTTAATCCTTTGGATCAAAGGACAAACTTGATCATGTCCTATGAGGAAATATTTAAGAACCTAGGTAATGTTTACCCTTTATTCACATTACGTTATTGTTGTCCTTGATAATTTACTTATAATAATGCCATGATCTTTATGATGCAAGTCCCCTAACAAATCACAACATATCTAGGTTAGGATGAGCAAGCTATTATTATAGAATTGATACATCATCAAGATCATGAAAAATTATAGGGATAAATGTAATCAAAAATTAAATCGAAGATTTAATAATAAATGATATCAAATATCAGAATATGTTAAAAAATGTATTTATGAAATATTATAAATCTATATGAAAATCCCATTATGAAATCTTTAATGAAAACTAAGATGAGGATGAAATACATCACTATGTGAATAGTAGATGGAGCTATTCGATCATGAAGCTTACATTATGCTTGAGGTGACTTTGAGCTACATCAAAAACATCATTTGGATTGTGTCAAAGATATCCACTAAGAGCCTTTAGTAGTACTTAATGTTTCGTATTTGATATGTATTATTTATGGATCATCTACTCATGTAAAATTCTAGTGTTTTATTCTTAAAAGAATGAAACGGAAATTTCATATTCCACGAGTTTGAGGTAGTATAATTTGATATTGAATTAATCGACAAAATTTCATCAAATTGGATCTCTAAACTTTTCCTAGATTATAGGAGATTGGTTGGATTCATCATAGAAAACTATCCTCCATGGATTGAAATTTGAATTCATAGGGAAGGGTAGCAAAAATGCTCAAGAGAGTCTATAAAAGGAATCAAAATATCCTATACATTAAGTTGATTCAGTATACATATTATTTGATTTTCATAAGTTATTCTAATTCATTCTTTGTACCTCCATCTTCAATTCCATTCCACTTGTTGTGATTGGTTCTCTTGTAACTAGTCATTGTGAAAAATTATCTATTTTATATAAAAAATGTCTTAGTGATGATCCAAAGCACATAGTGAATTTTTATGCCCTAATTGAAAGCCTATAAAGCTTATTTGAAATTCCAAGAGTGCAAGGGTTGGTCCTCTACTAGCTGGCTAGAATAATCTTCATCATTTGAATCTCAATTTTTCTACTTTCCTCACACCTCCAAGTTCTCTTAGTGGTTTCTAATCTACATCAAGATGGATAATGGATTTCCATTATTGATTGAGAATCTAGTTAGAAACAGATATGCTACTTCAAAAATTAGAATGAAAGCTTGTTTGCAAGGTAGATCACAAAATCAGACTTTGGTGTGCAAGGGATGCTGAAGAAAGATCATACATATTGAACGCTATCTCTCATGTTTTGTTGCCATATATTAGATGATGAAAAACATATCAGGGTACTTTGCATGCACTTGAGACCTTTTTTTTGCTATTACCAAAGCACGAAAGAGCCATACATGGAACTACTTCAACCGAATGATATAGACACCTAAACAAACTATCGTAGAGTTTGCTGCCAAACTCAAGGTGGTTTTAAATTAGTTAGCATCCATTGGAGAGCTTATTGAAGAAGAGGGCATCATGAGGAAGATTCTAAATGGAAATGAAAGTGATCTTCACCACAAATTATGACCTCATCATGGATGTAGAAACTCCTGATTTCAGCATATCCCTTGGACAAATCTTCAACAAAGAGGATAAAAATATTTTGAAGGAAGCCAAGTCTTATCAAATAATTTCTCTTTATGCAAATAAGAAAGACAAGAATTAAAAAGGTAAAACGAAAGAAGATGATGAAGAAGATTTTTCCCAAGACAACTATGCATGTAAGAGCAAGTTAAAAATGATGAAGAAAAGAGAGCAAAGCATGAAAAAGCAAACGGTCAAGAGTTTCAACCTTGTGCCATTTGTAATAAGATTAACAACACCACTCAAAATTGTTGGTTCAATGGAAGGACTCAAAAATGAGACATAAGAGGTGGATTTGGCAACACTAGAGGTAGAGATGGACACAACATTGACAACAATAATAGTAATCACAGTAGAAGGGGCCTCAACATCTACTCAAAAGATCGATTAGATGAAGATTAATTACTTGTAGTGACAATGAATGAATATGAGTCACAAAGAAGGTAAAGATTATGATCATTTGTTCTACATATATTCAAGATGTACAAACCATGTTGTAGGCAATTTTGCTCTTTTATTTGACCTAGAAAGTATGAAGCATAGACATGAAGTACTAAGCAAAATGTGTACAAACCATGTTGTAGACAATGTTGCTCTTTTATTTGGCTTAGAAAGTCTGAAGCATGGACATTAAGTACAAAGAGGGAATGATAGTAAGCTTCCAATGGTAGGAAAAATATTCCAAGTAACCCATATCCTTAAAAACGTAATAAGCATGAGCTTTTGTGGTTCACCCAAAATGGAGCTTTTGTGGAAGATACGTGTCAAGGCCTCAAGAAGATAGCCAAACCTGAGAATCATGGTAGACTCCTCGGTTTTGAATTAGTAGAAACTAGGGACATAGATCTCTTCAATTTTGGGTCTCAAACCCTAAGTGAACTTAAAATGTTGCATAAGAGACATGCTCATGTGAATGAAAGAACCTTAAAGGATAAACATGGGGATAAAAGTTTTCCAGTGGTTTCAAACATATCAAAGCATTACATAACCAGTAGATGTGATGCTTTTCAAATTAGAAAGACACAAAAACAGCCATTCAACCATAAAGGGTACATCCACAACAAGAATTGGGATTTAGTGCACATACATGTATGAGGACCAAGTCAAGAACCTTTATTGACATGCTGAAGGTATAATTTTTCATTTTTTGGTGATCATAGTAGGTGGACCCTCTTATATTCTATGACGAACAAAAGTGAACGTTGTGAATGCTTCAAGAAGTACCTAGCATTTGTGGAGAATCATATATGCAGATCATTGAAGAACCACAAATTTTATGGATGCGAATAATAGTTCTCCAAAGATTTGAATGCGTTCTTGTAGAATAAGGCACCAAAAAGGAAGTGACTACTAGGTATTCTCCTCAACTAAATGCTATTTCAATGAGAAGAAACAAGACCCTAGTTGGAGCAGCAAGAAAAATGGTTGAAGTGAAGAAGCTACCACATTATTTATGGTCAAAAGCACTCTCAATTTGTATTATCTTTTGAAGATACTTCCATCCAAAATACTTCAAAGTGTGACACATTATGAAGCTTGGAAAACCAAGTCTAGGTCATTGCAAGGTATTTGGCTATTTAGCTTTAGTAAGTGTACCTTCACAAATCAAAGGTAATTTAGATGAAAGGTAAATCAAGGTAGTTTTTATTGGCTATGTTTAAAATCAAATTTTCTATATGTTTCATGTTTCATCCTTCAAGAAACTTACCACAAGTAGGGATGTTGTGTTTGAAGAACATAGGTCTTGATATGATGATGACAAATAGAAGGTAAACCTACCATATCATCTTGATTCTAATTTCCTTCCATTAGGTAGCAAGCATGATACACAAGTGTAATAACCCAAGAAATGAATTTCATAATGATCAAGATGATATGTAAAGGGAATATAAGCTCTCAAAGTCAAGAGTTAAGGCCAAAATGCAAGAATGTGCAAAAAATTTCAAAGATACTCCTAGAAGGTTAGCAAGGAAGAGAAGGAAACCTGAAAGGTATGGATATGATTCTAAATTTGTTGTAAAGTAGTCTAATTATATGGCCAAGGATTCAGTTTCAAAGGAACCTTCAACATATGAAAAAGCTAAATGTAACCTTAACTGGAAGAAAGCTATTGAAGAGTAGATAGAAGCCTTAAAAAAATAGAGACTTGGGAGTTGATCACAATGCAAACTCATTAGAAAAGTATAAGCTTGCAAATGTGACTTTAAGTTGAAAAGAAATTCAGATGGATCAATGTGCAAGCACAAACCCACATTATTTGCCAAAGGATGTCCTCAAGCTCCTTACATAGACTATCATGATACCTTCTCACTAGTTGCCAAGATGACTACAATCAAGACATTCCTTATTGTAGTACCTGCAAGAAATTGGAGACTACAACTTAATGCTAAGAATGCCTTTCTCAATTGTTGGATAAGTGAAGCGATATACATGTCACAACCTCCAAGATTTGAAAAAACTAACTAGACATCTTAGGTATGTAGAATCAGAAAGGTTTTGAATAAATTGAAACAAGCTCCTAGATATTGGAATGTTAGATTGCCAACCTATCAACAAGATCAAGGGTTCAAATCAACCAATGGATACCCTTCCTTGTTTATAGAAAAAGATCTGAGTGAAGTTATCTATTTCTGTGTATATGTAAATGACATAATTGTGACAAGAGACTACTTGAATTTTATACAAATATTCAAAAGAAATATGCAAGGGGAATTCAAAATCAGTGATTTAGGTGATCTCAGATTCTTCTTAGGTATGCAAGTCATATATACAAATCAAGTGATGCATTTACCTCACACGAGGTACATTCAATATCTTCTCCCAAATCTCAAGATGGAGAGTTCTAAACTTTCAGGCACACCTTTGGGAATGAATCATAAATTGTGTTTATGGAGGTGAGAAAATTTAAAACATTAAAGACTATCAAAGATTGGGATGTAGCTTGATGTATGCTACTTATAAAAGGGAAACTATCTCAAATAGTGTAGGAGTGCTAAGCCAATTCATGGACCCTCCAAGAACATCATACATGGATACAACTCCGAGAGTACAAAAGTAACTAAACACTGAGTCACAACAAAGGAGAACAAAGACATGTTCTCTTTTTCTTTTTACCTAAATACCATTATATGAAGCAAAAAAGTGGGCATTTTACAATATCTAGAAAGCATCACGAGTCTTGCTTGTAAATATTGTTTTTAGAAGCTTGATCTCATATCCCAAGTAGTCAAGATAGATATACTAAAATTCTTGCTGCCATGAAAACTAGTTGTTGAGCATGACCAAGAATCCCACATCATGATCTTGGACAATAGATTAGAGTTGAAAAGGTACATGTAAGAATTCGTGAAGCTCCTTCATTACATCTATAACCTCAACAAGCACAGAAGATAGCTAATTAAAAGTTACTCGAAAATTAGAGTACATGTGTTGTAAAAATCAGAGCATTTTAACAAGGCAATTAAGATCATCCCCTTTGTATGGTTAAGATCCCCATTGAATGCCTGGCCATATTAACAGAATATGAAATACACTTCACAAAAGCATTCCCAAGAGAAGATAATATTCAACAAAATTATACTAAGAAACATTCACACATGATCAGAGAAATGCTCAAGATAAATCAAGCTGAACACCAAGTGGAAGCAGAACTCCAAATTATATTTCCATTAAAATGATCTTTTACATTTCATGTGTTTTACAAGAGTTATGTGAATCTACAATAGAAGCTGATCATAGCTTTCCTCAGGCTCAAGGGTATTGGTATCCTCTGGCACATTAGAACACCTATCTTGCCTCTCTTGCTCCAAGATTGGCTCTTCAAGGTCAGCCATGTCCCCAGGTTCATCTGCAAGTGGGGGAACAGGCTCCCTTGAAGCTGGTTGGAATCTCTCCGTATCTGCAATGTGCTTCCTTCCAACCTCTTGGTCTTCATCTGGGCATTCATTCAGCCCATTGATTCTCATTCTAATGAAGCTCACTTGAGCATCATCCTTCTCCACAGCTATGCAGTGCCTGAACATCTTTAAGGAGCAAGCCAGAGTCGTTCCTGAAACAGCAGAAAACCTCTTAGAGGCTTCAATCAACAATGACTAATGAAAATTGTGAAAATTGAAATTACCTGTGCCCGAAAAAAGGTCTAGGACCCAGTCATCATCATTGGAAAATAGCTGAAGCAATCTCATTATGAGTTTTTGTGGCTTCTGATAAGGGTTAACCAATGTCATGTCCCCAGCTACATGACGAAGTTTCTTGGTAACGGCTGGGAACATGAGCACATTTGAGATCCCATTCTCATTGCAATGCTCCCTGACTCTCGTTTTGCTTACTTCATCATAATAGCCCACTGTAATGCATTCAGTGGCGCTCACAAACTGATGCAAAGGAGTGTGATTTACGTTTGTCTTCACTCTGCAAAAAAGAACTATGAGTCACATAGGGCATCATTAAAGCCATGGAGATAGAAAGAAGATTACTTACCAAGTGAGGCACTCCACAGCATGACATCTTGCCTTCAGAGTAGTTGAAACCGAGAAAGACTGGTCTCTGCTATGGAAAATTACTATCCTCCAAAGAGGAGACATAGTCAACTCTACAAAATCAGTGACCATCTTCCGAATCTGAGGGTGTTTGAAGGGTTCATCATCATTAACTGATCCTAACATCCTAAGTCCATAGGGTATGTCCGCTATGAGAAGGGAGAAATGTTTTCTAGGCACAACAGAACAAATATTATTTACATCACTACAGAACACATTGTAATATACAGGCCTAAGGGGGTCTAGGGGATTGGAGAAACATTTGAGATCGGGTTCATCATCAAAATCCATCTCCTTCGCTTTCAGTCTAGATTTCTCATGTCTCTTCAGTACAGCAAATAGAACATAAAGAACGGATGTATGGCATCGATTTCTTGTTGGGGTAGATGCTAGGCATCGACCTTCTACTGAAAATCGATGCTTGGCATCGACCTAGGGACCTAAGTCGATGCCTGGCATCGACTTTTGCCACGAGGTCGATGCCAGGCATCGACTTTTGTTGCAGGTCGATGCCAGGCATCGACTTATGCTGCAAGTCGATGCCAGGCATCGACTTATGCCCCCAAGTCGATGCCAGGCATCGACTTATGCCCCCAAGTCGATGCCAGGCATCGACTTATGCTGCAAGTCGATGCCAGGCATCGACTTATGCCCCCAAGTCGATGCCAGGCATCGACTTATGCCCCCATGTCGATGCCATGCAATGCATCAAATTGGTTAGGATGAAATATTCTGATAAGAGAATCTACCCAATCACGAAACAGGATGAAATATTCTGATAAGGCCTTGTAGGATGATGTGGTTGGATAGTCTGCTTGGACCTCTGTCCAAGAAAAGCAACCCACCCTCTTCATCATCACCTCCTGAATCTTGATGTACACTTTATGACTACAGACACATAAATATAAAAGAGACTAGGTTAGACAAGAAGCATGGGAGGAGGGAAAAAGGATCTGAGAATAACATACATACTTATTGAGCTCAGTCACCATCTCCTCGAGGCTTAACTCCTTCGAGATTACCCTTGACAAAGTTGATATGATCAATGTATCATCCTTGATTCCTTGAAGGGCCCTCCATGGGGTCAGCTTCATGTCCTCAGGAGCCTCTTCAATTGAAAGGTCAACTTTCCTTCCCTTTCCCCTCAGATCAATTTGTGGGTCTAGCCTCGACTTTCATTGCTTCTGGCCCTTGACCTCCTTGTGCTCCCACATTGTGAAAATTCTATCCTGAAGATCCCAGATCTCACCTGATCTGAATGCCAGTTGAAACCATGGATCATATTTCCTCAAAGCATCTGACTTTCTATTCTCATCCAATGCAATTCCAACCTCAATAAGGCATTGCTTTCGTAGATTGGGATGTATTCTCCCAGCTTCCTTCACAAGACAATCTTCGTATTCATGGTGGAAGAACCGAATTCTCTCTATGGAGGACATTTTCTGCCTGTAGTCATTGTCGTTGTTGTGATCCCAAGCAAGAAGCTTGGCTTCCTCAGTTGTAAGACCAGCATATATCTTACACTCTGCATACCTAAAGAAAAATGTAGTAGGGTGCTCCTTCACTAACTGTCTACGAGCCTCTGCAGAGTGTGAACCTCCAATCACATAATAAGTGTAATCCTCAAACAAACCCTCATTGAAATCCTCCACACAGCTGCACTCATTCGGATCCACCATGACAAGGAATGGCACAACAGTAGCATGAGGATTTATTTTCATTTTCTTCTTAAGATTCTGGACATGCAAATTATGTGGCTCCCTGATCTCAAGGGGCCTCCTCCCTGTGACTCGATCCACTGGTGGCCTGTGGATAATATTAATAGGCAGGTGGAACAACTGCCCCTTCTTCACAACTTTTCTTCTAGCTATGTCCTCCCTCATCTTATTCTGCTCAGTGCCAAGCACACCAGATGCAAGCTCTCCACCAGGTGCAATAATTATGTCCCCAGAGCTAGAGCTTGAGACAGAAAAGTCCTCTTCTGCAATTATCTTCTTTTTCTTTTGGGGCTTTTTCTGCACACTCTGCTTACCCCTTGCCTTTACAGGGGTCCTCTTCTTGTGCTGTGTTGGCATGATATTGCCCTGTATCCATGGCAGCAGGTCCTTGATGAAATTCACTGAGTCTCTGCATATCTGAGCTAGCTCTTCTGGAACACAGCACTCTGGGCACAAGAAATCCATCTTGCATATGATATTTCTTAATCCTTTCGATGTCTCCACCAAGAAAAGCAGGTTGTAAGAATCTTCATCTTCATAATCCAATTTGTAAACAAGTCCATACTGAAAGCCTTGTGTTGTCGTGATCTTTCCTCTGCCATAGGCCCCTGCGAACACAAGGAGGACTCCATTCTTCTCTTCAACGTACTGAAGGCACCATTCGAGATTTGTCATGTCCCGAAGTGGACGATCTGTCCTCATGACCTCGGTCTCCCTTGACCTTTCCTTCATATTTGGATCCTCCACAGGAATTTTTATGCTACTCTGTCCACCTGAGGATATTCCTAGTGGGTTGCTGGCCTTCTCAGAGGATAATGGTGCAATAATTTTCTTTGGCTTTGCTTGGTGACCACTACCTTTGTCAAGTTGCTGGTCAGCAGAGCCCATGGTGACTCTGAGCTTCTTGATGGGCCTTTCATCCTTGTACTCCGCATCCCTGAAGGCAATTGGAAATATCAGATGAAACGTAAATGTGGTTTCAAAGGCCCAAGTCCATGCAAGGCATCGATTTTGAGCTTCATGTCGATGCCAGGCATCGATGTTTAAGTGCATGTCGATGCCAGGCATCGACTTTGTGTGCAAGTCGATGCCAGGCATCGACTTGAGGGTGAAAGTCGATGCCAGGCATCGAGTTGGGGGTGCAAGAGTCGATGCTTGGCATCCACTTTTGGGCCCAAGTCGATGCCTGGCATCGACTTTTGGGCCAAGTCGATGCCTGGCATCGACTTTTACCCTCAACTCGATGCCTGGCATCGACTTGCACACAAAGTCGATGCCTGGCATCGACTTGGGCACAAAAGTCGATGCCAAGCATCGACTTGGGCCCAAAAGCCGATGCCAAGCATCGACTTTGCACCCAAAAGTCGATGCCTGGCATCGACTTTTCAGTGCATGTTGATGCCGGCAAGTCGATGCTTGGCATCGTTTTTTGGGCCCAAGTCGATGCCTGGCATCGACTTGGGGCTGCAAGTCGATGCCAGGCATCGACTTGCACCCACAAGTCGATGCCTGGCATCGACTTGCTCCTGCAAGTCGATGCCTGGCATCGACTTGCAATCCTAAGTGGATGCCTGGCATCGACTTACACCTTAAAGTCGATGCCAGGCATCGACCTGTACATGCTTTGGATCCATATTTCTAGAGGTAAGAAAAATAAATACCTAGAAATCAGATATTTACACAGACATACAGAGGGAATCTTTTTGGAATCTTTATTTATGTTATGATTTTGTCTACCTCTTGGTACTTTTGCCAACATTCTTCTTCTCCATCAGACTTGGCTTGCTGGTATGATGACCTCTGTGCTCCATGGCTGTCTGTGCTCTGCTGCTCTCTCTTGCTCGTGGATTTTGAAAATGCGAATGATCTCCTCCTCTGGTATTTATAGGCAATTAGGTAACTTGAACCAGAAACTAACTGGATCTAACTGAATGAGTCCACTTGCTAACTAAATCTGTCAACTTATCTAACCAGGGAATAGCACCCACACAAATAGGCTATTTCAGAGCCACTTTAATGAAATATTCATAGACCCTTGCAACTATTTATATACATTTGCATAGAAATTACATTTCAATGGCAAGAGTATGGTATGTCCATGAGGATGTCTAAACTCATGTAGAGATTTGTTTCTAAGAATCTCTTTCTTGGGAGAAAATCAAGTCAAAGTTGTGTTAAATGTGGGAGACTAATGACATCTTTATAGTATTACCCTCCACACTTTAGTTCATATTCACATTTATCTTGTAACTCACTGTTGAAATGGAGAATCACTATGAATAAACATTCTAGTACAGAACCTTGCAACTATTTATATACATTTGCATGGAAATTAAACTTCAATGGCAACAGTATGGTATGTACATGAGGATTTCTAATCTCATGTAGATGTTTTTTCTTAGAGTCTGTTGCTTGGGAGAAAATTAGGTCTAAGTTGTGAGATTAATGACATCTTTATAGTGTTATCATCCACACTTTAGTTCATATTCACATTTATCTTGTAACACATTGTTGAAATGGAAAATCAATGTATGAATATACTTTCTGTGTGCCTCTTTTACACATAATTCTTTTTCAATATACTTTCATCTACCTCTTTGATATCTAGCCAAGACCACAATAAAACCTTATCCTTGAAATCTTAACCAAATGTAAAATTTCTTCTTGTATAGTGTTCAATGGCATAGCATATTCCAGTTGGAACTCAACTTGGATATATTCCAGTTGTAAAATTTCTTCTTGTAAAATTTCTCCAAATAATTTTATTATATATTCCTGTTGGAACTCAACTTGGATATATTTTGATTCATTCACAATGCTTAGACTGAATGACTCATATGTAGTTAGAATTCAACTGTGTTTCTCATTTGAATCAAAAGTGAATCAAATCTTTGGTTCCCTTATTAGTGTATATTTGAGTAATTAAGTGATTTGATGTAATTTGATGTTTTATGTTATTTAATGTACTTTAATAAGCTTTTGATTTCATATCTTCTTGATGTGACATTTGATGTGATATCTTCACTTGATCTCGGATTTCTACTTATTTAAAAAGGTCATTCATCTTCAGTCTTCTGTGAACTCAGTGAAGATGAGCTCAATCTTTTCAGTGGATGCTTGGGCATCAGCTTCCTCTGCTCATATTGATTCATTGTTCTCATTTGAACCTTTCCAGAGAAGTGATGATCCCTATGATTTAGAACGTGCTGATGATTCCATGTTTTCTGTTGAGTCATTTAAGTTATCCAATTCACAGTGCAATGCTGCTCAACCAAATGCACCTCTTGATCTCCCATCTAATCCAACCATTGATCTCCCTTCTGACTCAAGTGCATGTGGAGCAACGAAAAAGAAAAGCAAGCTCAATCTACGATTTAAAAGAAGGTCTCGTGAAGTAAGTCGAAAAAGATTTAAATTTCTTACTTCAGATAGACAGATTGCATTGGATATTGTGAAGCATTGTTGTGGTTTGAAATGCTTGTATAATTTAGGGATGAAGAAACTAAAGCACATAAGAGAAAAATTCCTCCATTTAGATAGTGAAAGGCAAGATATATACCTTGTTTCTTGCATGCAAATGATTGAGGATAACATGTCAGTAACGCGTGTTGGTTTTGAATATTTCTTTACTCAAGGGATGCCATGCTGTAGGGCTGCATTTAAAATTGCAATGAGTGTAGGAAATTTTAGAATACATAGGGTTCAACAAGGGTTTTTGAATGGGGATCTCATTTTGGATACGTTCCATGTTGGGACCAAAGGATCTGTTGGACGTCATGCAATGAATTGGATGATGAACTATTTTAGCTTGCATTGTGAAGTTATGCCTACAACTGGAAGGTTGCACTTGTCAGATAACTTTACTCGTCGAGAGGTATTTCAAATATATAGAGAAGACATGGAAAATAGAAATGAGAAGTATGTGTTGTATCGTCACTTTACTCGATTATGGAAGGAAGAGTTTAACAATGTTTCTATTCCTCGTAAAGTTAGAATGGGTGAATGTTCAGTTTGCGCCACTTTGAAAAACATGGCAAAAGGGGCTACAACACCACAGGAAAAGCATAATTTTAAAAACCTTCTTAACAACCATCGTGACAGTCAAGCATTAGAGAGAAAGAAAGCAATTCATCATCGAAGTAAGGCACTCAGAAATCCGGAGCGTTATATGTGTTTGTTGATCGATGGTATGGATCAAAAAAAAACTTGTTTGCCACATTTTTATCGCATCCCTAAGGACATTGGAGATGAAGTCCTTGTGCAAATGCATTTGGTTGGCGCTTTGGTATACAATGGAACTGTAATGTCCAAGGTTTTCTTCACATATCCGAATGTGCATAATGATCCAAACCTTACAGTTACTGTCATTCATCGTGTTTTGCAATCATGGAAGGGTCTTTTGCCACCAACTCTATATTTGCAACTAGATAATACTCCAAGAGAGAATAAAAATTCTACAGTCTTTGGATATTTAAGCATGCTTGTTGAAAAACAGGTATTTCAGAAGGTTAAGGTAAATTTTCTTCTGGTTGGCCACACTCATGATCACATTGATCAAATGTTCAGTACTTTCTCTAAGAAGTTGGCACGTAACAATGCTTTTACTCTTCCGATTTTATCTGAGCTGATTTCAGAAGCATATACTCCAAAACCAGAAGTTCAACACCTCACACAGATTTATGACTTTAAGCACTTTTGCTCAATGGGCCTTGATAACAGTGCTAAGGTTTTGGCTCCATTGCACAATATTAGTTTCAACCATGTATTCTTGATGAGGAGGGTTGATGAAATAACTCTTTTATTTGCAAAGCAGTATTCATCTTCTCTTTGATGGGAGCCTAAAGAGGGATGCAGTTTCTTATTGCAGGTGCCTAATTTGTCTACTATAACAGTGTATGGTGCAGAACAATCACCATATGAAGATAAAAACAATACAGAAAGATGTGGAAGTGTGGTTGATCAAAGTAAAAGCTGGATGCATGCACTCATTGAAAAGAAGAGACATATTGAGCGTGCAAAAAAATATGCTGGAGATCAAGATGTATCTTGGTGGGAGGACTTTTTCAATCATCAAGAAGAGATTATACAGTATACAATTGCAGGTCACTGGCCAGTTGATGTTCCATTCACATGGGATTTTAGTACACAAAGATCCGTGAATGTGGCCCAAGCATGTAATGCAGATGCACTTCAAAGTTTTATACATCCACCAGAAAGAAATATTTATGTAGGCCCAAGGATGACAAAACAGGCAGAAGCAAGATGGCAAGGAAATTTAATAGAGATAAATGTTGGAACGCTTATTGCAGTACTTGCTGATGGTGATGAAGCTACCAGACCATTTTGGATTGCAAAGGTTTTAGAGATAACTAAAGATATTGATCAGAGAAGAATAGAGGCTTTGGTGGTGCATTGGTATTACACTAAAAGTAGTAATGCATTCACAGGTAAATATAACTTAGAAATGGTGTGTGATACTAAACGAACAGGTTCAAAAAGGAAAAAGAATATTCGAAGCACATCCACTCTTAAAATGGATGATGTAGATATTCTTGTTTATGATTTTTCCTTGACAAAAACTGGTCACTTGAGGAAAGCAACCATCAACATGATAAAACAAAAGCTTCCAGATGTATGTGGTACAGGAAATCATAGGAAAACAAGAAGAGTTGTGCATGATCTTGTAGAATTTGGTATGTACGTGGATGAAGATAGAGCTCTTGTGGATATAGAAGAAGAAGAAGAGAGCTCTCAACAGTATGAGACTGAATCAAGTGCATCAGATGATGAGGGTGTAGACATAGATCGACAAAGTTGTGAGTTGCATTGAAGCTCTCAGACATTTTTAGTGCTTATGTAAATGCCTCAAAGTAGTTTGGTTAATGAAACCATGTTTTGTAGCAATTTTGAATAACAATCAGATATCCACCCATTAAAGATATGTCTAAAATGTTATTTTTGTGTAAAAACTATTGACTTCTACATTTTTATATATATTTTAGACATGTCAATGTCTTATCATATAGATTTTGGACATGTCAATGTCTTATCATATACATTTTGGGACACGTCAATGCCTAATATAGTGAAATTTTGACTACATTTTGAGCTCATTTTTTTTTGAGAAAATGACAAAAAACGTCAAAAATTACTTGTTTTCACCTCATTTTTGTAATATATGTATACTGGTGTAAAGGAATTCCAAAAATGAGGTGAAAACATGTAATTTTTGACGAGAGTGTTCTCTTTTTACGACATAGTTCTCGTTTGTTACGACTCGCTGTTACTAAAAGGTAAATTCAATGAAGGTATATTCTATCCTTACTCATTGTATTTGGATATCAATATATGTTCACACGTAGATGGGGTCGGAGCTAAGGATGATAGAAGAAGTATCTCTAGCTACTTAGAATTTGTAGGATCAAAGCTTGTGTTTAAAGCTCTAAGAAGCAACTAATACTTGCATCCTCCTCAACTTAAGCACAATATAGAGCTCTGACCATAGCAACAATTGAAGCAATATACCTAAGAGAATTGTACATAGTTTTGCGACTTGTGAGTTCCAAAACTCACATATTTGAAGATAAGGTAAGCTCTATGCACTTATCATAAAACTATATCTTTCATTTAAGAGCCAAAATTATACAATTTCATTACCACTTCATTAGGGAGAGGCTCATTGCAAAAGAAATTGATATAGTAAAGTCCATGTTAGGTATTCAACCTATTAGAGAATGAAGACTCAAGCATACCTTAGCTTGAGAGGGAGTTTTTAGATCATCAAGCTCACATCATGCATAAGGTGAATTTTATCTACATCAAAAACATAACTTGGACTCATTCAAAGAGATCCATTAAAGAGACTTCACTACTATTGAATTCTTGCTATTTCATAAGGATCTTGAATGGATCACCTATTCATGCAAACGCCTAGTGTTTTGTTACTGTAAATAGTTATGTTAGGAAAAACCTATAAATCATAGGACTTAGTAGATACACATATTTTTCCTTTGTACCATACTCAACACATGCGCTTTAAAAATATAGGACAAAAGAGTGTCCCATAATCATTCAATGCATGGTAGAATGTCTTGGTATAATTCTATTCCTAGATTTTCTTCTAGCTATTCATCTTAGATATCTCATATGCATCAAGCTAACACTAAGACACTACATACATTGTCAAATAAAACAAAATGCATTCCATTATTAAATTGTAAGTTTGACTACATAACAAGTCTCATTGATGCATTCATAGTAGTCTTTCATCGAAAATATGGTCTCTTAAATTAAGCCAACTTTTTGAAATAGAAAGTGTGTTAGATAGAAGCAAGATGACGAAGTGAACATTTATGCTCAATTTGCAAGAAAGATCATGTATATACCTAAATGACACCCATTAGCCAAAAATACAAGCTAATATTCAACTTTCAAAAAAGAAATTCAACTAGATCTTTTTAAAAAGAATATTGAGGTGCAAAATTTATGTGTATGTTTGATGTGTATCTATGTGTAGATGTACATATGCATGTATATATATATATATATATATATATATATATATATATCTGTATTGTCATTGTATGTATATATGTAATACATGTATGTTATTATGTATTTAATATATGTATATATGTGTGTGTGTCTATATGTATGTACTATATACATGTACATATAGACATACATATGTCCCACATACACCTAGTATATACATACATACATATACACACACATACATATACACACACATACATACACACACATAGACATATTTGTTCTTTGTACCATAGCCCAAGCACTGCATTGAAAATATAGTAGAAATTAATGTACAGTGACCATTGAATGCATAGCGGAATGTCTTGGTATAATGTATACCAATAT
Organism: Ceratopteris richardii; assembly: GCA_020310875.1. Classification (NCBI taxonomy): domain Eukaryota; kingdom Viridiplantae; phylum Streptophyta; class Polypodiopsida; order Polypodiales; family Pteridaceae; genus Ceratopteris; species Ceratopteris richardii. The sequence continues at coordinate 158,747,424 of CM035419.1, read as the reverse complement.
GTTTGGTATAATTCAAATTCGAATTTATGGAGAAGAGTAGTGAAACTTTTTAAGAGAGTCCATAAAAGGACTCAAAATATCTAGTACATTAAGTTGATTCAATATAGATATGATTTGATCTTTATACTCTGCTCTAGTTCATTCTTTGTGCCACCATTTTCAACTTTATTCCACTTGCATAGGTTGGTTCTCTCTCTCTCTCTCTCTAGAGCCCCAAATTTGATGAATGAGATTTTGTTGGCAAGGTATCCCCTTCAACGTGATGTATATAAGTTTGGGTAGCTTAGTGGAATGTGCTTCATCTAGATTTTAGGGTCTCAAGGTGTATTTTTGCACATCCCTAAAAAAGTCAGGGATACCTCTTTTAGTGTTAAAGTTATTTATGGAGCATACCTTGCTTATTAGTTATATTCTTACCCATTTGAGCTATTGAATCCTATTTATGGGATTTATCCAAAATAATATCTACCAAATGTACTCATGCTCGGTGTTCTAAGTGTTTGAAGTTGTACCATCCAACAGAAAAAAGAAAGTTTTGTAAACTACTCATCATGAAAACTTATTTGTTTTGTATAATGGATTTTCTTGCTCTAATTGAAAGCCTATAAGCTTTATTTGACATTCGAAGAGTGCAAGTGCTGGTTCTTCGCTCGTTCACTAGAATAATTATCATCATTTAAATCTCAAATCTCTACTTTTCTCAAGCTTCTCCAAATTGTTTTATTTGTATCAAATATAAATCCAGATGGGTATTGGACTTCCCTTAATGATTGATAATTTTGTTAGAAATAACTATGATACTTCGAAAATCAGAATGAAAGCCTATTTGCAAGGTAGAAATCTCTATGGGATTGTAGGAGGTAATGAATCTATGTGTATTTGTAATATGCCCATCATAGGCACATGCATACCTTAGGGTTCAAAAGCATATCCATTATTGAAAGTATCATGGGTGTATGTACTTGTGTTTGATATCATCATTAGAACATGTTAATCGTGAGATTAACATGTGGTTGTGCACATATTATTATGTGAAAATATGAGAGACCATGTGAACCCCAAATAAGCGTGAAACCAAATACATAAATAAAAGGTAAGATAATAGTATAAATAGAAAACGATCTTTATGGCTAAATATGGAAAAGAAAGAACTCAACGACGAAGTTAACTCAAAACTCCAAAAATACAAAAAGAAAAGCACTACGAAACGTTCGTATATATTAACGCTTTGGTTTGCGTGTAGGGAGCATATCCAATCTTCATCGCGATGTCTGATACAGCAACTTCGTTCTCTCATCACCATGGTCTCTGTTACAGCAACTATTACCTCCGCAGCCCTTGTGAAGAATCATCGTGGCTTAACTTCTCTCTTTGTCATCGTGCATAAACAAAGAGTTGGTCGAATTTCACATCTACAAGATGAAGAAAACCTTCAATTACTTGGATAGAGAATTTTGAGAGACGCCGTACGGGAACACATGAAGAAGGATGAAATTGTTGTCTCTGTTCATGTCCAGATAATTCTGCACTTGAACGCTGAGAATACGACAGCAAAAGCAAAAAAACATGTCGGTCAAGCTTGGATGTTCTCGACTCTTGTCGTCGACTCCGTTGCAGAAGCCGATGAACGAAGGGTCCACACATCTTCATGTCCACGCACCTTCTTATGCTCACACTCCATGGATTGCGATGAGAATTCACAAACTTTGCCAGCAATAGTTCCACAGAAAGCGGAAGTATTTACCAAGAGTTTTCTGAATCTATATGAGAAGAATGAATGTACGATGAAAGGACTTGAGGATGGATGTACTTATAAAGTCAAGGGATGGACGGTACATAAAATTTGAAGAAAGAAACCTCTCATTTTTACAGGAACAGACTTCTCGTTCTTCTATAGGAACAAATCTCCTTCGGTTACCTAGCAGGACTGAAGACAAATTGACAGAGAAAATGTTGGTTTCTGATGTGAAGAATATAGAAGGAAGGACTTCAACTAAGTGAATGGAGGTGTTTCTTACTAGATGTAATAATGAGGAGAAGAGTGTTAGTAGATTATATTTCTACAGTAGTTTATACAGATGTGGACAATCAATGACACCGTGAGAGAGTTGTACTGAATGACGGAGATCAAGGGAGGACAAATGCCGGATCGAGTTTTTTTTTCAAGTTGTATGCCTGAGACAACTCTGACAGAAAAGACACCAATCAGCGAGAAATCAAGGATCTATTTGTCTGTATTCTTTTCTTCCTGAGTGTCGCTTCCATCGTTATAGGGGCCATTGTCACAATCTTGCTATGGAGCTTTCTGCATATTGGATTGGATGACACCGACCGAGTCACATCCATGGTGGTCGTCATTAGTTGGATATTCATCTAGTGGATGATAGAGGTGACTCCTATAGCTGATCCTTCATGCTTGCAACTGCCATCGAGCATTATGGATTGAAGAGGCGTATGGCAATGAAGTTGCTCATTCTTCTTGGAGGAAAGGTTATGGATCCCTGGTTGCTTTTATTCAGTGTTTGTGTTGGCTCAGAATTTGTAAGTATGGGGGTGTTCAACACTGCAACATCTCTGATTATGATGCCGATGGGTTTGGGAATTCTGGAAAAGACAATGTCGACCATACATCAGGTGACGGATGAGGATATCGACGTGGGGGAAACAAATATCAGGATGAAGGTGAAGCTTTCAACGTAGCATTTCGTGGGACCATGGAAGATTGATGATCTTTGTAGGATTATACGAGAGTTATTTCCGAGATGCGAAACAGATAACCTTCTTGTAATGGATGATGTTTGGGCTTCCAATGATCTGCGCTCTACTCTTTGTGTTGTGATTGTTGCTTTGTGTCTCATTTTGTCCATATTCATGAATGCAGTCCATTGCACGTTGGTCACAAGATTCTCATCTTCTTCATGACATAGTTTCCATGGTTCCAACATCTGGTTGGCTTTCAAATTTGATGGAAAAGTCTAGAATGTCCTTATCTCAAGTGCGGTTTCTAGCATTGGAAAAAGCTAATCGTATACTTGATATGACCAAACCATTGTTGATGATCTCATTGAAGATTCGACATGGAAGATGGTGGCTTCATGATGAAAACAAAGATATTATAACTACATTTGAGAAGAAAAAGATGGTGCAGGAATTTTCTTTTATCAACCAAGATTAGCAAGATTGTTCCATCAGATTGAGATTGTGAGTGAGAGTGTGATTGACAGTGTGAGTGTGAATGAGATTGAGAATGAGATTAGTATTGCGATTGTATAATCGCATAATTGTGATTGAGAGTGAGAGTGAGAGTGAGAATGTGATTGAGAGTGCGAGTGTGAATGAGATTGTGATAGCTCGGGGTTGGTCGGGTGGTCGAGGCTTCATCAAGAAGCTATTTTCCAAAGATATTGTATAAAGATGTTCAAATCTTCATTCGGAACCTATTACTTGTATCTGGAATTGAAAAGCATGAGATTCATAAGATAAGTTTTCTTTCGTAAGCTTCCATTCTCTTAATTAGTTTGTTCAATTTTGTGAATAGAAATTATATTATCTGATATATTTCTTTTCTTTATGGGTTTGTCGAGGAATGCTACAGTATTCCAAGATACAAAGGAGAACATACACAATAGAAGACACATATAATCACACTTTGGTGTGCAAGGGATGCTCAAGAAATATCATACATACTAAACTCTATCTATAATTTTTTTAATCACATATCCAAGGATGCAAAACATATCAAGAGACTTGGGATGCACTTGAGACCTTTTTTTTTCTATTAGTACCAAAGCAAGAAAGAACTTTCTTTGGAATTAGTTTAGCCAAATGAAATAGACACCTAAACGAACCATCATAGAGTTTGTTCCAAAATTCAAGGATGTCTTTTATCACTTAGCATCCATTAGAGAGCTCATTGAAGAAGAGGGCATCATGAAGAATATTCTAAATGGAATTAAAAGTGATATGCAATGGAAATCCTTCATCAGAGCTTATGACCTCATCATGGATGGAACTGGGCCATGTTAAAGGTCTCTCTCTACCTCTCAATGACGGTCAGATGACCATGCAACTTTTTGTAGATGACCTGAACACATTTGACCACAATGATTTGACAAGCATGGAAACCTTTTGGAGGTGCACGCACTTTTTCTATGAGCCATCTGGTTCCAAATTCAACTACTCCAAAATTACTTTTAGAGCCATCTTTGGACCTCTCCCTTGATTGCTAGTTGACTGTGGTTTTCAATCTATCTCAAGGGGTCAGGTGTTCTGTTTGCTTGGTATTTTGATGGGTTTTGGTATCATGACAAAGCAGCATTAGAACAAGGTCCTCTCCAAGCTAGAAAAAAAGTTAGCATGTTGGAAGGGCGGTTCCCCTGGTCAATATCTCCAGGGTGAAGAAGTATCTGAATTAGGTCGAAATGGAAACACTCCACCCCTTGTACATACCGTGTTTCTTTTCAGTAATTGCAGTATAACTAGATCTCTTTGAAATAAGTAGAATAAGGGAGAAATTGCACCAGGGACGGTGCAAAAGCTTGATGTGGGGGTCTGTAGTACCCCTCCTCCTTTTCTCTCTGGCTAGACATGCAGGAGGACCGATGCAGGAGGACTGAAGAAGATAGAAGAGAAAGTCAAGCAATGGAAAGGCAATTATTTGTAACTTGTAGGCCTATGATACCTCTTTAGATAAGTAAACGGTTGCCGAGATTGGGAGAAAATCTCTCAGATGCCTTGGGTTGCAGCTTCAGGGAGTGCTCTGTTCCGTTACACGGTCATATTTAAGTACTACGGATCGTTGCTTTCACTTTCGGTGACACCTCGGTCGATTTGTTTTAATACTCTCTTTTCCTCTCTCTTTCGTCCTTCTTTCTCGCTCGTCCTCCTCCCTCGTCCTTCCTTTCTCTCTCTCTCATGGCCTAACCCCTCCCCTTCTCCCTTTCTCTCTCGATCTCTCTCTCCCTCGCTCTCTTTACCTCTCTCTCGGTCTCGCACTCTCTCCCCGCTGTCTTTCTCTCTCTCTTCCTTTTCTCCCCTCACTCTCTTTCCCTCTCTCTCTCGGTCCCTCTCTCCCTCTTTCTCTCTCTTCCTCTCTCTCTTCCTCTCTCTCTCTCTCTCTCTCTCTCTCTCTCTCTCTCTCTCTCTCCCCCTCTCTTCCCCCCTCTCTCTCTCTTTCCTCACTCTCTCCCTTTTTCTTTCTCTCTCTCTCTCTCTCTCTCTCTCTCTCTCTCTCTCTCTCTCTCTCTCTCTCTCTCTCTCTCTCTCTCTCTCTCTCTCTCTCTCTCTCTCTCTCTCTCTCTCTCTCTCTCTCTCTCTCTCTCCCCCTCCTTCTCTCTCTTCCCCCGCCATCCTCGTTGCCCCTCACCCTTCCGCCCTCCGCCCACCTCCCCCTCCCCCGCCCCTCACCCCGCACCCCTCCGCCCACCACTCCCACCTGCACCCGCCCCTCACCCCGCACCCCTCCGCCCACCACTCCCGCCTAGACCCGCCCCTCACCCCGCACCCTTCCGCCCTCCGCCCACCACCCCCGCCCCCTCACCCCGCACCCCTCCGCCCACCACTCCCGCCTACACCCGCCGCTCACCCCGAACCCCTCCGCCCACCTTCCCCGCCTGCACCTTCCCCTCACCCCGCACCCCTCCGCCCACCACTCCCGCCTACACCCGCCCCTCACCCCGCACCCCTCCGCCCACCTTCCCCGCCTGCACCTGCCCCTCACTCCGCACCCCTCCGCCCACCACTCCCGCCTACACCCGCCCCTCACCCCGCACCCTTCCGCCCTGCGCCCACCACCCCCGCCCCCTCACCCCGCACCCCTCCGCCCACCACTCCCGCCTACACCCGCCCCTCACCCCGCACCCCTCCACCCACCTTCCCCGCCTGCACCTGCCCCTCACCCCGCACCCCCCCGCCCACCACTCCCGCCTACACCCGCCCCTCACCCCACACCCTTCTGCCCTCCGCCCACCACCCCCGCCCCCTCACCCCGCACCCCTCCGCCCACCACTCCCGCCTACACCCGCCCCTCACCCCGCACCCCTCCGCCCACCTTCCCCGCCTGCACCTGCCCCTCACCCCGCACCCCTCCGCCCAACACTCCTCCGCCCTCCTCCACCCCACACCCCACACACCCCTCCGCCCTCCTCCACCGCTTCCCCCACACCCCTGCGCCGTCCTCCACCACTTCCCCCACGCGTCCCCACCCTCCTCCACCCCCTACCACACACACACCCTCATGTACACACATGCACACCCAAACATACAAACACACCTGCACATTCTCACTCACACCCACACACCCACACACAAACCCGTACACACACACACACACTTATACCTACATCGCCACACATACACTCATCCACACACAAATACACTCTCACACACACATCCCTACACACACTCCCACACACCCACACATGCAACCCACACACACCGACACACACACACGCACACACTCACATACACACACACCCACAATTACACACATGTACAAATTACATATGCCACCATTTTGGAAGCATGTGGCTACATGGGAGCTGATTTGAGGGAACATTATATTCAAGCTCAACCTGTCGGAAATAACTTGTTGGAAACAGCTACTTTTGTTGCCAATGCACTCATTGACATATGCAAACATGAAAATTTCTCGCCAGATGCAGCTATCTTGACTTGTATATTGAGAGCGTGTAGTAATGAGGAACTCTTGGACAGAGGTTATGAAATACAAGTTCAAATTGTTGGAGATGATTTATTAGTCACCAATCTTACGAGGGTATGGGATAAAAGTGTGCAGGGTAAAAAGTGGAAGCGGAGAAAATATTTTTGCCACCAACCATTCATCATGACGACCTATTTTTGTGGATCTAATTCAAATCAAGTGGAGTATTTGATTTACCCCTTCAATTTTGGGCATTCCATCGGCGCGTGATCAATGGACGTGAAGATTCGGCAAGGCCTCTTGGCCTATTGAGACCTATAAAAGCAATGGATTTGTGCTCATTAGGGTACAACAATTTTAGAGATACAGTGGTTCGTGTATACGTGCAGAAGTCCTCTCTTGCACTTGGTGGTTTCAAGCCTATTGTAGGAGCTACTCTGTAGTGTGTATACAGAGGGTAGGCTTCTCAGTGGAGGGCTATGAGCACTATAGTGTAAGAGAGTAGCTTGGATTTTTTTTTCTTTTCTGTGAATCAGTGTGTTGATTAAGCTCTATTCACTTGAGAAATTCTTACCATTTGTATTGTTCTGAGTTAGTCTGCATATCAGTGGCCCCTTATGCTGATGGGAAGAACCTGTTGTATTGGAGTTATTACTTTTAGGGTGGCTTGTTAGCCCTAAGCTTGCACTTTCGAGCATCACTCTGCCCCACCTTGTAATCCATCTTATTTGAATCGAGAAGTGGATGGTCTTTTTAGTCACGTGTTGTTGATGTTCGCTGGAGTACGTACAATCTTTGTGCATTTATTTACCTCTACTTGCTCACAGAAATGTTAAAGGGTATACTTCCCTAAAGAGAACCCCCCTTGAGTAGGTGACGTACTGGAAGTGTTTATTTTCTATAAAAGTGGATACCCCAGTACCTCCACTACAATCCTCTAGTTGCTCTTTAGATGAAGAAGTATGTTCAACTACTTGTTTCCCTTTAGATTCCATGTTTTTCTTCCCTTCCCCCGTTTGCTAACTAGAGTATATGAAAATGAATGGAAGTAAAGCTCAAATATGCAAGAAGAAGAGAAATATATCACAAGAGCACTTCCTTGTTACAAAGTAAAGCTACGGAAGTGAAGTCCAAGTGGTCCTTGAAGCTTCAGGTCACTGATTTTGAATCCTCTCGTGGCCCAAACAAAAAATGGAAATGTCCGGTTGGTTTGGGGAGGTTCTAAACACCAGAAACCATCCAAAAAAAATGCCAAAACCACATGGGAATGGCCACAACCAGGCAAATTGAGTAAAATTGAGCAACTTTTGAGAATTAACAATCCTTTCCAATCCTAGAAATGTAGCTGAGTACCTATAATTCAAATATTTGAGACTATCCCAAGTGAAAAAAATTGAATTTGGACACCGGATGGCGAAGAACTAGGCCCGGGAGTGGCCGCTGATTCCTGCTGATGTACTCGAGAGAAATTTTGGTGGGGCAAATCTCGTCCAAATCCAACACTCATGGTCTATAAGTAAAGCTTAAGAGCGTAGTTTCGAAATGTGATGAAGATTTTTGAAATCTGATATTGTATGAGCAAGCTATGGTGCGGAGAAGCTAGGTATGTCAAGAGTAGGAAGTGAAAATGCTAATCTTTTTGGAGGAGTGACTTTGAGAAGCTCAAAACTGAGGAAGTGAAGCTTTTTTGAATCAACCCAAAGCCCATAGCCCATATCCATAGCCCATATTACATGTATACTTCATTTCTTTGCCAATATTTTGATCCAAAATCTCCTTTCTGTCTCCCCAAAGTTAGGAAAAAAAATCAAAAATCAACTGCTATAATAACCCTTAGTAATCGACGTGAAGCAACCAGGCAACATGTTTTAATCCCATATAGAGGAAATGGAGCACCGAAATTTCAATATAAAACATGGGCACACTTCACATTGTTCACCATCCTAGAGGGAGGGTAGAGGGAGTGACTCGTGGGTCGCCTGAGCTCCTCTGTCGAACGTGCGCAGCAGCAGTTATTGAGCTCCATCATGACCACTGTTTGGGAAGTTAATGCCTTGATTTGTGTGCGTACCTGCTCTGATACCAGCTATTAAATTCCCGATGACACTCTCCAGTTTTCGAGTTCATCTCCATGTTCTTCAATGAAGATGTTCGCCGGCTGAATTTCAGGAGTTCTTTCACGGAGTTCGATGATCTCTCTATGCCGCCTAGCCACGCGATAGTTCTTTCAAATCTCTCTCATACCTACCCATAAAGGGCAAGCTCCACATGACACATATGAGTGCCACTTGGCAATCATATAATTATCTTCCTTATTTATCATAAGAGGAGGTTCTCACCTCTCAATTATGAGGCTCCATAACACATATATACAGGTTTTGTTTCACGACTTCAAGCACCTTGAAGACTGCTATAGGTTTAGGGTAGATCTCTAGGGTAGTTCCATTCAACTTTTCAAGATACAATCATTTTCTTGCATAAGGGTATTTAGTTAGTGACCTTTCCTAAGAATAGTGATGGATTATGTATGTTGGATATTTAGGAAAAGTTGGATTGTACTAATTATCCGTTATTGCCATATATGATGTGTTAGGTATTGGTGGCATAAACGTTGTGGAATATTGTGCAAGCTACTAAAGAATCTCTTAATAAGCCTAGAAATACAACTATTGAAGGTGATGTAGATCACATTCAAGATCATGACCTTAAGATTGCTTTTTGTTCTAGGGTTCATGCTACGCCTACTCTAGATCAACTTTCTTGGAATTTTAGTGATGCATTTATAGCTTGTGTATCAAATGTGCCATAACCTCTTACATTCTTTCTTGCAAGGCGACAAAACATGCTTTGCATACAGTTACATCCTTATACCATGCAAGAATTGAGGCTCACCTGGCTTACCTATGAATAGTTTGAGAGTGTACCATTATTCAACAATTGTAAGTGATGGGACATGAAACATTTTACCCTCATTTAGTTATGCGTCTTCTCCTCCTACGTTGTTCAAGCAAATGTCTTTTTTCCTCCCCTTATAGTCTCGACCATGTCTTTGAGTGAGGAACTGATATACAAGTTGATGTAACACTTGTATTCTATGATGCCTATGCTTCTTTTGGCATTCTGTAGTTCTGATTGACGGGTTGGCTTCAATAGCGGAATGCAAAATGAACCATATTGCTTATGTGAGTCGTTATGAATGCTATAAAGAAAATGGATTATTGACTGACATGCTACAGAGAAGACATGCGTATGCATGTGCGCATGGCATACACACACATAGAAATTACGAGTGAAATTATTCGAAACAGTATAATTACGAGTGGAATTATTACATACAACATTATTCTGTAGGATTAAAATCGGATAAAATATTGTGAGCAAAGTGGCAGTGGACTTTTGTTTTCTAAGTGGGAAAAAGAAAGCGAAAACAGAAGTAGTAATCTAGAAATACGATTAGAGCCAAAAATCTTGAAATATAGTTTAATGATTGTGCAACCCATTGCATAGTACAAAACGAAGCATCTATCTCCAAATAATCACGAAAAAGTGATCCTCAAGTATATAAGCCATGTCCGAGGGCTGAACCTCATGCATAAAGTGTGTTATATAGATACTATGCATTTCAACACTTACAATCATATCTGCATGTTGTCTCCAATGTATTAAATTAAAAGAAGTGTGTCAATTTTGTACAAATTACAGGAATATCTACAAAGAAGAGTGATAAAATTGAAGCTCCAAATCCAAAAAGTTATCGACATTTTGGATGGATTCCACTTGGAGATACACAAGCAAGAGATTATGCATAAAGAATCTTATTCCAATTTGAATTTGAAATCTATTATATTAGCCAATGACCACCTATCACATTTAGGTGTGATAAAGCCTATAATTTAGCAAAATGGCTCCCAATTTTCTAGGGAATCTTTTCAACACCATATACACACACAACGCAGTTTCAGTTGGTAGGATTCCATGTGGCAAGAATCCCCTTGCTTAACAAGCCTCCTCCATGCGATGATTTTTCCTTTAGGCCTTGAGGTGTAAAATCTCCCTCATGGATCTCTCTCCCTGGATTAGCAAGATAGCGCGAAGTGTTGAGCACAACTTCCGTGTCATTTTATATCCATTTGGTGTGGTCTTTGTTTCCGCAAAAACCTACTTTTGACTTCTAAAGTCTCCATATTTTGTGAGAAATTGATCTAGGAGTGAATACTGGTCTTCATCTACATGTCTAGTGAAGGGAAAAATAGTCTATCTTGCAAGAATTGTTTTTGAAAGTAGGATTAATCATTATGATTTAATTTAGATTAGAAAGTTCTTAAAGTTGAGTTTGTCTGTGCAAAACGTCTTGCATTCAATCCTCAAGAGAATAGAGAATCATCAATTTGAGTGAATAGAGGTATTTGGGAGTATCTCTATAAGCCCATCTATGCTTCAAAATATTTCAGCCTACATATACATACAAGGAGGACCAAAAGGAGCCATTTAGGGAGCTGAAGGAATGAGAGCTACTCACTCAAGTTCAAGAGCACACAATCAATTCATGGGCACTCTACTAGTTAAGAAGGAGAGCACTCAAGCCATCTATTTTGGTATTAGTGAAGTACCCATGTAAAAGTATTGATATTTTTGGACTCCCCATCCATTAAAAGGATCTCGAAAACTCCATTATGTTGGATTTTGAGGCCTACAGACACATAAAAACTCCAACAATTGGTATCTGAGGAGGTTATCACTTCATCTAAGGCATCATTTATACCCCTTTGATCATAGACTTAAATATGCATGGAGATTGGTGAGCCATCCTCAAGACAATTAGAATTTCAAAATGGCTTCGCTTCATGGCATCAAAATTTTGTTATGATCTCATTTTGGCCTCTTTATGCACTATCAGAGCACCTTTTTAGGTATTTTTTTCCTCTTGTCCCAGACGTGTATACAAGTCTTGTTTCGTCACTACAAGCACCATGAAGTCTACTATAAGTTTAGGATAGCTCAATAGGGTATTTCTACTCAATTTTTTAAGATACAATCATTTTTCTACATTAGGATATTTAGTTAATGGCCATGGCTGAAGTACTGATGTGTTTCATATGTTGGCTATGGAGGAAAAGTTGGATAGTTATAAATATCTATTACAATAATTTATTATGTCTTAGGTATTGATAGGAAAAAGGTTGTGGTATATTGTGCAAGGTATTCAAAAATCTCCTAATCACCCTAGAAATACAACTATTGAAGGTGATGTACATCGAATATCATTATCTTGAGATTTCCTTTTGTACTACGGTTCATGCTAAACCTCTAGAGCAAATTTCTTAGAATGGTGAGGATGCATTCATAGCTTGTCTATCAAATGTGCCATGATCCCTTACATTCTCTCATGCAAGGTAGCAAAGCATGCTTTGGATACACTTACATCCTTATACCAGGCAAGAATTGAGGCTCATTTAGCTTACCTATTAGTAGTTAGAGAGTGATGCATGAGTGGAGGAGATTCCATGGACCACATTTTGACAACAAATAATCATTTAAAGGACTACTTGATTTCGACTAATGAGGTCTCACAAGATACTTCACATTTGAACACTATTCTTAATTATCTTGCACATTGATATCACACTTTTGCTTCTACTCTTCAATTCATGGTGTTGATGGAAAATCCTAATGCATTAACATTTGATTTATGCTCTCTATTTTGTTGCAGTAAGATCAATCATGGCATAATAGGTCTATTATGCATGTTGCAAATTAAGCTTTCTTAGCTAGTCAACAAGGAAAATGTAAATAAAGCTCATCTACTAGTAAGAAAAAGTTTTCTAATGCTTCACTCTTGAACAAGAAAGAGAATGATGAGATGAGAACAAAAAAGCAATAATAGTTTTGAAAGTACTATAAGGGAAATGATAATTTCATAAATACATCCAAAACTAGGTGAAAGAGAGGCAAACAAGAAAGAGGTTAGAATGGCTTTTGAAGAGGCATCTACACCAAGAAATGAGTTTGCTAAACTTGTTCAGAATTAGGAATGGACACCTACTCTTGTATGTAACTCTAACCCATGTTGTCATGAGTCGTGTCTGTCTATAATAGACACGGATGTTTGGTACTTGGATACTGGGGCAACCAAAACATATTACCATGCAACACAGTTTTCTCAGTTAACTTGAGCTAGCCCTTGAAAGAATGCTATCACATGTGGTAAGAGCTTCTCTTATCATAGGATGGGAGTTCGTAAGATCATTTTCACTAGTATTGATGGTAGTTCTTTTACATTTTCACATGCTTTGCATGTACCAAGGATCTAGAAAAATATGTTGTGAGTTTTATCATTAGCCAACATTAGCTTGGTTATCAAATTTGATGATGATAGCTATAAAGTTCATGATATCTCAAATGGTTATGTTATTATTGTTTCTAGCATTTTATGTCATGTGTTGTATAACCTTATAGACTATACAAAATCTTTGAATAATTCAACATATGTAGTGCAAGATTCTTAGGCTATCTCAAATGCAAAACTTTAGCATGCACCCTTTGATCATCTGAATTATGCTAGTCTAGTATGCTTGCATAAATCTAAAATGGTGTCCTCTCTACCCAAACTGCAAGAACCTTTTGACTATGTCTATGAAGCTATATTTTGGGAAAAATGTAGCATTCTTCCTTCACAAAAGATGGTTCAACTCGAGCTAGCCATAAATTTCAGCTTGTTTAGAATGATGTGTTTGTTCCTATGCCAAAAAGCTTCTTTTGGGAACTACCTTTACTTCAGGAGTTTTACTGATGATTTTTTGAGGCATCTATGGGTATATCCATTGAAATAAAATTTTAAAGAATTTAGTTGACTCAAATAGTTTCTTGTTATGTTTGAAAATGTATGAGCATATAAATTAGGAACCCTTTGTTGTGATCCAACAGAGGAATACATCTCCTCTAATCTTAATGCACATGGCTGAGTGGAGTTGTTGAAAGAAAGAAGACATCTCTCATCGAACTGTCAAGGTGTATCATCAAAAGCTAAGCTTTACCCTATAGCTTCTAGCTTGAGGTTTTTAGGTGTGCAACATATGTACTTTAGAGGTGTCGCATTAAAGCATTGCATTTGATCACTCCATATGAGGCTTGGCAAGGATTTAAGCCATGTCATGCTCATCTTCATGTCTTTGGTTATCTAGCATATTCATTGGTGTCTTCAAAACAATGCAGGAAATTGGATGATAAAGTAGTGAAATGTATTTTTGTTGGGTAGAGTTGTGGAAGTAAAGACTATCATCTATGTCATTCATAGACTAAATGCATTTTGGGAAGCCATGATGTTCTTTTTGTGGAACATGCGATTTAGGCATTACTTCCATGTACTAAGGAGACATCAATCAAATAGAAAGATATGGATGAGACTTAGTTACCTCTTTTTATGTGCAGATAGTTGAATGCTTCTCTAAATGAGGCAATTTTGTAGCCTTTATAGATTCCACATGATGATTTAGATCATTCCATTTTTTATGTAGATTTACATGATGCACTTGTTGATGAGAGGGTATGACTCATTCTACATATCTTTTGACTTTTTTTTAAATCATATTTCTATGCAATAACTGCCTCTAGTCTTTGTGATGAGAATAAGCATGTTTTTTTTTATCTAGCACAAAACCATGGGGCTAACATACATGCACTTCTTCATGTAAGTCTCTATTCACACATGTCGTTTTAATGTCCAACTGATTTACATCCCAAACTTGATAAGAACTTTTCACCCACATGCCAATGGTATAAAAACATTTGGTCCTACATGTACATTAAAGGAGGATGATAACATTTCAACCTACATATACTCTCAAGACAAGGAACCATGAAGGAATTGAAGGCAGGAGAGACCGATTCAAGTTCAAGAGTGCACAATTGACTCAAGCAAAGTCTACTAGTTTAGAAGGAGAACATGTAATCCACTTGTTTTCATAGTTATGAAGTACATAAGTAAACGTACTGAGATTTTTTCACTCGTTATACATCAAAAGGACCTAGGAGACTACATAAGAGTACATTGTGTTAGAGTATAGCAATCAAACCAAGAAATAAGGCAATAGTAGTTATTAGGCATGGAATGTCTAGCGTTATCCTAGGAAAATGCTTTTGCAATCTTATTACTAGTATAAGTGTTAGAGTGAGAGTGGGCGAGAATACAACTCTCTTTAGTTAAGAAACCTTAGAGAGTAGAAAGAAAGAGACAAAATATTTATCTTCATCTTATCCCAATATATTAGCAATTCCATGATATGGCATATACAATATCTTAATACTCTTATGAGTGTACAGGAAGCCTTAGGGAGAGTTTCTTACACTTTAACAAAAGGTAGGAAGATTCAGTTTAAGAGTGAAGTCAATAACTTTAGGAAAACACCGAGTAGAAATATAAGTGATTTATTATGAAAATCAAAGAAGTGATTGATGCATTGGGATAAAACGATTTCACATAGATGATGATGACCTAGTTTCATGCACCTTAAATGGGTTAATGGATGCTTAAGGAAAAGGCAGATGAATTTCAAGCATTCTATGTAGTTACAACTAGAGGTAGAGGAAGGATTCAAGGTAGAAGAAAAGCTAGTCGAAGGAGAGGATCAAATGGAAATATTGATCCCAAACAAGGAAGAAAGTTCTCTTCATCAAGAGGAAGTGGTAAGTTCATAGGAAGAGAAATAAGGTTGTAAGTTATTATGAGTAACCATAATGTATCCCCAACATGATAAGATTCATTCTAAATATGTTGGAGTGTGCATATTGCTTACATTGTTCTTAAGACTTGTGAATATCATCCTTGAGATGGTGATGAACATCGATAAAGTATTTCACCTTTTCTCTAGCATATGAAATCTTCATATGATTTAAAAGATGTCCATCCTTGGGTGTTTTGCAAAAGAAGCATGTGGGATGGCTAGGTTTTTGTATTTGTTTTACATGAAGAGAATCTAAAAAGGAAGTCCTCTGATGTAATATACCCATCAGAAGGATGGAATCATGCTCGCTTGTAAAACAATTGATTAAAGGTCAGAACAATTAGGTAATTTAGATACAAGGGTTTCTGCATAAGACCATGAGAATATTGAAGTTACATTAGATTCTTAATTTATCACCCTTAACAGAGAAAGAATATGTCATCTTACTTGAAATCAATTCCTTGCAAACATGTTTAAAATGTCTGCGCATGTGAACCTAACATGCATAAGTTTCATAATGTGAAATAAATCTATTGAAGTTAAAAGTAAATAAAATATTAAACATCAAAACTCCAAAAACGTATTAGTACGCATACATATATATTTGTAGCGCGCATAATTCAAAAGTACAAAACGAGTTTTATTGCTAACTTTGTGGAAAAAGCAGAACGTCCAAAATAGCGAGCGCGAAAGTAATGGTTGTTTGAAGGGCATAAGGGCATAACATTCGGCGGCTGAAAGACAACACCTGTACAATCAGGTCGCTTTGACGCAGAATATGTTAAGGACTTCAAAGAGCGGGGCCGCTTCGACTGATTGTTAGTTTCTAGTGTTGTCATTAACCATCAACAGTGTCGGTAAATTCGTTCATAATCTGGTGGAGAATCGCATCATCTGCTTGTTCATTGTTCTCTGGAGCGATGACTCTACAGCAAAATCTAGTCGACTACCCAACAAATTACTCTAAGAGCGAACGTGGAAGTCCACAATTTCATGTCTTCGTTCATCCGATGGTATCAGCTGAGAAATCTTCTCGCTTCTTGAAAGGGAATAAAACGAAAGGCAGAAGATTCTAGAGCATATCGAAGCAGATGAAGAGCAATTATAAGGGACCCTAGAAGTAATTTTCGGATGCTAATGGAAGAATGACTATTTGAAGAAGGAACAGCGAACGCGGAAGGGCATAGAGCACATGTATTGATAGTTTTGAGATTATTGGGCGGAGCATTTAGCCGTGATGGATGCTTTTAGATAGCTCAAGCAAATTATATAATAAGGAATACAGTGATCGCTTGAGGGAAAGCATGGAAGAGAACAGCAAGAATTGAATACAGTTACAGGGGAGATGCAGATAAAAATATACGAAGATCAGGAGCACCAGCAAGAGGTAGAGAACCACACAAGATCAGAGGGAAAGGAATGATTTGAACATTTTGCTCACATTCGATTGATTCAAAGGATACAATACTTTGGATTGAATGAATTGAAGGTACAAGTAGATGCTACAACGCCATCCAGAGTATTACATGGGATATATGGAAATAAAATATAGAGAATATGTTAACATGATGGAAACATATAAAGAATAGTGCGATCATGTCACTGTTCAGGAAGTTATAAACTATGCTGGACTGATAGTTTAGTTTCTCATATCATTCAAAGACACCCCTTTCATATATATTTCTTCCAAAGAAGAGAGTCGAAGGTCAGCTATTTGATGCTTTTTATGCCTAGAGGAAGTGAGCACTCATGGAGGACTGGCGACTATAGCTTACGACCATAGGGGATGCATGAACTTCCTACAATAGATGTGTGGATGAGCTCTTCGCCTTCCAGAGATCATGATATGTCACCATGTAGTTATTGAACACCTCCAAGAAAGCTTTGCAGTAGGAGACGAATGTTCCATCTCAGAGTGGAGTAAAGTTAATTAGGGTGATCCTCAGGCATGTCGGTTACTGCACGACGATGGGTTTGCCAACGGTGATGATGATGTGAATGGATTTCGTAACAAGCAGACTTGCAGTCTAATTCATCATCATTTCGAAGAATAACAGAGATTCTTATTTGTTGTAAACAGTAATGCATATCGGATTGTGGTGCATGATGTAAGTAACTCAACATGCACGAGGGGCTATGTAAATAGCGCTATTGGACTTATCATGCAAGATGAGATTTACGAAGATACTAATAATTTCAAAAAGTTCTCCAACGTTGGATCAATCAAGGATGTGATGATGAAGATGATGATTCGGGGATCAAGAATAAAGAGATGATTCTTTGATGGAATTATTATTGAAATGAATAAGGACATAAAAGTGATCCGAGAGATGGAGATTACGTTTGGGATTGATATTTGGATTACAACTGTTGAAACATGTGATTGTGAGTGAGAGTGTGATTGAGAATGAGAATGAGAGTGAGAGTGTGATTGAGAGTGCGAGTGTGAATGTGATTGTGATAAGCTCGGGGGTGGTCGGGAGGTCGAGGCTTCCTCGAGAAGCAATTATCCAAAGATATTGTATCAAGATGTTTAAATCTTCATTCAGAGCTTATTTCTTGTATATGGATTTGGAAATCATGAGATTCATAAGATAATTTTTATTTCATAAGTTTTTGTTCTTTTTATTATTTTGTTCAAATTTGTGAGTAACAAATATATGATCTGATATATTTCTTTTCTTTCTGAGTCATTGGAGGAACGCTACATCTGAAAGGTGCATGCAAGGCTCATATATTCTCTTTTCAAACATGGAATAACCCCATGATTCCCTCCTAGGAGCCTTGGATTGTTGATATTCGCCCCTTCAACCAATAGGATTCTTGGCGTATGTAGAGACACTACTTGTAGGTTATCATGAGCACTTGATTTCTTCTCATGAAATCTTACTAGATAGTTCCATTGTGTATCATGTTCTTAAGAGTTTTTGAGATTCATATCAGAGCTTTGCTTCTACTCTTTAGTTGATGATTGAAGGCAATCCAAATGCCTTATCTTTTAAGGAGTTAATCTCTATTTTATTGCTGGAATATTAGTCCACTTAGGGGATGTGCATTATGCATGTTTTAGCTTAAGCTTTCTTATTTGGTTAGAGGGCAAAGAAAATGGAGCTCATTTGCTAATAAGATGAAATTGTGCATGTTACATATTCAAAGAAGGAAGAGAATCATGATTCAAAATTATAAAACCGAAAACAATTTTGTAAATGATCTAAAGAAAATGATAAATCAATAAAGAGTTATCCTAAAATGGCTTCAAAGAGGCTAGAATGGTTGTTGTAGCTGCATCTAGGCCTGAAATAGAGTTTTCTTATCTTGTTGAGAATGGAAAGTGGGAATTTACTAATGTTTGCAGCTATCATCCATCTCAACATGAGCACTTGATTTCTATAGTAGATAGATGTATGGTACTTTGATCAAGGTTAACCAAACACATTACCTCACAATGTAGTTTCTTCAATTCACTTGAGCTGGCCCCTATTGGGAATACTATTAGATGTGTTGAAAAGTGTCTTATTCTATAATGGGAGTTGATAAGGTCATTTTGACTACTAGTTATGGCATTTGTTTCATTTTTTTTAGATGCATTATATATGCTAGGAGTCAAGAAAAACCTATTAATAGTTTCAACATTGGAAAAGATTGTCTTGGTTGTCAAATTTGTTGATGATAAATATAGTCCCTCATCTCTCTAATGTTGATGTTATTATTGTTTTGGAATTTGATTCTCTATAATTCCATAGACTATAAAAAATCAATGAGTGATTTAGCATATGGAATTCAAGGTCCTCATGCTTTCTTAGATGCAAACCTTTGAGATGCATGCTTTGGTCATGTTAATTATGCTAGGTTGCATTGCTTGTAGAAATCTAAAATGGTACCCTCTTTGAGAAAAACTTTAGACACATTTTAGAGATGTTTCTGAAGGTTGTTTTTTTTCCAAAATGTAGTGTTACTCCTTCCGAAAATATGGTTCAATTTATGCTGTTCATAAATTGCATCTTGTTCATTGTGATATTTGTGGTCGTTTGTAAACACCTTCATTTGGAAGCTACGGTTACTTCCTGAAGTTTATTGATAAATTCTCCAAGAATGAGTGGTTGTATCCATTAAATGCAAGGTCCTATTTTTTATGTCCTTCAAAAAATCCTTGGTAATTTTTAAGAATCTATCAACATATAAATTGGATGCCCTCCATTCTGATCAATGGGGAAATACATGACTTCTAATTTTAATACATTTTTTGGTAAGCATAAGATAAAACATTAGGGTATAATGCAACATGCTTTTGTGTAGTGTCGTATACATTTCAACAAAATGGAATTTGAGAAAGAAAGGAGAGTTCTCTCATGGACATGGCGAGGTGTATGTTCAAGAGTGAGGCTTTACCACATAGCTTATGGCTTGAAGTTGTTATGTTTGCAATATATGTAATAAGTAGGTCTTCCACAAAAGAGGCATAATGGATTACTCAAGATGGGGATTTGCATGTTTAGATGATATCTCTTTCTCACCTTCATGTCCTTAGTGGTGAGGCATACGCACTAGTTCTCAAATAAAACATGCAAGAATTACAATGATAAATTATTGAAATGCATTTTTCTTGGATACATTTCTAAGAGCGAATGATATTCTTTGTAACCTCTAGAGACTAAACACATTTTTGGTAGCTACGATGTTGTTTTTCTGAAGATGGAGTTTGACCATTACTTTCATGTACTTATTAGAAATTAGTTAGCTCCAAAGATATGTATGATGCTTTTTTCCCTCTTTTTATGGGTGGACATTGAGATGCTAGTCCAAATGAGGTCATTTCCTAGCCTCCACAATTTTCAAGTAATTGATTTTTTTCATGCAAATTTAGATTATGCACTTGTTGATAAGAAGTATAACATAAAAGAGGAAAAACATATGCCTAAATGGTTAGTGAACACCATAGATATACAGAACTAGAGATACCATTGACATATCATACTCCTTTAGGCTTTCATGGTGCGTGGTTCGCATCACATTGCTATGCATGCGCCATCTCTATTCTTTGTTATGATAATGAGCAATTCTAAATATTTTCTAGAACGTTTGAATAAAATATCTCAAAAATATCTTGGTTTTTGTTTGTAGTGTTCTTCTAACTTATAATATTTGCAATTTTAATAGCCCATATTGTACACTCTTGAGTATGAAAACAACTAATCAATTTTATTTTGAATAGGTGATCATAAATATCATATAATTTTCTACTAGATTAGGAGGCATACTATTCATTTTTTCTTTATATTTAGTTCAAGTTATATGAGAATTTAGATATAGATCTTTCTTTAAATTCTTAAAGCAAGACCTACTACTGTCAAGCTTATATGCTATTTTGTGCTTCGCAATATTATTATTATATATTAAGATATTAGGCGAGTTTTATACTATATATCCAAATTTGAGAACGTGAAATTTATATGAAGAAAACCACATCATAGTTTCTAATTTATCTAGCACATGTTAAAACCTTACAAGTTTTGACTTTTTGTGCAACATCCAATTATTCGACGATATTGATCAATGATGCTTAAAAGTATAGCATTTATCTTGCAGAATAGCATTCTAGATTAAATGGTCCACATGCTTCAATTACGATTCATTCAAGCAAGATAGAAGGGTTACATTTTCTAAAAAAATCTTAATCTTGATCTTCTTGATAAATACAAATTATGTGCCTTTACATACTAGGACTCTACCCAATGAACTAAAGCAATAGTGAACGTCTTCCTCCTATATTATAATATTTTGTTTCAAGAATCTATGGTTATTTTGATCTAGATTATTTTACTAGTACAATAATGTTTATTGTATGTTCATTGATTTCCTGAGACTTTTTGGTTTCCATAATGTGACATGGATACAAATCGACCATGGTTCATGCACTTGTTCACTGCTTTTGCCTTATTATTCCTTATTAATTTGTGTGTACTCTGAATTGGTTGGTAGGTATGTGAGAGTCATTCTCCTCACCATATGGATCCGTGAAGCGCAAACGTAGACGCATAAGCTCTTCTCCCTTACGGTCATCTTAAGTGTAATTAGAATTTCTAGCATATAATCTACAAATGGTTTTTACAAATAGAAATGAAATTCCTTTATGTAAAGTGTCATTTTGTACGTTTTATTATTGAATCCTATTCTTCAAAATACCGAAGTGCACTTGGTCTAATAGTTTTAATGACCTCGATGTTGTATCAACTTAATATTGATGACATGTTCATCTTGACATGCATACATACGTACATACAGACATGCATACATAATTACATAAATACATCAATACATACATACATATGTACATACCCACATGGATACTAAATCTATAAAATAATGTGTATATCCAATTATATAGATATAGATATAGATATAAATATATAACAGCCACACTAGTATATACACATAAACATACATACACACAAACACACACGCATGTATACACACAGACACACACTAGTATATACACATACACACACCCTAGTATATACACATACACACACACACTAATACACACACACACTAATAAGGAATGGGACGTGCAACAGTTTTCACCGATTCAGTTATGCATCTGCTCTTCCTACGTTTTTGCTTCCCTTACAGTCTCGACGGTGTCTGTGAGTGAGGAACTGATACAGAAGTCCACGTAACTTTTGTATTCTATGATGTCTATGCTTCTTTTGGCACTCCGTAGTTCTGATTGATGGGTTGGCCTCAACAGCGCACTAAAAAATGAACCATACTGCTTGTGAGAATCTTTATGAATGCTCTTGAAAAATGGATTATTGACTGACTCAAAAGGAAGCTGCAGACAAGACATGCGTATGCATGTGCGCGTGGCATACAGACAGACAGAAATTGCGAGTGAAATTATTCCAAACAGTATAATTACGAGTGACATTATTACATACAGGATATTCTGTAGGACTGAAAGAGTGGAAAATATTGTGAGCAAAGGGGCAGTGGCGTTCTGTTTTCTAAGTGAGAGAAAAAAAAGGGAGAACAGAAGCTGTAATCTACAAATAGCGATTAGAGACAAAAAGCTTGAAATATATTTTTATGATTGTGCCACCCATTGCGTAGTACGAAATGAAGCATCTATCTCCAAATAGTCGGGAAACAGCGATCCTGAACTAAAAGATCCATCTCAGAGTGCTAAACCTCACGCATAAAGTGTGTAATATAAATACTGTGCATTTGAACACTTACAGTAATATTCGCATGCTCTGTGCAATGTATTAAATTAAAAGAAGCGTGTCAATTTTGTACAAACCGAAGGAATATCTACCAAGAGGAATGGGAAAATTGAAGCTGCAACTCCCAAAACGTATGGACATTTTGGATGGATTGCACTTGGAGCAATCAGAAGCAAGAGATTACCGCCTATCACATTTAGCTGTGATAAAGCCTATAACTTAGAAAAGGGGCTCCGGATTATCTATGGAGTCGTTTTAACACCATTGTAGAAGGCCTGTCAAACAAGGGATCTCTTTGTTGAGCGCTCTCTAAAAGGCATGTTGATGGCACATCTTTCCTCAGAGGTTTTGCTCTTTGTTTTCTACCTTTCATTTCCGTGGCATATTCAATACTTTTATTGAAATTCAGTCATAGAGGTATGATGTAATGTTTAATTTACGTTTCTTATTCTAGAATGTTTATCTTCTAGGGGCGTTTTCATGTTAAGGTACGAAACAAGTGTTTGAAAACTTTCTTTAGGAACGTCCATTTCATCTTGCAACTACAGAGTAATCGGTTTACAACTAAATTACATACGCATTCTACAATAAGGTTTTGCATCCATTAGTTATATATGAGGTCTTTTGTATCCACACGGAAGTCAATACATAGAAAATTTGAGATATGCCAACAAATCTATGGGAAATTTGACATATGCCAACAACTCAATAAGGCAATAATAATTTCGCTTTTGTTCTGGGGAATATTTGAAAATATTGATATGAACTTCATAAGTATCCTAGATGAAAGATTCTTGATTACAAACTGAGAGATGCCATTGGAATCATTAGAGTTGGAATCCTAACAATCTTTGAAGTGATATGACATTTTGAAAGAAAAAAATGCATTGGCATTTGTGTTTATTATTATGTGATTATGAAACCGTACGTGATGGAGGAATCATGATTGTCACAAATGATTGCTGATTTATTTTTGTGTTTGGCCTTTTTTCTAGTATAAGGTTATATAATTTTCTAGCAAATTCAAACTATACAAAATTTAATAGAGGAGAGTGGATCTCCATAGTCAATTAGCATTACATAGACATGCTTCAACAAATTTTAGTTGCACACAATCCTCCATTAAAGAGAAACAGGAAGCTATGGTGTAAGTGAAACCAATTTCTTTTATTGATTAAAGGTCAACAAAAATGAGAGATATCAAAGTAGACCTTTTGTTCCGTAGTGTCTATGAATGTTTTGAATCTCTTCACTTCTCATTGATAAGTTGGGTTCATTAGCGCACTTAAAAGTGAAACATATCACTTTTGCAAATCATCATAACTGAACTTCGCTTATTATGCATATGCATGTGTGTGTATGCATAGTGTGTATGCATGTGCATGTGTGTGTATGCATAGCGTGTATGCAAATGCATGTGTGTATGCATATGCATGTATGTATGCATATGCATTTGTATGTGTGTATGCATATGCATGTGTATGTGTATGTGTGTATGCATATGCATGTGTATGTATATGCATGTGTGCATGTGTGTATGTATGTATGTATATGCATGTGTGTATGTATATGCAATTTGTGTGTGTTTATATGTATGCATATGCATTTTTGTATATGTGTATGCATATGCATGTGTATGTGTGTATCCACATATGTGTGTATGCATATGCATGTGTATGTATATGTATATGTGTGTGTATTTATGTATGCATATGCATGTTTGTATGCACATATGTGTGTGTATGCTGTAATATGCCATCATAGGAATATATATGCAATAGTTTTCTTAGTAGTGAAAGATTTCAAAGACTAAGGATCTAGACTCAAAATCGTTTTCATGCATTGAGTTTTGGATTGAGAGAATGGATTCAAACTTAAATCCATAAGATATAGTCGAAGTACGAGCTATTACATATAATCATGTGTACTTGTGAGGAAATTGAACTCGAAGTTATCTAAGGTACTGAGATTAAACCCCAGCAAGTCCACTTCGAAAACAAGTCTTTTTCATGGTTTCTCTCACTCACGTTTAACACTCAAATTACCTACATTATCATGTAGATTCTCATTATGCCAGAGAATCTTAGCATATTGTGTGCATTTGTGAACATCTATCTGTGTACATCCATCTATGTGAGTGAGTGCATGTGAACCCAATGTGCATTGTGTGTATGGAAGTCTGAACGCATGTTTTCATATGAAAGCATCTGTGTATATATATAAATATGAAATTGAACATGCGAATTCTAGTGTGAAACCAAAATATAGAAGCAAAAGTTAACAAAATATAATATGCATAAAACAATGAAATGAAAAACGTAAACGAGATTCGAAAAACAAACTCATACTATTTTTGCGGTATAAAACAAAAGTACGAATAAAAAAGGAAACGCATGCAGATCGCGATACCTACATCGGTTTTTAAATAGATTTCGCAGTGAGGGATAAAAATAGCGATATATGGGTTAGCAAATCATGCAACAAAACTACACGTTCCATATAGTTGGCATGAACAATCTTCGGTTACGCGAGCTTGCCAAAGCTGGGATGCTGCATCAAGAAGGCCTCCTACCTAGCACTGCCACTGGCGCCACCGCTAGGCCGTCTCAACAGCGCCATAAGACCTATCCAGCAAGAGCAAGTAAAGAAATCTAGAGCGACCGCGGGGGATGGAGAAGGAAGAGCCCATGGAGTTTAGGTGTTCAACTTGGAAAGGAGATGAACAACAGTCGTCTGCAAATCTGTGCGCAAGTTGAGTATATGGCATCATTAAATCAATTTCTTTACAGGGATCCACACATGTTCTGTTAGCTATGAGATTAACGGATAGCGTGGAGGTTAATTCATTCACTCAGTCTTCGATAATTATTCTTTGCTTGCTGCTTTATTTTCTCGTGATGCTTTAATCATGTAATTGAAGCCATGGAGGAAGAACATCAAGTGTGTTGCAGTCTGGCAGGACGTCATATAATTGATGTGTCGGTGAATCAATAATTATGCATATGCATAGATTGGAGAATATGGAACTCATAAGATAAAGATTAAGTCATACATGCCTATGTTTAAACTCTTCAATGTCATAAAGCTTCCTTCTTGTCTCAACAATGGCATTATCAAGTTAGTACACAAAAAAGGGGAAAAGAACAGAATAGAGAACTGGCGTCCCATTACAATGCTCCAAACAGGATACAAGATCATCGCCAAAGTCATTGCCAACAGAATCTCTTGCCACTTGAGAGCGTGGTTAAGCGAGGACCAAAAAGGTTTCATCAAAGGCACGTCAATTTTGGAAACCATTATAGATATCTGGGAAGGTCTTGAATTTGCAAATGAGTCTAAACAAGAAGTAGTATTCCTCAAGATCGACTTTGATAAAGCCTACGACAGGCTAGAATGGGACTATATTCTACAGTCGCTACAAGATCTTGGATGTAGTCAGAAATTCACCAAGATGATCGCGACCCTTCTCGGAAACGCATCGACCTAAATTAACATTAATGGAAAACTTTCAAAGGTGATCAAACTTAGAAGATCTATCAGACAAGGGTGCCCTTTGGCTCCCCTTCTCTTTGCCATTGCCACGGAAGGGCTTAGCAGGCTGGTGGAGCATCAGGTGGAAGCTGGTAACATTAAAGGCCTTCGTTTGCCGCATGACCACAGTCAGATCACCATGAGACTTTTTGCCGATGATATGAACGCTTTTGTTCACAATGATAGTACCAGCCTGGAGACGTTCTGGAAGTGTCTTGCTACTTTTTGTGAAGCCTCTGGATCCATAATCAACCACTCTAAGACCGCCTTTAGAGCTATTGGTGGGTCACAGCCCGACCTTCTCATTGATCATGGCTGTCAAATCATTCCGCAGGGCCAATTTTTTCGGCTTCTTGGGATTCCCTTGGGGTTTGGCGTCTCTATGGAACAACGGTGGAACTGGGTGCTTGCCAAACTCAAAAACAAGCTTAACTATTGGAGAGGTATGCAAATCAATCTTGCTGGTCATGCTATGGTTATCAACACGTTCCTCTTATCATCTACCATTTATTTCCTTTCTTGTTGGAGACCGAAAGAGCAAGATCTGTCCAAACTGGATAGTATTTGTAGAAACTTCCTTTGGACGGGCGACCACAATAGGAGGGGGGTGCCTAAAATCAAATGGTCCATCTGCACCAGCCATAGAGATAGTGGGGGACTTGGTATCTTGGACATTGGGTGCATGGCTAACAAACTGTCGGCCAAATGGATGATTAAGGCTTGGTGCAATGGGGAGGCCTCGTGGGCCAAGTTGATCTTCAGAAACAAGAATGAGTTGGCGCTCATGGGTTTCCCAAATTGGAAGAATCTTGATATCTTGACCTTGCTGTTTTCCGCGATCCCCGTCTCCCTGAAAGGCTCTAATCTGGTGTGCTCCCTTTGGAAGAGTTGGAATAAAGTCAAAAGCTTCACAAGAATAAGTGAAGACTGGAAGTGGGCTGCCGGTATCAGACAAAACGACTCTATCTGGTTTCCGATCCATGGCATCCGGAGTGTGGAATCTTGGAACATTCAAAATGCCAAGAAGCTATGGAACAAAGGCTTCAAAAAATTGAAACATCTCTGGAAACAAGACACCAACCGCTGGATCAACTTTGAGGATATTGACCCTAGCATCAACATTTCGCATGAAGAATGGAACACTTTGCAAAGCAGATGCCTCGCCTGGGACCGACACAAAGTTGACCTTCTCATGGGACACGACATGTCGAGATCGCTTGGTCTCAAATGGCACAATGGGAATAGCCTATCAAAAATCCCGAACATCAAAGAAACGATTGACTATCAGGTTAACCTCAACAAAAAGTGGTGCCTGTCATGGACGCACCTTGGGTGGGACATGAAGTTCATGGCTATCTCGCACGCCCTCATAGAAATCAAAAAGTCTGTCCTCTTATGGCAAATTCTTCATCATGGAATCTGGACCAACCTTAAGGCTAGCAAAATTTGTGGGATCCCTCCCTGGTGCAAACCCTGCTACCGGTCTATCGAAGATGTTTCACACATCTTCTTTACTTGCCCCAACTCCAACAAACTCTCGCAGGTGGTTGGAAAGAGAATTAGACTTCAAAAACGTCTCAGTTGGCAGCAAGCCCTGCTGGGAGAAGCGATCGGCTGCTCCGCGACTCTCTGGAACACCATCAGAGGGGAGGTCCTATGGAAAATCTGGCGGGAAAGATGTGCTTTCAACTTCGGTGACTCCCCCAAGGAGTGGTCAATTGAGAAATCGCTGTTCCTCCTTGGCAAAAGGATTGTCAACTGTAAAAAATCCCCCCCCTTTAGGCATCATCAAGTACTCCTTTTGATCGATAACAAGCTTAAACCCAAGTGGGCCCCACATGAGGGCGATGAGAGGGTAATTAACCTTCTTTGTAATGTCATCTAAGCTCTGTAAAAGCTTCCCCTGCTTTGTGGGATTTGGGGGGTCCCGTGGGCACTAGTCCCCTTCTCTTGTACTTTTCTTTATTTAATTCAAGTCCGGGAGAGTAGGCTAATGCCGAACTTCCTTTATATTAAAAAAAAATTGTAGTTTGTTTGATGGTACTTTGCTACTCAAAAGACCATGTCAATGTGCTTCTATCACACATTGTTTTTGGCACTATCTCTACGTACGTTCTCCTCTTTGAACATCTAGATTGATCATATGTCTGATGGCTTCCGCGAATTCATCATTGTTATCTCTACCGGAAAGTAGTTAGAGTCATGTATCACACAAATTCTTTCTGCTCGTATGATGTTTATTCGTGAGCGCTTCATCAATTCATGGTTATGTAGCATATAGGAGAGAAGCTAATTGACTCTAGAAAGTCAATACCATGCGCTGTTATGGATGACACCCGTTCCTTTTGGAAAACATCACAAAATATTGTAATCGATAAGCGATTGGGAAAGAAGAGTTGGTGATCTATCTGTGTACAAGAATGAACTTTTGATACACTCCAACATGTGAAGAGAATTGTATATAAAGGACGCACTAAACCTCACAAATGACATGCGTAACATAGGTATGGATATGCATCTATCCTATGCAAGAGTTGATATCTACCAAAACGAGCATGCTTCTACTTATTCTGAACCTTTAGCACCATCGTGGTGTGCATTTTTTATGTATAAATTTAGACTCAAGTTGATGTATGGGTAGCGTAAGAATAACTTATTTGTCACAAATATAAAAGATGTTTCAGAAGCGTGCATACGAATTGATGAGTTAACATTTGTTTGATGCAGTTGAGAATTATGTTGTTTGAAAGAGATTCCTATTGGAAATAGTGTTGCTCATAATTTGGTCAATGTGTATGAAGATGTTGATTTCTTTTAAGATATTGCTCATGATCTTGGCAAGATGAGATATTTTGCAGGACCTTGATAGGGATGAAGGACTCAACATCAAAGACGAAGCGTTGGTGATGAATATGAATATGCTGAGATCGAGATTGAGAAGGAAGTCGAGATTGAGAAGTGACCTCGTGGGAATTCACTCTCAATAGTCAATGATACCAAGAAGAAGGCTCCATCAGATTGAGAATGAAAATGAGAGAGATTGCAGTTATGATTATATAATCACATGATTATGATTGAGATTGAGATTCAGATTGTGAGTGAGAGTGTGAATGAGAGTGTGATTACAAATGTATTAATCATCATATGGAGATTGTGATTGAGAGTGAGAGTGAGAGTGAGAGTGTGATTGAGAGTGAGTGTGAATGAGATTGTGATAGCTCGGGGGTGGTCGGGAGGACGAGGCTTTGTCAAGAAGCTATTTTCCAAAACTTTTTGTATCAAAAAGGTTGAGTTTTCATTCGGAACTTATTACTTGTATATGGATTTGTAAAACATGACATATGTCAGATAACTTTTATTACATAGCTTTTGTGCTCTTTATTATTTTTTTTAATCTTATGAGTAATGATTATATGATATGACGTATTTCTTTTCTTTCTGAGTGATTGGAGGAACGCTACAAGTGGTATCAGATCAAAATCGATTCTTGGGAACGATGGAAGGTTTGATGCAGAAGGTGTGTGAGCAAGAGGAGCTTATTGAGAAGCTTCATGGAGAATTATGCAAAGAACGATGTGAAAACAAACCCGAGGACTTCAATGTGCAAACGTACCAAGATAAGTGCTTCTTCCATTATTTTCTTCATGTGCAGCAACTGTGTTTAGTATTCTTCATTTGATAATTATGACCTCAATAAGAGTTACCACTCAATGCATTCTGTTTTTCCCAACTCTGAGGACAGAGTTCTTCAAAGAGGGGAAGAATGTAATATGCCATCATAGGAATATATATGCCATGGTTTTCTTAGTAATGAAAGATTTCAAAGACTAAGGATCTAGACTCAAAATCGTTTTCATGCATTGAGTTTTGGATTGAGAGAATGGATTCAAACTTAAATCCATAAGATATAGTCGAAGTACGAGCTATTACATATAATCATGTGTACTTAAATTAGTGAGGAAATCGAACTCGAAGTTATCTAAGGTACTGAGATTAAACCCCAGCAAGTCCACTTCGAAAACAAGTCTCTTTCATGGTTTCTCTCACTCACGTTTAACACTCAAATTACCTACATTATCATGTAGATTCTCATTATGCCAGAGAATCTTAGCATATTGTGTGCATTTGTGAACATCTATCTGTGTACATCCATCTATGTGAGTGAGTGCATGTGAACCCAATGTATGTATGGCAGTCTGAACGCATGTTTTCATATGAAAGCATTTGTTTATATATATAAATATGAAATTTGTGTATATATATAAATATGAAATTGAACATGCGAATTCTAGTGTGAAACCAAAATATACAAGCAAAAGTTAACAAAATATAATATGCATAAAACAATGAAATGAAAAACGTAAACGAGATTCAAAAAACAAACTCATACTATTTTTGCCGTATAAAACAAAAGTACGAATAAAAAAGGAAACGCATGCAGATCGCGATACCTACATCGGTTTTTAAATAGATTTCGCAGTGAGGGATAAAAATAGCGATATATGGGTTAGCAATTCATGCAACAAAACTACACGTTCCATATAGTTGGCATGAACAATCTTCGGTTACGCGAGCTTGCCAAAGCTGGGATGCTGCATCAAGAAGGCCTCCTACCTAGCACTGCCATTGGCGCCACCGCTAGGCCGTCTCAACAGCGCCATAAGACCTATCCAGCAAGAGCAAGTAAAGAAATCTAGAGCGACCGCGGGGGATGGAGAAGGAAGAGCCCATGGAGTTTAAGTGTTCAACTTGGAAACGAGATGAACAACAGTCGTCTGCAAATCTGTGCGCAAGTTGAGTATATGGCATCATTAAATCAATTTCTTTACAGGGATCCACACATGTTCTGTTAGCTATGAGATTAACGGATAGCGTGGAGGTTAATTCATTCACTCAGTCTTCGATAATTATTCTTTGTTTGCTGCTTTATTTTCTCGTGATGCTTTAATCATGTAATTGAAGCCATGGAGGAAGAACAGCAAGTGTGTTGCAGTCTGGCAGGACGTCATATAATTGATGTGTCGCTGAATCAATAATTATGCATATGCATAGATTTGAGAATATGGAACTCATAAGATAAAGATTAAGTCATACATGCCTATGTTTAAACTCTTCAATGTCATAAAGCTTATAATGGTTTATCGAATCAACTGTAGTTTGTTTGATGGTACTTTGCTACTCAAAAGACCATGTCAATGTGCTTCTATCACACATTGTTTTTGGCACTATCTCTACGTACGTTCTCCTCTTTGAACATCTAGATTGATCATATGTCTGATGGCTTCCACGAATTCAT
This sequence comes from Ceratopteris richardii, assembly GCA_020310875.1. Taxonomy (NCBI): domain Eukaryota; kingdom Viridiplantae; phylum Streptophyta; class Polypodiopsida; order Polypodiales; family Pteridaceae; genus Ceratopteris; species Ceratopteris richardii. Next base: position 158,715,993 of record CM035419.1, on the reverse strand, counting down.
CATTGTTATCTCTACCGGAAAGTAGTTAGAGTCATGTATCACACAAATTCTTTCTGCTCGTATGATGTTTATTCGCGAGCGCTTCATCAATTCATGGTTATGTAGCATATAAAGTTATGGAGAGAAGCTAATTGACTCTAGAAAGTCAATACCATGCGCTGTTATGGATGACACCCGTTCCTTTTGGAAAACATCACAAATATTGTAATCGATAAGCAATTGGGAAAGAAGAGTTGGTGATCTATCTGTGTACAAGAATGAACTTTTGATACACTCCAACATGTGAAGAGAATTGTATATAAAGGACGCACTAAACCTCACAAATGACATGCGTAACATAGGTATGGATATGCATCTATCCTATGCAAGAGTTGATATCTACCAAAACGAGCATGCTTCTACTTAATCTGAACCTTTAGCACCATCGTGGTGTGCATTTTTTATGTATAAATTTGGACTCAAGTTGATGTATGGGTAGCGTAAGAATAACTTATTTGTCACAAATATAAAAGATGTTTAAGAAGCGTGCATACGAATTGATGAGTTAACATTTGTTTGATGCAGTTGAGAATTACGATGTTTGAAAGAGATTCCTATTGGAAATAGTGTTGCTCATAATTTGGTCAATGTGTATGAAGATGTTGATTTCTTTTAAGATATTGCTCATGATCTTGCCAAGATGAGATATTTTGCAGGACCTTGATAGGGATGAAGGACTCAACATCAAAGACGAAGCGTTGGTGATGAATATGAATATGCTGAGATCGAGATTGAGAAGGAAGTCGAGATTGAGAAGTGACCTCGTGGGAATTCACTCTCAATAGTCAATGATACCAAGAAGAAGGCTCCATCAGATTCAGAATGAAAATGAGAGAGAGATTTCAGTTATGATTATATAATCACATGATTATGATTGAGATTGAGATTCAGATTGTGAGTGAGAGTGTGAATAAGAGTGTGATTACAAATGTATTAATCATCATATGGAGATTGTGATTGAGAGTGAGAGTGAGAGTGAGAGTGTGATTGAGAGTGTGAGTGTGAATGAGATTGTGATAGCTCGGGGGTGGTCGGGAGGACGAGGCTTTGTCAAGAAGCTATTTTCCAAAACTTTTTGTATCAAAATGGTTGAGTTTTCATCCGGAACTTATTACTTGTATATGGATTTGTAAAACATGACATATATCAGATAAGTTTTATTTCATAGCTTTTGTGCTCTTTATTATTTTTTTTAATCTTATGAGTAATGATTATATGATATGACATATTTCTTTTCTTTCTGAGTGATTGGAGGAACGCTACATATGCACATTAGTGTGTGTATACATATGTGAGTGTGTATGTATATGTATATATCTCTTTATCTATGTCTCTATCTTTATGTTTCTCTAGATCTCTCTCTTTCTTTCATCTCTCTCTCTCTCTCTCTTTATATGTTTCTTTAGATCTCTCTCTATGTAAATCGAAAACAAAACAATCACTTACATCGATATAATTATTTGAATTGTTGTCGTCAAAGTGCACTTAAAGCTGTGTTTCATCGAATTCCAAAGACTTGATGCCAGAATCTCTTTCAAAACTAAAGAGAAAACAAATTAGAAAATGGATAACATAAAGAAAGAAAAAAGAGTGCTACAGTATGTGTGATATACTTACTAAAACTATAGATCTAGAAATATAGAGAGATGTTCATAGAGAGAGAGTGACAAACATGGAGATGTTGCTCGTGCACGCCAACTCGTTAGTAGCATGTTTAGATTCAAAATGCGATGAATGTCAAATTTTTGCACTCGTGCCCGGTTAAAACATTGTGTCAGTATGAGCGAGCATCGATGTAAGATTTCATATGAGCGTCGGTAATTTTCAGTAATTTACCGATCCTCATACCGACACTCACAGCGGCACATGTGTACGGACGCATATAATGGCTCCGTGCTTTTCCAAAGGTTTTCGATGGTCATACCGACACCGACACATGGCCGTCGGTATGTAGAACATCAGTATGCCCTTAATATGTTGTAGTGATATATATATATATATATATATATATATATATATATATATATATATATATATATATATATATATATATATATATATATATATATATATATATATATATATACATAGAGAGAGAGAGAGAGACATGCATGCATGCATACACACATACACATGTTTTATGTCTAGGTCTTTAGGATTAGAAGTTTAGGGTTTTTACATACACATACACATATGTACACATGCATACACATACACACACATACATACATACACACATGCATATATATATATATATATATATACGCACACACATACATGAGTACACAGAGACACATACACATACACACATGTGACATATACATACACACATATGCATGTATGCATGTAAATATATACATATATACACATGCATACAGATACACACACATATATATACATACACACGTGCATATATATATATATATATATATATATATATATATATATATATATATTACACACATTGCATGTGTTGGGGTTAGGGCTTAAGGATTAGAGTTTTTGGCTTTTACATATATACACACGTATACACATATAAACACATAATACATATACACATACACATATATATATACATGTATACACACATACACACATACACACATATACACATATACATGTTAAGGTCTAGGTCTTCAGGATTAGGTTCTTAGGGTTCTTTTATAGATACACATATGCATACACACACATACACATACACACACACATACATACAGACATATATATATATATATATATATATATATATATATATATATATATATATATATATATATATATATATATATATATATATATATATATATATATATATATATATATATATATAGATATATACAAGAATACACACACATATATATACACAAAAATACACACATAGACATGTTTAAGGTCTATGTCTTTAGGATTAGGGTTTTAGGGTATTTACACATGCATAGAAATATTTATAGATATGAAAATATACACACATAATAGATATACACATACACATTTATATAGATAGGCATAAAAACATATACATGTGTTCTTGTTGTTGTTTATAAGATCATGTCTGTGTCTCATTTCTTTGTATATGGTTCATGATTCAATTCGCTCATGTCTTTTGTATTTGGCAGTATGTTTTGCTTTATCAAATCATGTTTTTGCTGCCTATCATACATGTCAAATGTACTCAAGTTTCTCTTGGGCAGAGTGTATTATCTTTTGATACACAACAATATGAGAATGTTGATGTAGCAAGAGACAACACACTCTGCCCAAAAACATTTTTGTTGATATGGTCCTCAGTATAGGTGGTGATATAAGCGTCGGTATCCCCAGGCACATACCGATGCTTATAGTGACTATTTTTCCTAGGGGCATACCATGGTTTATATCGATGCATATACTGATGCTTATATCAATTCTCATACCAAAAATTATACCGATGCTTATACCGACACTTATATTGATTCGTATACTGATGCTTTGGTTCTGATGGCTACAGTGACCCTTACACCGACATCGAGGAAAAATCATGCCCATTCATTTTCCTCGGTAGAAGCCTTGGTACATGCCTAATATGTTGTAGTGGTTGTCATCTGTATCCTTCGTTACATATTTTTCATCCTCATCATATCATCATCATCATTCTTGAGTGCTATAGCGGATTTCTCACAATATCGTGCAGATCTTCGTGGTGAAGTAAATGTGTCTGTGAGAGATCTAAGGGCATCATACATTACTTGCATATTCACTTAAGATGGAGGAAGGATTCAAATCCCTTATTCTTGAGAAAGAAGGCCAAACAATAGTCTCTTCTAGGTTGAGAGAGAAGGGAAAATTCAATGGCATCAACATTACAAGCTACTTAGGTTTGTTTGAAGAGAAAGCTATGATTTTTGGTCTTCATGAAGATCTTTTGATAGCATTGTTCGAATGAATTGTTAATAGCTCCATCATAAACTGTGTCACTCAATATGATAGTCTTCCTTGTAGTGATTTTAGAAAGGAGATGCTCAAAGAATTCCATGTTGAGGATTATAGCCAACATAATCAAGATGGATTCTTATGATGGGTTGATTCCCCAAAGCCTAGTAGCTCTATTACTCACTTACAATATCAATATATTAGACACTATGAACAATTTCCTGATGAGGATAAGATAACTTTGGAACTTTATCTTGTTATCAATTTTCTTAAACTTCTTCATCTTGAAACTCATAGGGAAGTTGAATGATGACTAGAAGAGCAAAATATATGCTATTGTTTTACTGACAATTGGCAAAAAGTAACATAAAGTAGTAGAGGTTGTAGCCCATAGACATCAAAGACAATCCATGCTTAATGAGCAAAGCAATCTACCTCAAGCTAGCCTTCCACAAGCTAAGGAGCAAGTTAGAGAGAAATCCCATGCTATACTTTTTAACTCTACTCCTATTCCTCAAATGATGGAGCCTAGTCAAGGTTTTAAAGTTGAGCCAAATAAAAGTGTAGTTTAAAAATCTCAAGTGGAAATTGTCACTAAGCAAATGGAAAGCCTTATTGTTACACAATCCAATTTGTCCAAGACTATAGATGCTTTACAATCTAATTACATCAATACTTTCTAAAATCAAATGAACCTAATGTCTTCTCAAGAGCCTAATCAACATGTTATAGCTCCGAATAAAAATCCACAAGTAGCTCCTACTCAAGCATATCAAGTTCCTCCAATGCTTAGTACTTCAATGCAGAATCCTCATCCTCATATGCAAGATCCTCAAATGTATCAAAACATGTATCCTCAAGCTTCTGACATGAGTTTTTAAAATATGCAAAATCAAAATTTTCAAAATCATCAGCCATATACTATGGAAGCTCCTCTTCCACCTCAAGTACCACATGTTGCTCTCAAGCTCCTCAAATACATCAATTGCCTTATCAAAATCCTACTTATCCTATTGAAGAAATACCTTACCATTGAAATCCTCAATTTCAAAATTTCCCTACACAAGTTAATCAAAATCATAAACATCTAAATGGTCTTGTGTGTGGTCCTTGTAGATGTCCTTGGTGTGATTCGTTAGAGCACTTTTTGAGAGATTGTGAACTATTGAAGGCTGCTAAGGAGCAACGACTATTAATAGACATAGAGAAGAAAGTATGTGACTATCGATCTACGCTAACTTTGTAAGGAAATTATGGTAAGGGAGGAATGTAGAAGCACTATGAAATTACAACCATAATAGATGGAGGAACTAAAGGGGTGAAACTAGATGCTCTTGATGAACAAGAAGTACAATCAAGTTAGCCCATAAAGGAAGTTAACTTTTTCATAGAGGCTCTTGATGAACAAGAATTAGAATCAAGTAAGCCCACAAAGGAATTTGACCTTTTGTTAACCATATAGTTCAGAATCTATAAAGATCATATATGGCTACATATTTGTACAAATTTTATAGGATGTCAGAGCTTCCTAGACACCTTAATGCCACCTTGCAAAATTCCAAATGTAGTCAAACTTGTATAAGGGAGATTCTGATGGGATTTTTGTCTGCATATTCCTAAAGGAGACCTTTCAAAACATAGCCCTAAAATTGTGCATCTTCATCAAAGGTTATTTGGAGGATCAAAGAGCACAAAATCAAATTTTCAAGGTCATCGCAGTTTCCTAGAATAAGAAAATTGAAGGCTTAAAGGGTTGCCACATGGAAACATGTTGTGTGGTCAAGATGAAGTCACATTCAAGGGTGGAGATGCAGTAAAGCTTAAAGCAAGGAGGATCCACAAGTTTTTTTCATCGGATAAGTTGTTTTCGATGGTCAAAGATCATTAATGCAATGTTCTTCCAAAAATAGCAGCTTAAGTCATCTAAATTGATGTCAGCACTGATCCAATGATTCACATCTTGCACATATCCAATGGTGGAGAATGAATGCGCCCAATTTTCACCTCTTTGCATTGGCTATCATATAAAGAACCAATCCTAGCCATCCATTTAAGAAATCTAATGATTATAATCAAAATCAACCGATCTTAGGGTTCAGAGTTGATTTCTCTACATCCAAGGGTCCAAATTCATTCAAATAAATATAGAAATTCCTTTCAAACTCATAGAGCATCATTTTTAGGCATCCATAGGACTCTTAATAGCACATGATTTCCTTGAGACAATCACCCTGAGTTGAGCGTGTGAGGATCCAAGGTGGGCTAGTAAGAGCATAGTTCCTAGAATCAATTTTAATTTAGACTTCCAATCTACGATACGCTCATAAATCCAATGGTTTCTCTTTCTTTGCTCAGCTTAGTGGAGTGTGTGAGTGATTTAGACTTGGTTTTATTAGTTTTAGACTTCTTTAGGTACATATTATGATCCTACAAAGATATAGGGTCATTCAAGTGGAACCTATTCTCTTACGTGTGATATTCCATTGAACTGTCATGGTGGGAGGTCATGCGGACCACCTTTGACTAGTAGAACACTTAGCTTGATGTATCACAATACTCGTGTACATTTATTTTGTTAAAATACCTTTTAATTCATGTCTTTTCATTCTTGCCTCTTAGTCTCTTATGTGTTTTTACATGTCTCCTTCTTTCTCTTTCTATGTGTGATAAGGCTCCGCAGTCTTGCGTGGAACCAGTGAGGATGATCCATTGAGATTGAGAGAATAAACTTGTATTCATTCATAGATCATGACACACATGCATTCATACCTTCCACAAACACCCATTCATATGTTTTAATTTTCTAAGTGTATAAGAAGCTCCATTCTTGGACCATTCTTCCTTTTAAAAATCCATTCGTGTGTATGGTTTTGATGTTTTCTCATCATGCATACATAGCCTACAAACGAACACATGCATGTGAATTAAATTTTGAAAGTGTATAAGAAGCTCAATTTTTGGATCATTCTTCCTTTCAAAATGGATTCATGTGAATGGTTTTCTTTTCTCCTCATCATTCATGTTCCTAGGTTTATCTTGCATTCATATGTTCTTCTTACCATAATCAATTCATGAAATCTCTCCTCTCCATACCCAACTTCATCTTCACCTTCATATTTTGATCACAAAAACCTTCCAACACTCAATAACTTCATACACTTTGCGTGTGCCTCGATCGGACCCGTGGACTACAACATAGCAAGTAAATGAATAAATTATTTGGCATGCCGAAGGGCCCATGAAACTTCATAATAAGAAATGAACATGTGATGTATCATTGGACAAAAAATAAATTTTTTAATATATATTTTGTACGAACAAGTCTTTCACTCATCTAGCTGCAACTTCATTCTCTTTATAAGACAATAAGAATGCCTTTCCTTCAACCTAAATAGGTCCAAATAAATACGTTTTCTCTTGTTTATTTATCCTTCATAGCCTTATCTATAAATTATATCTATCGTTTCTACTGAGTAGGCCTAAATCTTATAGGGAGTTAGAAATCATAAAAAGATTACTTTGACATTGATGTTGAAATTAATCTCTTTGAGGACGCCGAATGGAGAATAATCGTACATAACTACTACATGCATGCATACATACATACATACATACATAAATACATGAAAACATCAATATATGCATATGTAAATACATTTATGCATGCATACGTTCATACATAATATATACATATATACATACATACGTTGATACATACATACTATCAAGGGAGAAGTAAATTTTTCTTTTTCACTAGCAAAGACAAAAGAACTCAAATATACTTTTGTTAACAATAATATCCACTCTATGAAAATAATAGACTGATAAACAAGTGGCATGGAAAGTCCCACAACATAGGCATAATAGGTGTGTTGAACTAAGCCTGGTACAATATAGGAGAATGCACAACCTAGAGCTCTAGGTATGACGCAAGTTATATAAATTACATGTTCTACCTTGATGAACATTATATATATATATATATATATATATATATATATATATATATATATATATATATATATATATATATATATATATATATAGCGAGAGAAAGAGAGAGAGAGAGAGAGAACTTGAAAAACTCATGCAGTCTGAGATCACAAGATGACGCGACAAGATTTGTAGAAGCTCGAGTATACAAGAGTAGAGAAAAAAGGTAGACTAGCATTGGCAAGAATAGGAAAATCTAGGTCCAAGCCCTCCTTAAGTATGTGTTGAAGAGTAGTTCTATGATATCAAAAACTCAACGTAGGCGCTCTAGATTCAATAAAACGGCTTCGCTTTATGACATCAAAATTTTGATATGATCTTGTTTTGGCCTTTTAATGCACTATCACACAAAATCTATATGCAATTTTTTCCTTTTGTGCCCAACATATAGAATGGTTTTGTTTCACGAGTACAAGCACCTTGATATCTTCTACAAGTTTATGAGAGCTCAATAGGGTAGCTTTGTTTATTTTTTCATGGTACAATCATTTTTTTGCATTAGCGTATTTAGTTAGTGACCATGGGAAAAAGACTGATGTATTTCTTGAGGAATAGTTGGGTGGTACTAATTATCTATTATAGGCATATATGATGTGTTAGGTATTGGTAGCCAAAACGTTGTGGGATATTGTATGAGGTATTGAAATACTTCTATATAGTCCTACAAATACAACTATTGAAGGTGATGTAGATGGCATTGAAGATCATCATCTTCAGACTCGTGTTTTTGCTATGGTTCATGCTGCATATACTATAATGCAACTTTCTTGTAATGGCAGTGTTGCTCATATAGATGCATTGATAACTTGACTATCAAACGTGCCATTATTCACTTTTCCACACTATTCTTAATGGCCTTTTGTATTCATATCAGAGTTTTTTCTCTCCTCTTGAATTGATGATGATGGGCAATTCAAATGCCTTAACATTTGATGAATCAGTCTCAATTTTGTTGCATGAGGATCACTCTAGGCAAAAGAGGTCGATTAAGCATGTTGCAAATGAATATTTCTTAGCTACTTAAAAGGAAAACGACTAATAGAGCTCATCTATTAGTAAGCAGCAATTTGCTAATGATGTAGAATTGAACAAGGAAGACAAATATGAGAAGAAAACAAAAAAGCATAAATAACTTAGAAAATATTCTAAGGGAAATGACCATGTCATGAAGAGTTTTCCAAAGTGGCTAAAAAAGAAGCAAAGAAGAAAAAGTCTGGAATGGTTTTTGAAGAGGCATCTACAACTAAATTAGAGTTAGCTAATATTGTTCAAAATTTTGAATGGGCATTTACTCTTGTATGTAACTATGACCCATCTTCCCATGAGCAGTGCATGTCTGTAGTAGAGTCACATGTTTGGTCCATGCATCATGGGGCAACCAAATATATAACCATGCAACACAACTTCTTTACTTCACTTGAGGGTGCCCCTAGAGAGAATACTCTCATGTGCTAGTCACTCCTCTTATCATGTAATGCGGGTTGGAAAGATAATTCTCACCAATATTGGTGTACTTCTTTCACATTTTCAAATGCTTTGTACGTATCAAGGATCGAGAAGAGTATGTTGTGAGTCTTATCATTAATCAAGGTTGGGCTATTTCTGAAATTTCATGATGACAAATGTACACTTCATGATCTCTCAAATGGCGATGTTATTATTGCTTGGGCATTTTATATCATGGATTGTATAATCTTATAGACTATGCAAAATATTTGAATGATACAACATGTGCACTTCAAGGTTCTCAAGCTATCTTAGATCCAAAACTTTTCATGTATGCTTTGGTCATATGAATTATGCTAGTTTTCTATGCCTCCAAAAATATGAAACGGTGTCCTCTCTACCGAAACTTGAAGGATCTTGTAAATATTTCTATAAAGGCTTTGTTTTGGGAAAAATGGAGCATTCTTCCTTCCTTGAAGAGTTTCAACTCAAGCTACCCATAAATTTTGAGGTTCTTTAGAGTGATGTTTGTGGTCCTATTCAAACACCTTCTCTTGGACACTACCTTTACTTCATGCATTTTATTGATTCTCTTTTTAAGCATGCATGGGTATGTCCATTGAAATAGAAGTCCTAAGGTCTTAGGTGCCTCAAAGAACTTCTTATTATGCTTGAAAATCTATCAGCGTCTAAATGGGGCACCCACTATTCTGATCCAAGGTAGGAATACATGTCGTCTAGTTTTATTGCATTTTTGGCTCAGTAGAGATGTTAAAAACAAGACGAAATATCTCATGTTAGATGGAAAAGTGTATGGTAATAAATAAGGTTTTACCAAATCGCTTACGGCTTGATGCTATTATGTGTGCAATGTATATACTTATGAGGTGTCCCACAAAATCCTTTCAATAGATCACTCCATATGACGCTTGGCATGGATGTAAGCCATGTGTTGTTCATCTTCATCTTTTTGTTAACTTGGATCATAAAGTACTAAAATGTATTTTTGTAGGGTATGGTTGTGAAAGCAAAGAATATCATTTATATCATCCACAGACTAAATGAATTCTACTAAGCGGTTGTAGGAGAGATTCTCTCTCGATATCTTGCAATAAGAATTAAAACTCAAGATTAAGGGACTAAAAGCAATATTGCTTTTAAAGATGATCATTATTTAACAATTTTTCATGATGGCTCTATCCTTCCAAGTAGCATTTGGATGAGAAGAGTAAGGTGAAGAAATTATCTTTGTGAAAAGAATAATGAACTTGTATAGTTAGCAAACTGACGGTTAACAAGATGATGAAGCTTGAAGAACATATTATCTTGTGGATACATTGAAATAAATAGAGATTGAAGAGAATTTTCAGTTGATGTATAATCATTCAGTTAGAATAGGTACAAGATTGCAGGAAACAATATCAAATGACTCATTATTTCAAGCATGTATAATATTCTGTTCATATCCCCTTCAAGAAAAGTGTCGTGGAAGGATGGTTCGAGTTAAATATGGAAAAAGCTTTCTTCTAGATCAGGTTTCAAACCCCAATCTACCCAGCATGCATCGCAAAGTTGCTTTTGCGGTGTATGAAAAGAAAAATAAAGACAACAATCCGCGGTTTTTTCACGTGGCATGTTTCACATTAATCATGTATATAATGGATACATGCACATGCTTACTCTTACATGCATTCATTCTCACACTTCGATCCTACATGCACATGCACACACTTGTATACATGCACATGCACTGCCACATACTCATTCTCATACATATGTATTCACTTTACATTCTTATGAATGCATCGCTCATGTATATGCACATGCATGCCCTCATACGCTCACATGCATGTAAACACTCTCTCACATACATATGCATGCTCGCTTATGCACTTATGAACTTATATTTATTAACATACACACATACATGCATTCTCTTACAAATATGCATGTACATCATTTCATGCATATGCATATTTACACTCTATGTATGTAAATAATTTATGCATATGCACAGATACTTACATACATGCATTCATTTTTCTCATATATATATATATATATATATATATATATATATATATATATATATATATATATATATATATATATATATATGCTCACATACAGATGCATTCTTATGCACGCATACATACGTATGCATACATGAATTCATGTTCTTATTCACATACATGTATACATGCTTTCATGCTCACATATACATGCGTTTGAATTTATGCACTTATAGATACACTTTCTTTCACTAATATGTATGATCATAAATGCACATGCACCAATTATACATGCTTATATATATGCACATTCATAATCATTCACATGAAATTTCACGCACGCACTCATGAATTTGTACTCAACAAAGATTTAATTCATGCACACATACGAAAAATAAAACTTTCTCTCTCTCTTTAATCTATGCAAATCCGGTTCGAGTGGCCATTGAGAACTCATAAAACTCAAATATCCCACAAAAGTACGGCATATGTTAGCCCTACTCTTTTTAGGCATTTCTAAGAGAACTCAAAGGTGGGTACCCGTGACATTGCCCCACATACAGAGAATCCAAGAGCCCTCTCCCTCTATCTCTCTCACTTTTCTCTTTTTGTCACTCTAGCAGATTTTTTTGCACATGTCAAAGTCAAAACTTGCATCAGTCAACTCAAAGACCAACGACCTATGTGCTTTTGTGATGAAGACTGCATCATTTGAGGATACAGAGCCGTATAGAATATGAAACACTAATATGAAACATAACAAGCTTCTGGTTTCTGCCATGAAAATGATGATGCTAAGATGCAATTGAATTTGGAGCTTTATGGAAAGGATTTGAATTGAGATTCAAATAGAAAAGAGAGAAATCTAAACAAAGTGTGTTGTAAATCCAAGAATGAGGTGCTTCTTCTGCAAAACATTCATGACAATCCCACAAATAAAAGAAAACGTTTTGAAAATTGAGCGCAGGAGAAGTATTACGAACTGCAAAATGCTGTTTTAAGCTTCTATCAGAGTAGTAGACCTTGAGAGGAATGATTTGCAAAGATAGACATGAAAGTATGTAACATGGGCCATCTAGGTCCATGTGCTACGCTACTGTAACATGCTAATTCTCTTCGGGGATATGGAAACACATTGCTTCCAAACTTCGCGAAGACCCTGGACACTAAAATACTGTGCTAAAATATAGACCCTTACTCATGACAAACATCAGCATTGAAAACATAAATCTTGTCTGATGTAAACGTATTTACCACATGCATTAAACTATGAAACATTTTCGAAACAAATATCACATTCTGAGTTTTGTCTGAAACTTTATTATTCGCTGAAATTGGTAGCTGAGCATCTTATCCTTCCATTGAAAAGGCTATTTCTCCTTACATTTTGAATGGTGATAATCTTTCTGTAGAAGTAGTGGCAAAGCATGTGCAAACTATACTTCCATCACGCACACAGAACATTTGATAACATCATGAACTCCCACAAAATTTCATTAGCAATAAAGCTAACATGATCAAGAGGTTGTGTAACCTCTTGTAACGGTCATGACCTTATCAATTCATTATCCTCAACCCTGAGAATAAAAGGCCATACTCTATGGAAAGAAGCACGGTAAGGTATTTAAGTATTTATTTACACACCAAACCACTTAGGATAGGAGTCTAGAGTCGGTCTCAAGTCATCCATTGCGTGTCTTCAATGAAGCTCTCTCTAAATAAGAGATTAAAAGTTGGTGAAAATAAATTCAAAACTTGTCATAGCTATGTAGATCGTATCTCTCTCTTTCTCCCTATCCAATCTCTCTCTTTCTCTCTCTCTCTCTCTCCACATGAAAACACATATAGACACATGAAAAATAAATAAAGTAGCAATATGTGAGTGGAAGATTTTTTTTTTATCTAAAGGAATTTCTGCCTTAGCCTACTCTCTTGGACTTGAATTAACTAAAAGAAAAGTACAAGAGAAGGGGGATAGTGCCCACGAGATCCCACGAATCCCACAAAGTAGGGTAGCTTGTACAGAGTTTAGATGGCATTACAAAGAAGGTTAATCACCCTCTCATCACCCTCATGCCGGGCCCACTTGGGTTTGGGCTTGTTGTTGATCAAAAGGAGCACTTTATGATGCTTAAGCAGGGGGGTTTCTTACTGTTAGCAATCCTTTTGCCAAGGAGGACCAACAATTTCTCAATCGACCACTCTTCGAGGGAGTCTCCAAAGTTAAGCACACATCTTTCCACCAGATCTTCCATAGGCCCTCCGCTTTGATGGCATTCTAGAGAGTCGCAAAGGAGCCGATCGCTTCTCCAGCAGAGCTTGCTTCCAAGTGATATGTTTCTGGAGTCTAATTTTCTTTCCGACAATCTGCCATAGCCTATTGCAGTTGGGACAAGTAAAGATGTGAAAAACATCTTCGATGGACCAGTAGTGGCGTTTGCACCAGGGAGGTATCCCATAAATTTCGCTAGCCTTAAGGTTCCTCCATATACAAGGATGAAGAATTTTCCATAAGAGGACGAACTTTTTGATTTCTATGAGGGGGTGCCAGATTGCCATGAACTTCATGTCCCACAGAAGCTGTGTCCACAACAGGCACCACTTCATGTTGGTGTTAAGCTGATAAGCAATGGTTTCTTTGATGTTTGGGATTTTTGATAGGCAATTACTGTTGTGCCATCTGGGACCAAGCCAGCTCGATATGTCCTACCCCATGAGAAGGTGAACTTTACAGCGGTCCCAAGTGAGACCTCTGCTTTGCAAAGTGTTTCATTCTTCATAGGAAATGTTGACGCTAGGGTCAATGTCCTCAAAGTTGATGCACTGGTTGGTGTCTTGCTTTCAGAGATGTTTCCATTTTTTGAAGCCTTTGTTCCATATCCTCTTGGCATTTGGAATGATCCAAGATTCCACGATCCGGATTCCATGGATCAGAAACCAGATAGAGTCGTTTTGTCTGATACCGGCTGCCCACTTCCCATCTTCACTTATTCTTGTGAAGTTTTTGACTTTATTCAACTCTTCCATAGGGAGCACACAAGATTCAAGCCTTTCAGAAACACCGAGATCAGGGAAAACAAAAGGGTCAGAATGTCAAGATTCTTCGAATTTGGGAATCTCATGAGAGTCAACTCGTTCTTGTTTCTGAAGATCAATTTGGCCCACGAGGCTTCTCTGTTGCACCACGCCTTAATCGTCCATTTTTCCACAAGTTTGTTAGCCATGTACCCAATGTCTAGAATGCCAAGGGCCCCACTATCTCTTTGGATGGTGCGGATGGACCACTTAATTTTAGGCATCCCCTCCTATTGTGGTTGCCTGTCCAAAGGAAGTTTCTGCAAATACTTTCCAATTTGGAGAGATCTTGGTATTTTGGTCTCCAACAAGAAAGGAAGTAAATGATAGATGATATGAGCAACGTGTTGATAACCACCCTCGTGACCAGAGAGGTTGATTTGCATACCTCTCCAATAGTTTAGCTTGTTTTTGAGTCTGGAAAGCACCTAGTTCTAGCGCTGCTCCATCGAGATACCAAACCCCAAGGGAATCACGAGAAGCTGAAAATTTTGACCCTCGGGGATTAATGTATGGCCATGATCAATGAGGAGGTCACGCTGGATCCCGACGATAGCTCTGAAAGTGGTCTTAGAGTGATTGATTTTGGATCTAGAGGCTTCACACAAAGTATCCAAGCACCTCTAGAATATCTCCAAGCGAGTATAATCGTTGTGGAGAAACGCGTTCATATCATCAGCAAAAAGTCTCATGGTGATCTGGTTGTGGTCATGAGGCAATCAGAGGCCCTTGATATTACCTGCTTCCACCTGTTGAACCACCAGCTGACTAAGCCCTTACATGGCAATAGCAAAGAGAAGGGGAGCCAACGGACACCCTTGTCTAATTGATCTTCTAAGTTTGATCACCTTGGAGAGTTTGCCATTAACATTAATTTGAGTCGACACGTTTCCCAGAAGGGTCTAGATCATCTTAGTGAATTTCTGACTACATCCGAGATCTTTAAGCGACTGTAGAATATAGTCCCATTCTAGCCTATCATAGGCTTTATCAAAGTCGATCTTGAGGAAGACCACATCTTGTCTTGACTCATTTGCAAAGTCAAGACCTTCCCACATATCTATAATGGTTTCCAAAATTGATTTGCCTTTTATGAAACCTTTTTGGTATTCGCTTAAGCATCTTGGGTGAAATTCGGATCTATAGTGCATCAGCAGATGAGCACTTGGAACACTTAAGAAAAATATTTGAAGTGCTACAGGAAAATTCACTCTCTGCTAAGGAGTCAAAGTGTGAATTTTTCAAAATAGAGGTTAGATACCATGGGCATATAGTCTCCCATGATGGAATCCAGATGGACCTTGAAAAAGTAAGGGCTATTATGGAATGGCCACATCCAAGGAACCTCGAAGCGCTACGGATCTTCCTAGGTTTATCAAGTTTCTATCAAAGATTCATTAAGAATTATGGCATAATTGTTGTCCAAATGATGGAACAACTTAAAGGGAAATAGAAAGTCTTTCATTGGGGAGAAGAATAGAAGAAAAGTATGGAGAAATTGAAAGTAGCAATTGCTACAGCTCAACTTTTACATATAGCAGATCCCAACAAACCCTTTGTGGTTGAGAGTGACCCAAGTGATTTTGCCATAGGAGCAGTTTTAGTTTAGGATGGTTGACCAATAGCTTTTGAGAGGAAGAAACTAGAACCCACCCAGAAGAATTACTCCGTCTATGAGAAGGTGTTGTATGCAGTTGTCCATGCTTTGAAGAAGTGGCATCATTATTTATATGGTGCCAAAGTTATTATAGTGTTTGAGCAAGAGAGCATTAAGTGGCTCTCTAATCAAATAGACCTTAAAGGTCATAAGGCATGATGGACAGAGACCCTTCAGGAGTTTGATTATGAGCTTAGGTATAGGAAAGTAAAGTTTAATGTAGTAGCTTATTCACTTAGTCCCATGCCTATGCTCAATGGATTGAGTTTTACTCAAATCACTAGCGAGGTACTTCAGTGCATAGAGGGAAGCCATAGAGAATGTATGAGTGTAATGACACACCTAGTGCATGACACCAAGGAGTTAACAAGACTTATGATCTTTTTAAGAGGAGTTTTATTGGCCTGGACTTCATAAGGACATCCTAGAGTATGTGCTTAAGTGCACCAAATGCCAACTCAATAAAGCTGAGAGGTTAAGGATTGGAGGACTACTCCAACCATTGGATATCCCTAATGGGAAGTGGGAGAGTATCTCCATGGACTTTATAGTCAGATTACCTAAGACATAGAGAGGCTCGGACTCAGTCTGGATGATTGTCGATAGGTTAACCAAAATGGCTAGGTTTATTCTGACACGTGCTAGAGTGAAGACACCGGAGTTGGCTAGACTCATTGTAGAGAACTAGGACTTGATCTTGGTGATTGTGGATAGGTTAACCAAAATGGCTAGGTTTATTCCAACACGTATTATAGTGAAGACACTAGAGTTGGCTAGACTCTTTGTAGAGAGCCTATAGCGGTTATATGGTCTTCCTTTAGACATAATTTCTGAACGGAATAGGAAGTTTAGTAGCCACTTCTAGGGAGCGGTCTTCAAAAGGTTGGACATAAAACTTAGCATGAGTACGGCCGAGCATCCATAGCCGGATGGGCAAATAGAGAGGGTTAACCAAAACCTAGAGGATATGCTTTGGGCATATGTGAATAAAATGCAAAATAATTGGGAAGAGTACTTACCTATAGTAGAGTTTGCATATAATAGTGCTAAGCACTCTTCCACTAGGCATAGTCCATTTATGCTTATGTATGGATTTCAGCCAAGAGCGCCTTATGCACTAGGCTTGCATAATGAGAAAGTTCAAGCTGTAAAGGAATTCTTGGAAGAGATGAATGATATGCTTAGGCTTGCTAAGGACAGCATTAGGAGAGCTCAGGATAGAGCTAGAGCCTATGCTAACCCTCAAAGGAGAGATATCAACTTTGAGGTAGGAGAGCTAGTCTATCCTAGAGTTCCATCTAGGTTTGAAACTATGAAGATGGGACCCTATCCAAAGCTATCTCCTAGGTTTTGTGGACCTTTCCAAATACTTAAGAGAATAGGAAAGATGGCGTACCAGCTCCAACTTCTAGAGAATAGTCATCCAGTTTTTCATGTTATCTAGCTTAAGAAAAGGCTAGGAGAATTTGAAAACCTCATTTTAGATAGTAAGGTAGTAGAGCCTATATTTGTTCAATCTATTCCACATGAGCCTGAGAGCATACTACACACTCAAAAGAAACGAACGAGTAGCCACTTATATATAGAGTGTCTAGAAAAGTGGAAAGATAGTTCAAAAGATAGTGCCACATGGGAGCAGGTTAGCACCCTTCAGAGATGGTTTCCCAATTTTACATTACCTTCCCAAGGGTGTTAAGGGGAAGGATACGGGGAAACCACACGGATATATGACCATGTATTACTGTAATACATGGGGATATAGTGGGAGTAGTGTTCCATTGATCATCTCTTTCTATTAGACCTTCCAGTACCATTTCTGAGGACAAAAATGATGTGTTACATTGACTACCCATGAGAGGAGATGGAAATCACTTCCTAGCTCTGTTTAGATGGGCTCAACATGAGTGTCATGTGGCACGCATGTGTGGAGCCATGTGGGGGGATCACTTGAATATGGAAAGAGAGATTAATGAGTAGACTATGCGGCTGAGCGGATTAGAAAACATACAAAAAATGCGAGTAGACAAGAGGAATCACGATTGTTACAAATGACGGCTGATTTTATTTTATCCTATTATTTTCTTTTTTTTCTTTGTCATTTTGCCCATCTTACATATTCTTCTCACTTTGGCTATAGTCGTTGCCTCTCATTTCCTATAGTTAGTCCAATTACATTCATCTATAGTTGTTTCTGTTCAATTCTTATATTTCCTGAATAGTCTATGGATTCCCTACACGTATTGAATGATTCTTTATTTTGAAATAAGGTTACAAACGTACGATGAAAGTTTGTCGTTAAGTTATTATATTATAGCGTTTATTTTCTAACATCGTTTTGGTATTAAGATACAGACATATGTTCAAGTACTTCCTTTAACAATTCCATATTGCAAACAAATAGTAATGTGTCTACCGTCGAATAACATAACCATTTTATAATAAGTTTAACTTACGGTTCGTAACAGATCGAGTGTTTTCTGTACATAGGGACAAATGGTTAGAACCGCAGAAGAAGGAATGATTTATTCGAATGTTAGTAACAGAGAACAATGGAGTCTTTCTATGTAGTACCAAGAAAATCTCATGTCTCACAAAAACAATTATTAACCGCACTGATTGAAAGTAAAGTCTAATTGACATGCGAACCTAAACAGTTAATATGCATTTTGAAGAAGTAGAAAGATTGTACATTCAAGGAATTAGATGTCTTCAATAGAAAAAAAAAGTATTACGACCAGATAGCAACACGGTCAAAAGAACTTATTTACGGACAGATCGTCGGAGCTTCTGTTCTTCCGAACAAGTAAGACCATTGATCACAACTTGAGAGATGCCATTGGAGTCATGAGAAGCTTGAATGACATCGGGAACTTTAAAAGAGAACACAAACGCCAAACAATCTGCATTGAAATTGGTGTTCATTATTATATTCTTGTACTACGAATAATGATGATGAGGAATATGCCATACACGATGGAGGAATATGCCATACACAACAGTTGATCTTTGTGTGTTTTACCCTTTTTTCAGGTCAAGAAGCTGTACAACCCGCGACATAAAACATAAACATACTTCAAGGAACTCTAAGCTGTGCAGCATAAACATAAACATGCTTCAAGGAACTCTACGCTGAGCAGCATCCTCTGTCATCCTCCGATGCGACGTGAAACCGTTACGTAAGACAGTTGATCTTTGCGTGGATCTTCGTACAAATCGTTAAGCATTACATAAAGCATCCTCCGCCAAAGAGTAGTCAGGAACCTGAACATAAACATGCTTCCAGGATTTCTTTTATGCTCTGAATCTTTCGGCTAGAAACTTATCTAAAATTCGAGGAAAATCAGAAATGTCGGAAGTCTATGCATACTTTCAGAGAGTAGATTTTATTGTCTGATTTCTATGCATACTTCGGCACTTAAAAGATTCTAGATTGAACAGTGCACGTAAAAGATTCTAGATTGAACAGTGCATATAAAAGATTGAACAGTCCCTTTCAAATTTATAAGTTATTCCGCTGTTAATGTAGCTCAAAAGTGTGATTTGTTTCCTTTCAATTATAGAAAATGATCAAAGGAAGAGCGACCGAGAAAAAAACATTACTATCGAAACACAAGTTGTAATGTTCAAATTTAATAAGTCTATCATTTCAAATTTAATAAGTCTAATCCGCTTGCTGCTGACGTGTGAAACGAATTAGGAAAATAGGCGGCAGAGATTAAAGGTGATTCTGTGCAAAGGATGCCAAATTTTCTCTATCGGGGAAACAGACCAATTTGCGGACTGTAGAAAAGGAAATAAAGGTGGTGATAATGGCCGGCATGCGAAAATGAGTCCATGTATCTGAAAATCCTTTCAACTTCCGAAAATACTTCCTCAATCCTCATGTTTCTTCCAAATAGCATGCTACGTACATGACCTGAAACGTTAATTAATACATTAGTCATCTTGCCTGGAAAGGGATATTCACAACAAGGATTTCAAACACTGCTTTATCAAAAAGTGGTTCAACGTGTTAATAGAGGTGCACTTCAAGCTTTCCAGTAAAGGAAAATCTTTTCATATAGAAGTTCTACTACTATAAATTTTAAAGTAAATATATATCGACACTTGAACTTTTCTAGACACAAAAGATGTCCACCACTAAACAATTTACTTTAATAGAATCCAAAGAAACATGTATTAACTTACCTTTCGTATATACGTGTAATACTGAGAATACTCGATTTCCAATCGCTTTTAAATACCTTATATCTAGTAAATTAACCATCTACAGCTCTTGTGCACACATTTGAAGGATTAATTAGACTTTGAATGCATAACTATGTGAAATTGATGTTGATAAAGATCATATTTCCCAATAATCTCAATGATTGATGCACATTGCAAAATAAGAGAATTCCATTGTATACACTATCATGTGCTTGATGTAGCTCCACTACTTGCTAGGTGTATGATTAAAGTCCTATGATAGGTTAGTCCATATGATGAATATGAATAAGACATCAATTAGACATGAAATAGGATATGTGGAGAAGGAAAGGAAAAATTACAATGATCAACTTTCCTTTGTTAGTCCAAAGCATAGATTGTGAGTTTTTTGAAAATTAGCCGCGATAAACTTAAGAAAAATTCCAAACTTGGCAATGTCATGTCTATCGATGACTCCAACAATAGTTCTTTTCTTTATCTCAAAATTGAAAGAAGAACTAAATTTATCCTTATAAAAACAAAGTCTAATTTTGCATGTACATTCACGTAAATGATCAATACCAAGAATTTTTTAAAGGTTTACAACAAAACAAGTAGATGGGTAGATAATATGGCATGGCTAAATTTCCATGAAAGTTCAAAATAAAAGTATGAACATGTGATGTATCATCAGAAAATAACTCATTCTAAGACAAATTTCTTGGGTATAGAACTTCCCTTCAGCTAGCTTGAACTTCATCCTCTCCCTAAAAGAATAGCTATGCCTTTATTTGTTTGTAAACATCTCTGAAAAACTACAACCTTTTTCTTTTATTCATCCTTAATATCCTTGTTTACAAAATATATTTTTCATTTTTACACTGAAGGTCACATTCTAATAGGGAGAGAGACCAAGAAAAAAGGATAACCATGTCATTCTTGTTCAAATTCATCTCTATGAGACGGGCTAAGAGAGAAGAACCCCACCCAACTAGTACATGCGTACGTGTATACATTAATGCAGATACATATGTACATAAATAAATATACATACATACATACATTCATAAATACATGCATACGTACATGCATATATACATACATACACAAATACATACATACATACATGCATGCATGCATACATACATCATACATACATATATACATACATATATACATACATACATATACACATATGTACATACATACGTGCATGCATGCATTGGTACATACCTTTCCTATAAATTATCAATAATTATCCACTGGAAGAACACATGACTATTGAAATACCAAGTTGTAAAGCTCAAATTTCGTACTATCGTTTCAGCTTTACAACTTGGTATTTAGGAAGAACACATGCAACGATTTAGGAAAAGGGGCGGCAGAGATTAAAGGTGATTCTGTGCGAACGATGCAAAAATTTTTCTATCGGGAAAACAGACCAATTTGCGGACTGTAGAAAAGCAAATGAAGGTGGTGATATTGTCCGGCATGCGAGCATGAGATCAAGTATCTTGAAACCCTTTCAACTTCATGAAACAGCCCCTCACTCTTCATGTTTCGAGCAGCATGCCCTGAAACGTTAATTTACATATTAGTCATCATGGTTGCAAAAGAATATTCAGATATCAGTTTCATTAGAACATTAAGCTTCAGATGAGGTCCTTGGTGTCGATCAGTTTGTTGTAGTTATACGACTTTCTTAACCAGGTACTTGAATATTATCACTTTCAAGCACGACAATCCTTAAAACATCATGAATAGGAAACAAAATTTCAAAGAAGAGAACGAGGATCGCAAACACTGGTATGTGATAAAACATTTCAACGTATAAAAAGAAATGCACTTCAAAATTTTCAGCAAGGAAGAAATATTAGTATCCCATTAAAAATATATATGTATCAACACTAGAAGTCCTCGTATTAGTCCGTGACACAAAAGATTTCTAGCACAAAACAACATTTATTTCATAGAATCCAAAGACACATCTATTAAAATATCTTTCGTAAGTGCCTATAATGATGATAATTCCGCGTTTTCCATCCCTTTTTAAGATGTTATTTCAAATAGATGAGCTGTCCATGACTCTTCCGCTTACCTTTGATGAATTGACTACATTTAGAATGCTTGAATATGTGAAATTGATGTATATAGAGATCATTTTCTTCCTAATAATCTCAATCATTAATACACATTGAAATCCAGCGAGTTCCAGTCTATACATACACGATAAATATCTTCCCTATAGGACAATGTCATATGCTTGTTTAGTTCCGCCACTTGCTAGGTGGAGGATTACATTTGTATTGTGGGTTAGTGCAGATGATGAATATGAAAAAGACCTCCATTATACATGAAATAGGTTACACCAAAAAGGAAAATAAAAATTCCAATAATGATCTTTTCATTCGTAATACTATCCATAGAATGTCAGTTTTTTGAAGGTGACCCCATAAGGGAGATAAACTTAAGACAAATCTGAAACCTGGGAATGTCACGTTTATTGTGGAATCCAACACTATTTTCTTTTCTTATGCAGATTTGGCATGCCTAAGGCCCCATCAAACTTCATAGAAAGAAATGAACATGTGATGTATCATTGGCAAATAATTTTCATTTAATAGCAATTTGTTGCGAACATTCCTTGTATTAATCTAGCCACAACTTCATTCTCTTTCTAAAACAATAATTATGCCTTTCTTTCAATCCAAGTAAGTCCAAAAAATACGTTCTTTCTTCTTTATTTATTATACATATCCTTGTTTAAAAATTATATATGACATTTCTTTTCAGTAGGTCTTAATCTTATAGGGAGTTAGAAATCACAGAAAAGATTACTATGGTATTCATGTTCAAATTAATCTCTATGAGAGCGCCAAACAGAGAAAAACCATACATAACTAGTACGTTAATACAACATACATACATACATACATACATACATACATACATACATACATACATACATACATGCATACATACATACATATATACATACATACAAACATACATAAGCACATAAATACATACATAAGTACATTAATACCTGCAAACATACATATGCACATATATCCGTGCATGCATATGTACACACATACTTTTATATGTACTATATGCATACATACAGACATACTGCCAAGGGACTAGTAAATTATACTTTTTCACTAGAAAATTCAAGATTAGTCAAATATGCTTTTGTTAACAGTAATAGCTACTCTAGGAAAATAATAGAATGATAAATAATTCACATGGAAAGTCCCTGAAGGTGGGCCTTATAAGTGTGAAAAACTAAGCTAAGTAGGATATAGGAGAACGAAAAACCTAGAGCTCTTGGTACGATGCAAACTATATATATTACAGGATCTACCTTAGCAAGGATTATATATATATATATATATATATATATATATATATATATATATATATATATATATATATATATATATATATATATATATATATATATATATATATATAAGGGAGAAGTTGAAAAAATCATGTACTACAAGATTCCTAGATGACAAGACAGGCTTTTTAGAAGCTGAAGTATACAAGAGTAGAAAAAAAAAAGCTAGACTCGCATTGGAAAGAATAAAAAACTCTATGTTCAGCCCTCCTTAAATATGTGTTGAAGAGCAGATATATGATATCAACAACTCAATATAGGCACTATGGTTGCAATAAAAAGGGTTAACTACGTAGTCAATCTTGATTTCTTCATGCAAGCACATGGTGATGTTAGAATTCCCACATTATTCACTAATAATGACATATACAAGATATCATGATAAATGGAGTATACGATAGTTTGAAAAGTGTCCATAGCCTTAGTTCCTCCTAAATTGGTGAGTTGAATGAGGACCATCCATGCTCTCTTGCTTGTTTTTTGTTGGCTTCTTCTTGTGAGATTCATGAGCCTTGGTTGAAAATTTCTTAATATTTTTTTTATGTTCCTCAGTAGAATCACTTATATCATATCCTTCCATCTACTTAGTTATTCCATCTTCCTACTCAGATCATTTCTATTATCATAAGGAATTTTAATTAAACCCTAGTCTCTTGTTCCAACAAATAAGTTATTCAAAACTTCCTCCCTAGCTATTTTATCTCGATGAAGATTGTCTTTGTGTTGTTTTTAATATTTGATTTTGATAGGCAATGAAGGAATCCATCTCTCGTACCTCTACAATAAAGTATGATATGGTCAAAACATGAACATGTAAGAAGATGGATGCATCATTATAGTGCTTCATAACAGAAGCTAGAAGCTGATTGTGTTGATCTTGTGTAGAATGGTAAAAGAAAAAATATCTTATGGTCTTAGTTAAGTTCTCCAAATTTACTAGTTATTTTGTAGTAACACATTCTATCCCAAAAGCATTAAGATTAATTTTTAAATGTTGTTTTGTTTCACATAATGCTTATATTGTTGTTGAGACTATTGGTTATGTCCTTTGAGTTATTGATGTGTATCCATGAAGTACTAAGCCCTATCTCTAAAAACTAGTTCTCTCACATGATTTTAAAGTTCTACAACCATGTTAGGTTTCCTTTATAGTTTATCATGAGTAATATATGGACTTCTAAAATTGTCTACAAGTTCAACATATTCTTTATGTGATTATTTTGAGAGAATGGAATAAACTCATGATTCTTTGTTAAGACAATATCTCCTTGAGCTCTACTCCATGAGCCAAGAGGATCCTTGAATAATTAAAAGAAGAAAATCATAGGACATCTAAGCCTAAAGTGAATATAAATTTCTCTTCTCCTTTTAGAGATCATTGTTGT
This sequence comes from Ceratopteris richardii, assembly GCA_020310875.1. Classification (NCBI taxonomy): domain Eukaryota; kingdom Viridiplantae; phylum Streptophyta; class Polypodiopsida; order Polypodiales; family Pteridaceae; genus Ceratopteris; species Ceratopteris richardii. The sequence goes on along the minus strand of CM035419.1, from coordinate 158,690,883 downwards.
CAATGATATAAAGGGGGCTATGAAAAGCTTCTTTATCACAACGTTGAAGTCAATGAGGAGGTGCGGAATAGAGAGAATGTCGGAAATACTAGATACCCAAACCTTCTTTGTGTGGTATGAAATCTTTAAATATCCCAATTAATCAACTTATTCCTAGACCTTGGAGACTAACTCTAATCATTTTCACCTATCAAGACATCAAAAAATTACAGTTCTCGTGATAAAACACAATCTTATAACAAGAAAAAATAATAATAAAATTCCTTACTCAACTAGAGCAAGAGAGATGCCCATGTGCAAATAAACTATGAAGCACATGTGGGGTTCCCATACAATTATTAAAGCATTGAATTAAATGCAAAATAGAGAAAAGCAGAAACTATAAAATACTAAAAGCTTACAGACAAAATCTATAATAATTGAAATTGATGAAGTTAGTAAAAAAAAGAAACTGCAAAGGAGAGACTTGGTTAGTTTTTTTGTCTCCAAATATGACAAGTAATTTCTACTAAGGGAACGTAATTATCTTTATTGTTCCTACAAAATCTGACCATGCTCAACGATATAGCATATGCTTCTTATAAAAACATTTTGTATTTCTACTACGTGTATCCTTAACGTAATAGAAAGAGAGGAAAAGAGATATACAACTATTACAATTATACTTTTCTAATACAACCTATATGCATATATAACATGATGATTTAAAATACACATGAATGCCGATAAAAAAATTGCATGGGCACATAAGTATAATACATACAATGATACACAAACAATAAATATAAAACATATGTTCAGAAAACACATAAATACATTCAGGCACACACACAAATTCATATAGTTTTACTTTACATACGTATCATACACCCACGTATTAAGAGACTGACACATATATGTATACATTTCGCAGTCTTTTAATTTCACATTCTCAGAACCACATGTACACAAAAACATGTATGCATGCAGAATGAAAAAGAGCAAATTACACACACGTATACATATTTACATTCAAATACACACAAAAACACACACACACACACACCAAAAAGTACATATGGATTTGCACACAGCTCATCAAATGCATTTATCACGTATAGATACTTCGCGTGTGATGAAAAGAAATGAGTTCACATCAACTCACATGTCACAAACACACAATGTGATTATTGTCACGCACAAATGCATATCACACCTGTTTATATAAAACATGTACACAAAACACATGAACATGCATGGACTCATACAATAACATGATCGCAACATTTTAATCTACAATGCCCGTTTGTGGCTCAAACGATGTTACAATGGGATGGAAAACAATGTTCACCTCATTTCCTCTTGACCTAAGAGTGTCGTAGTTTGGAAGAGTGTCCAAGAAAACTCAAGCTTTACTTACTCAAAATATTGGATGCTTTTTAACGCTTTGGAATGGCCCAGGAAACAAAACCCTCTAGAGATTTCGAAAATAAAAATATGAAGTCAAATTTGCTAGGTTTCAAGAGATTTATCCATAGGGAAATCCTTTGACTATGTCGCGTGAAGTGATTACTGAATTAAAAGCCTTTTTTGTACCTCTTTCTTACACTTTTGTATCTTCCGGTTTTTTATTTAAAGATTTGTTATAATATATATATATATATATATATATATATATATATATATATATATATATATATATATATATATATATATATATATATATATAGAGACACGTACATACATACATATATACATACATACATGCATACATACATACATATATATATATATATATATATATATATATATATATATATATATATATATATATATATATATATATATATATATATATATATATTCATGTTCGCATGAGAATATTCATCTATACTTTCTTTTTTCTACCAAAAGTACTTTAAAATATAAACAGAGAAAACATGCAAAAAATGCGAAGAGAAAAAGATGGAAAACAAACAACGTGAGAACCTTTTCATGAGATCTCGCATTTCAAAAGAAAAAAGAAATGCATTGGCATTTGTGTTTATTATGATACTCTTTCTCTAGGAATATAAATCTGAAACCGTACGCGATGGAGGAATCGCGATTGTCACGAATGACGGCTGATTTTATTTTATCTTATTATTTTGTTTTTTTTTCTTCGCAATTTTGCCCATCTTACATATTCTTCTCATACATACAACATACATACATACATACAAAGATAAATACATAAGTACATAAATACATACATATATACATACCTACATAAATACATACAAACATACAGATGTACATATATTCGTGCATGCATATGTACACACATACTTTCATACATACTATATACAAGCATACAAACATACTACCAAGGGACTAGTAAATTATACTTTCTCACTAGAAAACAAAAGATTACTCAAATATGCTTTTGTTAACAATAATAGCTACTCTAGGAAAATAATCCAATGATAAAAAAGTGACATGCAAAGTCCCAAAAGGTGGTCTTTATAAGTGTGCAAAACTAAGCTAGGTGGGATATATGAGAACGCACAACCTAGAGGTCTTGGTATGATGCAAACTATATATATTACAGGATCTACCTTGGCAAAGATTATATATATATATATATATATATATATATATATATATATATATATATATATATATATATATATATATATATATATATATATATATATATATATAGATAAATATATAGAGAGAGAGAGAGAACTTGAAAAAATCATGCATTACAAGATTTCTAGATGACAAGACAAGCTTTTTAGAAGTTTAAGTATACAGGAGTAGAAGAAAAAAGGTAGACTCAAATTGGCAAGAATAAGAAAATCTATGTTCAAGGCCTCCTTAAATATGTGTTGAAGAGTAGATATATATCAACAACTCAATATATGCACTCTGGTTGCAATAAAAAGAATTAACTACTTAGTCACTCTTAGTTCCTTGTCATGCAAACACATGACGATGTTAGATTTCCCACATTGTTCACTGGTAATGACATATGCAAGACATCATGATAATTAGAGTATACGATACTTTGCAAAGTGTCCATAACCTTTGTTCCTCCTCAAGTGGTGAGTTGAATGAGGACCATCCATGTTCTCTTGCTTGTTTCTTGTTGGCTTCTTCTTGAGAGATTCATGAGCCTTGGTTGAAAATTTCTTAATATTTCTTGTATGTTTCTAAGTACGATCAATTATATCATAGCCTTGCATGTACTAAGTTATTCCATCTTCCTATTCAGATCATTTCTATTATAAAAGAGGAACTTCAATTGAACCATAGTCTTTTTTCCAACAAACAAGTTCTTCAAAACTTCCTCTCTATATACGTTAATCTCGATGAAGTTTGTCATTGAGTTGTCTATAATATTTGATTTTGATACGTATTGAAGGAATCGGCCAGAACATGGACATGTGAGAAGATGGATGCATCATTATCATGCTTCATAACAGAAGCTAGAAGCTGATTGTGTTGATCTTGCGTAATATGGTAAAAGAAAAAGCATCTTATGGTGTTTGGAGAACTTATGTAAGACCAAAAAGTACATATGGGGTTGCACACAACTCAACAAATGCATTCATCACGTAAAAGATACTTCGCGTGTGATGAAAAGAAATGAGTTCACATCAACCCACATGTCACAAGTACACAATGTGACCATTTTCACGCACAAATGCATATCACACCTTGGAATGGTTTAGCAAACAAACGATGCAACAATGTTACAATGTTACAATGGGATGGAAAACATTTTTCACTTCATTGTCTCTTCACCTAAGAGTGTCGTAGTTTGGAAATGTGTCCAAGAAAACTCAAGCTTTACTTACTGAAAATATTGGATGCTTTTCAACGTTTGGAGTGGTTTAGGAAACAAAGCCCTCTAGAGATTTCGAAAATAAAAATATGAAGTCGAATTTGGTAGGTTTCAAAAGATTTATCCATAGGGAAATCCTTTGACTATGTCGCGTGAAGCGATTAATGAATTAAAAGCCTTTTTTGTACCTCTTTCTAAAACTTTTGTTTCTTCCGGTTTTTTATTTAACGATTTGAATATAAATATATATATATATATATATATATATATATATATATATATATATATATATATATATATATATATATATATATATATATATATATATATATATATATATATATATATATATATATATATTTTCGCATGAGAATATTCATCTATACTTTCTTTTTTCTAACAAAAGTACTTTAAATTAGAAATAGAGAAAACATACAAAAAATGCGAAGAGACAAATATTGAAAACAAACAAAAAGAGAACTTTTGAGGAGATCTGGAATTTCAAAAGAAAAAAAAATGCATTGCCATTTGTGTTGGAGTTAGATGTGTGCAGAAGCAGGTGAACAGCACAAGGAAGATGAAGAAGCTTGGAGCACAACACACAATACTATATGTATTTCTAGAGAATGTGCAAAGATAAGTATGCCGCTAGCGCAATAGGGGTATATATAAGCTCGGGGAAAAAACCTCATTAAGAGGGAAAAAGGTTCCCCGGTGGTTCTAGTGTGTTCACACACATCACTACCTAAATATATCAACAAATGCCCCCTGGGAGTGATGGGGTGAACAAGGGGCTGGCACTCATGTATAAGGAAGTGCCAAGCTATTTGGAAATCACTCCACAAAAGGAAGTAAGCCCAAAGCTCCGTGGAAAGCTTCAAACTTCTCCCTAGGCAACACCTTCATGAAAAGGTCTGCAATGTTCTCCTACGTGGGCATATATGCCAAGCTGATCTTCCCAACAGAGAACCTGTCCCTGACATAATGATAATGTACCTCAATGTGCTTAGTGTGAGCACGGAACAAAGGGTTCATGGCAACTACGTACCAATGCACTCTTGGTGGTGGCAGAAAACTGAGCAAAACTCAAATCAACCATAAGGCATCTAAGGCACACACACTCAACAATCACTATGAAAGCTGCACTTTACTGAGCCTCACAACTAGAAGTGGCCACAGTAGGCTGCTTTCTCAACCAAGATATACATGAGCTACCAAGCATGAAGGAAAAGCCAATAGTAGACATACGAGTGTCATAGCAACGAGCCCAATCAGAGTCGAAAAAGCATGAAAATATGGCGGTAGTGATCCCCCTTGGGATAAAACAACCCAAGCAGAAGAGTACCACTCAAGTAGCGAAAGATGCACTTAACCACGTGCCAATGGTTCACTCGTGGGCAATGCATAAACCTGCTCATCCGTGAGACAACAAACTGAATATCTGGCCAAGTAATGCATAAGTAAATCAAGCATCCAATGGCCTACTGATAGGGCACAACATCAAATGCATCTCCAGCATCATGAAGACTCATTCAGAAACCTCTCTCCATAGGAATGGCAATACATTTAGAGTCCTCAAGGCCAAAACACTACAATAATGTGTCAATATATTTCGTTTTACACAAAGCCATTCCACCATCAACTTGCATAAATTGAACTCCCAAATAATGATGCAAATGCTCCAAATCAGACATCTCAAATAAGGCATGTAAATCAGCCTTGAAATCAGCAATATGGTTCTCATGAGGATGAGTGAGCGGCATGTCATGAACATACACCACAATGATTAGAAGTACATCATTAGCACGCTTGACATATAAGGTGCTTTCAGTTGGACTGTTCTCAAAACCATGTGCAATCAGATAGGCATGTATCTTTTCATATCAAGCACGTGGTGCTTTCTCTAAATCCTAGAATGCCTTTTTTAACCTGCACACCTGGTTTTCATGCCCTTTTCGCACCAAGCCATAGGGCTGAAAAACATACACCTCTTCATGCAAGTCACAGTTCAGAAATGCTCTTTGAATGTCCAACTAATGTACATTCCAACCATGATGAGTTGCAAGTGCAGAGATGCTATGAAGAGTAGTCATTTGGCAAGTAGGAGCAAAGGCTTCATCAAAATCAATGCCTCTTTCCTATGCATAACCCTTCGCAACAAGCCTAGTCTTATACCTATCAAATGTACCATCAGCTTTATGCTTCAACTTGTATACCCACTTAGTGGGTATGTGCTAATGGCCTTCTTGCCACGAGGCAAATCAGATAAAAACCAAGTACCATTCTTCATTATAGCATCATATTCAGATTGCATAGCAAGCATCCAATTTTCTGAATTTTGTGCTTCATCAAACGAAACAAGCTCAGTCTCATCACAGAGACTAGATGCAGCCATAGCATAGCAATCTCATGCAAAAGAGGCACTATGAGAGCTTGATCAAGTACGATATGATAGAGGTGAATCTAATTTGTTGTCATGCAGTCTACACTAGCAATTTTGGCATAGTTTTTGCCTCCTCAATATCATCTCTCTCATCAACAAGTGCATCATGTAAATTTGCATCAGAAATGGGATGATTTGCATCATCAGATGAAACCTGAGAAGGCTAAGAAGTTGCCTCATTAGGACAAGCACTATATTATCCACCTGTAACAAGAGGCAGCAAAGTATCATACATGTCTTTGGAGCAAACAAATTTCTTCTTAGTACATGAAAACAATGGCTGAATCACATCTTCCACAAAAACAACATCACTGCTAACCAAAATACATTTAGTCTATAGATAATACAAATGATAGCCTTTACTTTCAGAACCATACCCAACAAAAAATATATTTTACTACTTTATCATCCAATTTTTTGCGATGTTGTTGAGGCACTAATGCATATGCCAAACAACCAAAAACATGTAGATGAGCAACAGATGGCTTGTGATCATGTCAAGCCTTATATGGAGTGCTAGACTGGAGTGCTTTAGTGGGACATCTGTTAAGTACATATGATGCACACATGACAACCTCAAGCCAGAAACTATGTGGTAAAGCCAAACTCTTGACAATACACCTCCCCATCTCCATGAGTGACTTGTTCTTCCGTTTCGCACCTCCATTGTGTTGAGGTGTATATGCACTGTACACTAGTGTTTTATCCCACATTCAGCCACAAATGCATATATATTTTTCCCCTCGATTAGAAGAGAGGGTGCCCATTTTACATGATGATAGATTTTTAGCCAAAACCAAAAACTGTTTGAAGCACATGAACACTTTAGACTTTTCTTTCAATGGATATACCCATGCATGCCTGGAAAAATCATCAATGAAAGTCACAAAGTAAAGATAATTTCCAAAAGAAGGTGTCTACATAAGACCACAGACATCACTATGTACAAGCTGCAATTTTTGAGTAGCCCAAATTGAACCATGTTTTGGAAAGGAGGAAAGCTACATTTTGCCTAAAATACAGCCTTCACTTTCTAGGAGCCTCAAGTTTGGGCAAAGAGGACACCATTTTGAATTTTTGTAGGTGTAGGAAACTCACAAAATTTGGATGACCAAAGCGTGCATACCAAAGCTTTGCATCTAGCGTAGCCTGAGAATCATATACTAGACATACCGAATCATTTACAGATCTTTCATAGTCTATGAGCTTATACAACCCTCGACATAAAATGCTAGAAGCAATAATCACGTCGCCATTTGACAAATCATGTACCGTACATCTGTCATCAAGAAATTTCACAACCAAGCCAATCTTGACTAATGCAAAAACTGATAGCAGATTTCTCTTGATCCCTGGCACAAACAAAGCATCTGACAAACTGATAGAACTACCATCAGCAGTAGTCAAAATGATCTTACCAACTCCCATAACAGGATAAGAGGAGTTGTTGGCACATGTAACGGTATTCCCTGTAGGGGTAGGCTCGAGTGAAGAGAAGAAACTACGTTACGAGGTAATATGTTTGGTCCCCTACTCTCAAAGTACCAAACATCTGAGTCTACTGCAGACATGCAATGCTCATCAGAAGATGGGTCAAAACTACAAACAATAGTAAACGCCTATTCTTCTTCCTGCACAAGATTAGCAGACTTTGTTTTTACTGTAGAGGCCTCTGCAACAACCATTCTAGCCTCTTTCTTCTTTGCCTCTTTAGCACCGAGTTTTGGACAGTTTTTTATGATATGATCATTTCTTGTATAGTACTTACAAAAGAATTTCTGCTTTTCTCATTTCTCTTCATCTTGGTCTTCCCTCTTCGATTGTGCACAATTAGCAGATTTCTACTTAGTAGTTGAAGAGCTCCATTTTCCTTTGCCCGTGTGACTAACCAGAAAAGCTTGATCTGCAACACCCATGATGGACCTATTCTGCCTAGACTAATCTTCTTGCAACAAAATAGAGACTAACTCCTCAATTGACAAGGCATTTAAATTGCTTTTCATCATCAACCCAATAGTAGAAGCAAAACTCTGATATGAATGAGGAAGACCATTCAAATGGGCCTGCACAAGTCAGCTATCTGCTATAACATCATCAGCAGAAATCAACTCTTCCTTCAAGTCTTTGATCAATGTTAGAGAATTGTCCATAGAATCACCTTCATTCATGTGCTAACTCTCCAATCGTTTTCATAGGTAAGCTACACGAGCCTCATTGCTAGCTTTGTACAATGTAGTAAGTGTATCCCAAGCATCCTTAGCTATTCTACAAGAGCATATGTGAGGAATAATGGCACGTTTGATAGGCAAAGCTATCAATGCATGTGCCTATGTATCTCTACCATCCCAACGAATTTTCTCTAGAGTAGGTGAAGAAGAAACCGCAACACAAAAGGAATATGCAAAATATCATCATCTTTGACACCTTCTACATAGCTTCATTACCTACAGTTATAACAGTTGCACGTGTGATGGGATGTTTCTCACCACCCTACACAATGTTCCCCAATCCTTTTGCAACCAATACATGTTGCATCATATAAGCCTGTAGGTGTGATAGGATGTTTCTCAACACCCTACACAATGTTCCACAATCCTTTTGCAACCAATACATATTGTATCATATAAGCCCATAACGGGTAGTTGCTACCATCCAACTTATCCTCAACAACGAGTGTAGAGGAGGTACTGGGGTATCCGCTTTTAACAAAAGTAGAGGTTAAAGATTAACACATCCAGAACGTCGCCTACTCAAGGGGGTTCTTCTTTAGGGAAGTATACCCTTTAACATTTCTGTGAGCAGGTAGATAACACGGATTGCACAGAGTAGTAAATGGTTCAGAAAATGTGAACAATAAATGACCAAGGAAGATCGTACACTTCTTGATTCAAATCAGGGGATTACAATGTTGGGCAGAGTGATGCCTAAGGTACAAATTTAGGACTAACAAGCCACAAGCTTAGGGCTAACAAACCACCTTAATAGTAAATACTCCAATACAAAAGTTTCTTCCTATCAGCATAAGGACCACTAATATGCAGACTAACTCAGAACAATACAAATGGTAAGATCATCTCAAGAGAATAGAACACAATCAACCACACTGACTCACGGAAAAGAAGAAGAATCCAAGCTACTCTTTTACACTATAGTGCTCATAGCCCTTCATTGAGAAGCCTCCCCTCTGTATACACGACAGAGTAGCTCCCACAGTAGACTTGAAACCACCAAGTGCAACAAAAGACTTCTGCACGTACGCACGAACCACTGTATCTCTCAAACTTGTTGTACCCCAAGTGAGCACAAATCCATTGTTTTTATATGCCCCAATAGGCCAAGAGCCTTGCCGAATCTTCATGTCCATTGATCACGCGCCGGTTAATTACCCAAAATTGGAGGGTAGGTCAAATATTCCACTTGATTTGAATTAGATCCACAAAAATAGGTAGTCGCCGTGAAAGGTTGCTGGCGATTCCACTTTCCCGTACATATTCCTTCTTCCTGGAACTCTTTAGATTAGGGTATACTTCTGAGGGCGTGCTTTACTTCATAGTCTTGCTGAAGGAAGAGGCCCAGAGATGTGTATAATTGTGGGTGGGTATATGCAAAAATGTGTGTGTGGGTGTATGTGTGTATGTGGGTGAGTGTGTGTGTTGCATGTGTGTGTGCGAGTGAGAATGTGTGATAGTATGTGTGTGAGTGTGTGTATGAGTGGGGGGAGTGTGCATATGTATGGGCGTGTGTGTGTGTTTGCACGCATAGGGGTGCATGTGTGTAAGTGTGGGTGTGTGTGACATATGTGTGTGTGGAAGTGTGCTTGAGGGTGTGTGTGGAAGTGTGTGTGTATGAGTGCATGTGTGTGTTTGTGTATGTATGTGCGTATGTGTGTTATTGTGCGTGTGCATGTGCGGGTATGTGAGAGAGATAGAGAGTGAGGGGGTGGAGTGTGTACGCGAGGGGGGCGGAGGGCGGAGGTGTGAGGGGCGGGGGCGGAGGGCGGAGGTGTGAGGGGCGGGGGCGGAGGGCGGAGGTGTGAGGGGCGGGGGGCGGAGGGCGGAGGTGTGAGGGGCGGGGGGGGAGGGCGGGTGTGTGAGGGGCGGGGGCGGAGGGCGGGTGCGTGAGGGGCGGGGGGCGGAGGGCGGTTGGCGGGCTGCAGGTGGCGGAGGGGATGTGGGGGCGGGGTGGGGTCTAGGCGGGGTGCGAGGAAGTGTAGGGAGGAGGGTGGGGGGACTAGGCGGAGGCGGGGGCGGGGGAGGAAGGCGGAGGGCGGGGGGCGGAGGGCGGAGGGCAGGGTGGAGGGCGGGGCGGAGGGCGGGTGGCAGGCTGCGGGTGGCGGAGGGGATGTGGGGCGGGGTGGGGTCTAGGCGGGGTGCGGGGAAGTGTAGGGAGGAGGGTGGGGGGACTAGGCAGAGGCGGGGGCGGGGGAGGAAGGCGGAGGGCGGGGGGCAGATGGCGGAGGGCGGGGCGGAGGGCGCGTGGCGGGCTGCGGGTGGCGGAGGGGATGTGGGGGCGGGGTGGGGTCTAGGCGGGGTGCGGGGAAGTGTAGGGAGGAGGGTGGGGGGACTAGGCGGAGGCGGGGGCGGGGGAGGAAGGCGGAGGGCGGGGGGCGGAGGGCGGATGGCGGAGGACGGGGCGGAGGGCAGGTGGCGGGCTGCGCGTGGCGGAGGGGATGTGGGGGCGGGGTGGGGTCTAGGCGGGGTGCAGGGAAGTGTAGGGAGGAGGGTGGGGGGACTAGGCGGAGGCGGGGACTATGCGGAGGCGGGGGCGGGGGAGGAAGGCGGAGGGCGGGGGCGGAAGGCGGAGGGCGGGGGGGCGGAGCGCGGATGGCGGAGGGCGGGGCGGAGAGAGAGAGGGAAGGCAGAGAGAGAGGGATAGCGGGGAGAGAGAGAGAAGAGAGAGAGAGAGGGAAGAGAGAGAGAGAGAGAGAGAGACAGAGAGAGAGAGAGAGAGAAAAAAAAAAAGAAAGAAAGAAAGAAAGAAAGAGGGGATGGGAGAGAGAGAAAGAGAAATGGAGAGGCATGCGGGCAGTGGGGAGAGAAAGAGGAAGTTAGAGAGAAAGAAGGGGAAAAGAGGGGTGCTACAGACCCCCACACCAAGATTTTGCACCGCCTCGGTGCAATTTCCTTCTCATCTTCTTATTGAATAAAAACAATGGCAAATACTTGAATGTCATGTGGTACATACAATGATTGAAATTCTTCCAAGCTGACTTAGTTTAGGTACCTTTTCACCCTGGAGATGTTGACCAAGGGAATCCTTTTACCCTGCAAATCTTCTAGATGTACTGCACCATGTGGTAACACCTTGATAACCTTATATGGTCCTACCCATTGGGGTGCCAATTTAGTTTGAATTGGTGGAATTTGATGCACTAAAACCATGGACCCTTCCTGTACTTCATTGGACCTCAGATACCTGTCATGCAGTCTTTTGCGCTCTTCTTGTGTTACCTGAAGTTTTTGCATTGATCCTTCTCTGTATTCTTCTAATGCCACCAATCTCTGAATGGGGGGGTTCAATTCCAATGGTTTTGATTTCTATTTCCTTTCTGATAATGAACTCGAATGGTGCCAATGCCTCTTTTCCATATACTAAACGGAAGGGAGTCTCGCCTGTGGTTCCCCTTTTCGTGGTTCTAAAAGCCCAGATTGCACCGATCACTGCTAGCGGCCAGGAGCTTTGATGATCAAAAGCTAATTTGCGAAGTAGTCCGATCAAAATCTTATTGGAACTCTCTGCTTGGCCATTTGCCCTTGGGTAATAGGCACAAGATTTTTTATGGAAGATTTTGTACCTATCAAATATAAACTCGAGCAATTGATTTACAAAATGTGTGCCCCTGTCACTAGTAATTTCAAGTGGGCAACCAAATCTTGAGAAATGACGTTTATACATAAATTTAGCTACTGTTAAAGCCGTGCAGTCCACAGTAGCTTTAGCCTCTATCCATTTAGTGGCATAGCATGGGGCCATCAAAATATTTCTTTTACCTCCTGGTTGCCCAGTTGGGCTAATTGGCCCTATGAAATCAAGACCCCATCGTTCAAATGGAAGCCATCCTGTAGATATGACCAATGGTTGGAAATTCAATCTGGTTGGCGCGGGAGCACACCTCTGGCAGATGTTGCATTCTTTAGCAAACTTGATTGCATCCTTGAAAATATGAGGCCACCATAAACCTTTGTGGATGATTCTATGAGCCAATTCTTCCCCCTTTAGATGTCCTTCATTGTGTGCAGCCTCTAGCAGAAGATTTACCTCCTCCGGATAGACACACCTTCTCAATATATCATCTTGACAGTATTTATACAAATTTCCATTTATAAGAGAATATGCTTTGGTTTTCAGGAGCAATCTTCTCTTTTCTACAGGTGTCAAGTGTTCTGGGATCTTTCCAGTAGTCAGAACATGGAGAATTTCATCATACCAACCAGTCCGGATTGCTACTAGAAAAAGATTGCTATCCACCAATTCATCATTAATGCCTATTGCCTTTTCGCTCATTGCCGTCCTGGACACTTGATCTACCATGTAGTGCTCTTTTCCTGGCTTAATATGAATATCAAAATTAAATTCTTGAAATAGGAGTAACCATCTCCAAATCCTTCCAGCTACTCTAGGCTTGTTTATCAAATACTTCAAGGGCTGATGATCGGAAATAACAATGAAATGTACGCCAAGGAGATAATGTCTAAACTTCTGAAGAGCAAATATGATAGCCAAACCTTCTCTTTCCGTCGTACTATAATTCCTTTCAGCTTGGTTAAGTAGTCTGCTCACATAAGAGATAGGTCTATCCACTTTGTGAGATGATGGTTGAGCTAGAACTGCACCAACAGCATGAAGACTAGCATCTGTATGTACATGAAATTCCAATAACCAATTAGGAACACTTAAAAGTGGAGCAGTACATAGCCTCAACTTTAGTTCACAAAATGCTTTGTCAGCTTCAGCACTCCATGAGAAAGGGATCTTTTTGCTGGTAAGCCTTGACAAGGGCTTAGCAATTTCTGAATACATCCTAATGAATCTTCTGTGATACCCTGCATGGCCCAAGAAACTTTGCACTTCCTTTGGGCTTTGTGGAATTGGCATGGAAAGAATAGCTGTAACCTTTGCAGGGTCAACAGTTATACCTTCAGCAGATACTATGTGACCAAGAAGAGTGCCCTTAGTGACCAAAAAGTGACATTTATCAGGATTCAATTTCAAACCCGTTTTGAGACATTGCTCAAAAATTTCTTTTAAATTTTCCAAATGGTCATAGAAATCTTGAACTGCTGCCCTTCTATCTATACCTGAAAATACTAAAAAGTCATCCATGAAAATGCGTAGAAAGGTTGTTAACCATTTTCCCAATATCAGATACATCGTTCTATTAAATGAAGCCGGTGCATTCTTGAAACCAAAAGCCATTCGAGTATAGACATCAGTGCCCCAGGGAGTGACAAAGGCTGTTTTGTCCCTATCATCAGGATGGATCACTATCTGATTGTAACCACTAAAACCATCCAAGAAACTATACAAAGTGTGACCAGCTACTTCTTCAAGTACTTGCTCTGTGAAGGGCTGAGGAAATCCATCTTGAATAGTCACTTTATTCAAAGCACGAAAATCAACACATACTCTTATTTTTCCGCTATTTTTCTTGGGCACAATAACCATAGAGGAGAGCCACCTGGAATGTTCTACTGGCACAATTATACGTGCTTCCTCTAGTTCTGTAATCTCTGCCTTTACCGCCTCTGCATACTTCGGATTGAGTTGATATGGCCTACTTCTTACTGGCGCGGCTCTCTCAACTAAGGGTATCCGATGTAACCCAAGCTCTTCTGGTATTCCTGTTAAATCTTTGTAGGACCATGCGAAGACACTTTTGTAAGTAAAAAGCAAAGAAGTTACCTTTTGTAGCAAAGGAGGATAATGCCACAACCAGGATGCCAAATGGACTACTTGAGGGTTCTCGTCATCCCCTAAATTGACTTCTTGAACTAATGTTTCAGGACTACTCTTGCTTGAGAAATCATCTCCACTATATGCAGGAGTCGATTTTAATTTATATTCTGCAACATGTTCTTTCATCCAACCTTGAGGTATATCTGCAAAAGGGAGATCTTCTCTGCTCTTGAGTTCATAATCTTCTACCTCTGATATTTTTATATTGGTTGCCTCCTCACGGCTTGTGCTTTCCTGCAATTGCTCATTCTCCAACACCTTGTGGTCTTCATTGCCCCTTCCTGTAATTACCTTATCTGCAACTTCTTCCTCAATTTCATTAATCTCCACTGTGCAACACTCTGCACTTCCCATCATCCAATTTAACAATGTATCCTCTTCTTGGGGTAGAGAGGGCATTACCTGAGTATCCACAGTATATCTAGTAGTTTTTCCCGAGTCGAATCCTTCTTCCAAATGTAATTGCAATTGGCTATTGGTGCTTGTTGAAATCCATAATTTGTTTTTTCCCCAATCTTGTAAAGCTTTTGCTTGTCTCAACCAAGGTCTCCCCAGGAGCAAAGGATAGCAAGGCTCCTGTGGAAGTGCAATAACAACAAAATCCAACACAAAGTGGCAACCCTGTACTACCATCAATAGCTTTTCAATAATGCCAAGTGGCGCAACCCGATGTTGATCTGCCAATGTAACCGTGAATGGTGCCAACTTGGTGGGGTTCAATTTCAGCTTCTTCATTGTAAAATCTGGCATCAAATTGATACCAGAGCCTCCATCTATGATCACACCTGTAAGAGCTTCATCCTTTATACAAACTGATAATCTCGAACTTTGGTAGTATGCTAAGGGTGGAGGAGGAAAATCAACCATGAAACCATCTATACTAGGCGATTGGACTAAGTGAGCAGAGTGTATAATCTTTAATAAATCACTTCTTATTTTTTAATCCATCTTTATAAGTTCATATAGACTGAGCTTGTGATGAATACCTTTCAAGATCTGTTCAATGTTTACCTCATGAGTGTTTTCTTGCAGACTTGTTGGTTGGCCCTTTAGAGAAGTAGTCATCTTATTATAAGTTCCTTTAATTTGTGCTTGGTCCTTCCATCCAGACTCCTTTTCTTCCTCTTTATCCTGAAATCCATCTCTCTGGGTTGCAGCTGCTTGCCTAGCTCTAGTCCTCATGGGCATTGCAGAGGATGAAATAGCATAAGTCTGAGTGGTTTTTCCTTCTTCATGTGGAGAGACTGCAATCATATGAATTGGAGCAGGACGACCTCTTGGGCAATCTTTGGTATAATGATCCTTGGCCTCTGGACAATGTTGACAAGGAGGTGCATCTTCTGGGAGGGAACACCTATTTTGCATGTGGCCATATTCATCACAACAATAGCACATCAAAGGTCTATTATATCTAGGCTTTGCAGTCCTATTCTCCTCTCTGTTAGATGTATTTGAAGTACTTGCATAGTATGAATCCAAAGTTTGAGGGTTACCTCTCTGCTGTGTACACTTGAGGTAATAGCAATCTCTGGCTTCATGACCATCTTTTCCACAAAATTGATAGCTTACCTTTTTAGGGCAATTAGCATTGGAATATCCATTGTTATTATAGATCGTGCACCAAATTTGTCTCCTTATATCTTGTGTGGTCTTCAAATCTTCTAACTCACGGCGAAGTTGGGCTACTTCATCATCCGTGCGTCGCAGTGGTGGCAAGAACTTCTCCTCTTGTTGATTTTGTTGCATCTTCAATGCTTCCAGTTCCCTCCTTAATTGCTCAATAGGATCCAGATCTGCAGCATACTTTTGTTGTGTATCCCCCTCAAAATGTTGCCTTGCTTCTTCAATGCGTGATGCCGCTGCAACAAAATCATTGAGAGTGGTATCCAATCTAAAAGCCTCCCGAAGCTTCTGCTGAGATGACCTTGGCAGGGCCTTCTCAATCCACTTTTTAACCAAAAAGTCACCTGGAGCATGTGGCATACGTGCAACAAGTGCTTTTGTTCTAGTGTGAAGCTCATGAAAGGATTCACCTGGCCTTAGCTTCAAATTCTCTAGCTGATCTAAAGCTCTTTCCGAAGAATCACTTGGTCGGAATGTTTGTGAGAAAGCCGTCTTCAGAGCCTCCCAAGTAGTGAAATGGCCATCTGCATATTGACTAAACCATTTATCTGCAAGACCCTCCAATGTGGATGGAAAAAGTGCCAACATTGCATCTTCTCTATTTTGCAGACCACGTCCACGGCATAAAGAGATAAATCTCCTCACATGATCATGAGCATCTTCATATGCATGTCCCTTGAAGGTAGGGAACTTGATGTTTAATCTGGAGAGCAAATGAGAAAGATCCTCCATTTGGACTGGTGTCTCTTTTGACGTATCTGAGGAGAAGTCTAGAGTTCTCCTATACCCTTCTTTGGACAATGGTGTCGCACCCAAATCAATAGACACATTTAGGGAGGACAGAGGGGAGGTAGACTCACTAGCCGTGGTTATTGCTAACTTGTTAAGGCTCCTTCGAACACGAAGAGATTCCTTATCTGCTCGTGTATGGGTCATGTACCTATTCGCAATTGCAATAGGGAAAAACACCTCTCACAGAAATGCAAAGGTCCCACCGGGCGTGCCAAACTGTAGAGGAGGTACTGGGGTATCCGCTTTTAACAAAAGTAGAGGTTAAAGACTAACACATCCAGTACGTCGCCTACTCAAGGGGGTTCTTCTTTAGGGAAGTATACCCTTTAACATTTCTGTGAGCAGGTAGATAACACGGATTGCACAGAGTAGTAAATGCTTCAGAAAATGTGAACAATAAATGACCAATGAAGACCGTACACTTCTTGATTCAAATCAGGGGATTACAATGTTGGGCAGAGTGATGCCTAAGGTACAAATTTAGGACTAACAAGCCACAAGCTTAGGGCTAACAAACCACCTTAATAGTAAATACTCCAATACAAAAGTTTCTTCCTATCAGCATAAGGACCACTGATATGCAGACTAACTCAGAACAATATAAATGGTAAGATCTTCTCAAGAGAATAGAACACAATCAACCACACTGACTCACGGAAAAGAAGAAGAATCCAAGCTACTCTTTTACACTATAGTGCTCATAGCCCTTCACTTAGAAGCCTCCCCTCTATATACACGACAGAGTAGCTCCCACAGTAGACTTGAAACCACCAAGTGCAAGAAAGGACTTCTGCACGTACGCATGAATCACTGTATCTCTCAAACTTGTTGTACCCCAAATGAGCACAAATCCATTGTTTTTATAGGCCCCAATAGGCCAAGAGCCTTGCCGAATCTTCACGTCCATTGATCACGCGCCGGTTAATTACCCAAAATTGGAGGGTACGTCAAATATTCCACTTGATTTGAATTAGATCCACAAAAATAGGTAGTCGCCGTGAAAGGTTGCTGGCGATTCCACTTTCACTTTTTACCTGCATTCTTCAATCATCCTGGTCAAAGGGGTCTTCGATCGACACAATTGATTACTTCTTTAATAATCCCGTCCATATTCCTTCTTCCTGGCACTCTTTAGATTAGGGTATACTTCTAAGGGCGTGCTTTACTTCATAGTCTTGCTGAAGGAAGAGGCCCAGAGATGTGTATAATTGTGGGTGGGTATATGCAAAAATGTGTGTGTGGGTGTATGTGTGTATGTGGGTGAGTGTGTGTGTTGCATGTGTGTGTGCGAGTGAGAATGTGTGATAGTATGTGTGTGAGTGTGTGTATGAGTGGGGGGAGTGTGCATATGTATGGGCGTGTGTGTGTGTTTGCACGCATAGGGGTGCATGTGTGTAAGTGTGGGTGTGTGTGACATATGTGTGTGTGGAAGTGTGCTTGAGGGTGTGTGTGGAAGTGTGTGTGTATGAGTGCATGTGTGTGTTTGTGTATGTATGTGCGTATGTGTGTTATTGTGCGTGTGCATGTGCGGGTATGTGAGAGAGATAGAGAGTGAGGGGGTGGAGTGTGTGCGCGAGGGGGGCGGAGGGCGGAGGTGTGAGGGGCGGGGGCGGAGGGTGGAGGTGTGAGGGGCGGGGGCGGAGGGCGGAGGTGTGAGGGGTGGGGGGCGGAGGGCGGAGGTGTGAGGGGCGAAGGGCGGGTGTGTGAGGGGCGGGGGCGGAGGGCGGGTGCGTGAGGGGCGGGGGGCGGAGGGCGGTTGGCGGGCTACGGGTGGCGGAGGGGATGTGGGGGCGGGGTGGGGTCTAGGTGGGGTGCGGGGAAGTGTAGGGAGGAGGGTGGGGGGACTAGGCGGAGGCGGGGGCGGGGGAGGAAGGCGGAGGGCGGGGGGCGGAGGGCGGATGGCGGAGGGCGGATGACGGAGGGCGGGGCGGAGGGCGGGTGGCGGGCTGCGGGTGGCGGAGGGGATGTGGGGCGGGGTGGGGTCTAGGTGGGGTGCGGGGAAGTGTAGGGAGGAGGGTGGGGGGACTAGGCAGAGGCGGGGGCGGGGGAGGAAGGCGGAGGGCGGGGGGCGGATGGCGGAGGGCGGGGCGGAGGGCGGGTGGCGGGCTGCGGGTGGCGGAGGGGATGTGGGGGCGGGGTGGGGTCTAGGCGGGGTGCGGGGAAGTGTAGGGAGGAGGGTGGGGGGACTAGGCGGAGGCGGGGGCGGGGGAGGAAGGCGGAGGGCGGGGGGCGGAGGGCGGATGGCGGAGGGCGGGGCGGGTGGCGGGCTGCGGGTGGCCGAGGGGATGTGGGGGCGGGGTGGTGTCTAGGCGGGGTGCGGGGAAGTGTAGGGAGGAGGGTGGGGGGACTAGGCGGAGGTGGGGACTAGGCGGAAGCGGGGGCGGGGGAGGAAGGTGGAGGGCGGGAGCGGGGGCGGAAGGCGGAGGGCGGGGGGGCGGAGGGCGGATGGCGGAGGGCGGGGCGGAGAGAGAGAGGGAAGGCAGAGAGAGAGGGATAGCGGGGAGAGAGAGAGAAGAGAGAGAGAGAGAGGGAAGAGAGAGAGAGAGAGAGAGAGAGAGAGAGAGAGAGAGAGAGAGAGAGAGAGAGAGAGAGAGAGAGAGAAAAGAAAGAAAGAAAGAAAGAAAGAAAGAGGGGATGGGAGAGAGAGAAAGAGAAATGGAGAGGCATGCGGGCAGTGGGGAGAGAAAGAGGAAGTTAGAGAGAAAGAAGGGGAAAAGAGGGGTGCTACAGACCCCCACACCAAGATTTTGCACCGCCTCGGTGCAATTTCCTTCTCATCTTCTTATTGAATAAAAACAATGGCAAATACTTGAATGTCATGTGGTACATACAATGATTGAAATTCTTCCAAGCTGACTTAGTTTAGGTACCTTTTCACCCTGGAGATGTTGACCAAGGGAATCCTTTTACCCTGCAAATCTTCTAGATGTACTGCACCATGTGGTAACACCTTGATAACCTTATATGGTCCTGCCCATTTGGGTGCCAATTTAGTTTGAATTGGTGGAATTTGATGCACTAAAACCATGGACCCTTCCTGTACTTCATTGGACCTCAGATACCTGTCATGCAGTCTTTTGCGCTCTTCTTGTGTTACCTGAAGTTTTTGCATTGCTCCTTCTCTGTATTCTTCTAATGCCACCAATCTCTGAATGGGGGGTTCAATTCCAATGGTTTTGATTTCTATTTCCTTTTCTGATAATGAACTCGAATGGTGCCAATGCCTCTTTTCCATATACTAAACGGAAGGGAGTCTCGCCTGTGGTTCGCCTTTTCGTGGTTCTAAAAGCCCAGATTGCACCGATCAGTGCTAGCGGCCAGGAGCTTTGATGATCAAAAGCTAATTTGCGAAGTAGTCCGATCAAAATCTTATTGGAACTCTCTGCTTGGCCATTTGCCCTTGGGTAATAGGCACAAGATTTTTTATGGAAGATTTTGTACCTGTCAAATATAAACTGGAGCAATTGATTTACAAAATGTGTGCCCCTGTCACTAGTAATTTCCAGTGGGCAACCAAATCTTGAGAAAATACGTTTATACATAAATTTAGCTACTGTTAAAGCCGTGCAGTCCATAGTAGCTTTAGCCTCTATCCATTTAGTGGCATAGCATGTGGCCATCAAAATATACCTTTTACCTCCTGGTTGCCCAGTTGGGCTAATTGGCCCTATGAAATCAAGACCCCATCGTTCAAATAGAAGCCATCCTATAGATATGACCAATGGTTGGAAATTCAATCTGGTTGGCGCGGGAGCACACCTCTGGCAGATGTTGCATTCTTTAGCAAACTTGATTCCATCCTTGAAAATATGAGGCCACCATAAACCTTTGTGGATGATTCTATGAGCCAATTCTTCCCCCTTTAGATGTCCTTCATTGTGTGCAGCCTCTAGCAGAAGATTTACCTCCTCCGGATAGACACACCTTCTCAATATATCATCTTGACAGTATTTATACAAATTTCCATTTATAAGAGAATATGCTTTGGTTTTCAGGAGCAATCTTCTCTTTTCTACAGGTGTCAAGTGTTCTGGGATCTTTCCAGTAGTCAGAACATGGAGAATTTCATCATACCAACCAGTCCGGATTGCTACTAGAAAAAGATTGCTATCCACCAATTCATCATTAATGCCTATTGCCTTTTCGCTCATTGCCGTCCTGGACACTTGATCTGCCATGTAGTGCTCTTTTCCTGGCTTAATATGAATATCAAAATTAAATTCTTGAAATAGGAGTAACCATCTCCAAATCCTTCCAGCTACTCTAGGCTTGTTTATCAAATACTTCAAGGGCTGATGATCGGAAATAACAATGAAATGTACGCCAAGGAGATAATTTCTAAACTTCTGAAGAGCAAATACGATAGCCAAACCTTCTCTTTCCGTCGTACTATAATTCCTTTCAGCTTGGTTAAGTAGTCTGCTCGCATAAGAGATAGGTCTATCCACTTTGTGAGATGATGGTTGAGCTAGAACTGCACCAACAGCATGAAGACTAGCATCTGTATGTACATGAAATTCCAATGACCAATTAGGAACACTTAAAAGTGGAGCAGTACATAGCCTCAACTTTAGTTCACAAAATGCTTTGTCAGCTTCAGCACTCCATGAGAAAGGGATCTTTTTGCTGGTAAGCTTTGACAAGGGCTTAGCAATTTCCGAATACATCCTAATGAATCTTCTGTGATACCCTGCATGGCCCAAGAAACTTTGCACTTCCTTTGGGCTTTGTGGAATTGGCATGGAAAGAATAGCTGTAACCTTTGCAGGGTCAAAGTTATACCTTCAGCAGATACTATGTGACCAAGAAGAGTGCCCTTAGTGACCAAAAAGTGACATTTATCAGGATTCAATTTCAAACCCGTTTTGAGACATTGCTCAAAAATTTCTTTTAAATTTTCCAAATGGTCATAGAAATCTTGAACTGCTGCCCTTCTATCTGTACCTGAAAATACTGAAAAGTCATCCATGAAAATGCGTAGAAAGGTTGTTAACCATTTGCCCAATATCAGATACATCGTTCTATTAAATGAAGCCGGTGCATTCTTCAAACCAAAAGCCATTTGAGTATAGACATAAGTGCCCCAGGGAGTGACAAAGGTTGTTTTGTCCCTATCATCAGGATGGATCACTATCTGATTGTAACCACTAAAACCATCCAAGAAACTATACAAAGTGTGACCAGCTACTTCTTCAAGTACTTGCTCTGTGAAGGGCTGAGGAAATCCATCTTGAATAGTCACTTTATTCAACGCACGAAAATCAACACATACTCTTATTTTTCCGCTATTTTTCTTGGGCACAATAACCATAGAGGAGAGCCACCTGGAATGTTCTACTGGCACAATTATACCTACTTCCTCTAGTTTTGTAATCTCTGCCTTTACCGCCTCTGCATACTTCGAATTGAGTCGATATGGCCTACTTCTTACTGGCGCGGCTCTCTCAACTAAGGGTATCCGATGTAACCCAAGCTCTTCTGGTATTCCTGTTAAATCTTTGTAGGACCATGCGAAGACACTTTTGTAAGTAAAAAGCAAAGAAGTTACCTTTTGTAGCAAAGGAGGATAATGCCACAACCAGGATGCCAAATGGACTACTTGAGGGTTCTCTTCATCCCCTAAATTGACTTCTTGAACTAATGTTTCAGGACTACTCTTGCTTGAGAAATCATCTCCACTATATGCAGGAGTGGATTTTAATTTATATTCTGCAACATGTTCTTTCATCCAACCTTGAGGTATATCTGCAAAAGGGAGATCTTCTCTGCTCTTGAGTTCGTAATCTTCTACCTCTGATATTTTTATATTGGTTGCCTCCTCACGGCTTGTGCTTTCCTGCAATTGCTCATTCTCCAACACCTTGTGGTCTTCGTTGCCCCTTCCTGTAATTACCTTATCTGCAAATTCTTCCTCAATTTCATTAATCTCCACTGTGCAACACTCTGCACTTCCCATCATCCAATTTAACAATGTATCCTCTTCTTGGGGTAGAGAGGGCATTATCTGAGTATCCACAGTATATCCAGTAGTTTTTCCCGAGTCGAATCCTTCTTCCAAATGTAATTGCAATTGGCTATTGGTGCTTGTTGAAATCCATAATTTGTTTTTTCCCCAATCTTGTAAAGCTTTTGCTTGTCTCAACCAAGGTCTCCCCAGGAGCAAAGGATAGCAAGTCTCCTGTGGAAGTGCAATAACAACAAAATCCAACACAAAGTGGCAACCATGTACTACCATCAATAGCTTTTCAATAATGCCAAGTGGCGCAACCCGATGTTGATCTGCCAATGTAACCGTGAATGGTGCCAACTTGGTGGGGTTCAATTTCAGCTTCTTCATTGTAAAATCTGGCATCAAATTGATACCAGAGCCTCCATCTATGATCACACCTGTAAGAGCTTCATCCTTTATACAAACTGATAATCTCGAACTTTGGTAGTCTGCTAAGGGTGGAGGAGGAAAATCAACCATGAAACCATCTATACTAGGCGATTGGACCAAGTGAGCAGAGTGTATAATCTTTGATAAATCACTTCTTATTTTTGAATCCATCTTTGTAAGTTCATATAGACTAAGCTTGTGATGAATACCTTTCAAGATCTGTTCAATGTTTACCTCATTAGTGTTTTCTTGCAGACTTGTTGGTTGGCCCTTTAGAGAAGTAGTCATTTTATTATAAGCTCCTTCAATTTGTGCTTGGTCCTTCCATCCAGACTCCTTTTCTTCCTCTTTATCCTGAAATCCATCTCTCTGGGTTGCAGCTGCTTGCCTAGCTCTAGTCATCATGGGCATTGCAGAGGATGAAATAGCATAAGTCTGAGTGGTTTTTCCTTCTTCATGTGGAGAGACTGCAATCATATGAATTGGAGCAGGACGACCTCTTGGGCAATCTTTGGTATAATGATCCTTGGCCTCTGGACAATGTTGACAAGGAGGTGCATCTTCTGGGAGGGAACACCTATTTTGCATGTGGCCATATTCACCACAACGATAGCACATCAAGGGTCTATTATATCTAGGCTTTGCAGGCCTATTCTCCTCTCTGCTAGATGTATTTGAAGTACTTGCATAGTATGAATCCAAAGTTTGAGGGTTACCTCTCTGCTGTGTACCCTTGAGGTAATAGCAATCTCTCGCTTCATGACCATCTTTTCCACAAAATTGACAGCTTACCTTGTTAGGGCAATTAGCATTGGAATGTCCATTGTTATTATAGATCGTGCACCAAATTTGTCTCCTTATATCTTGTGTGGTCTTCAAATCTTCTAACTCACGGCGAAGTTGGGCTACTTCATCATCCGTGCGTCGCAGTGGTGGCAAGACCTTCTCTTCTTGTTGATTTTGTTGCATCTTCAATGCTTCCAGTTCCCTCCTTAATTGCTCAATAGGATCCAGATCTGCAGCATACTTTTGTTTTGTATCCCCCTCAAAATGTTGCCTTGCTTCTTCAATGCGTGATGCCGCTGCAACAAAATCATTGAGAGTGGCATCCAATCTAAAAGCCTCCCGAAGCTTCTGCTGAGATGACCTTGGCAGGGCCTTCTCAATCCACTTTTTAACCAAAAAGTCACCTGGAGCATGTGGGAGACGTGCAACAAGTGCTTTTGTTCTAGTGTGAAGCTCATGAAAGGATTCACCTGGCCTTAGCTTCAAATTCTCTAGCTGATCTAAAGCTCTTTCCGAAGAATCACTTGGTCGGAATGTTTGTGAAAAAGCCGTCTTCAGAGCCTCCCAAGTAGTGAAATGGCCATCTGCATATTGACTAAACCATTTATCTGCAAGACCCTCCAATGTGGATGGAAAAAGTGCCAACATTGCATCTTCTCTATTCTGCAGACCACGTCCACGGCATAAAGAGATAAATCTCCTCACATGATCATCAACATCTTCATATGCATGTCCCTTGAAGGTAGGGAACTTGATGTTTAATCTGGAGAGCAAATGAGAAAGATCCTCCATTTGGACTGGTGTCTCTTCTGACGTATCTGAGGAGAAGTCTAGAGTTCTCCTATACCCTTCTTTGGACAATGGTGTCGCACCCAAATCAATAGACAGATTTAGGGAGGACAGAAGGGAGGTAGACTCACTAGTCGTGGTTATTGCTAACTTGTTAAGGCTCCTTCGAACACGAAGAGATTCCTTATCTGCTCTTGTATGGGTCATGTACCTATTCGCAATTGCAATAGGGAAAAACACCTCTCACAGAAATGCAAAGGTCCCACCGGGCGTGCCAAACTGTAGAGGAGGTACTGGGGTATCCGCTTTTAACAAAAGTAGAGGTTAAAGATTAACACATCCAGTACGTCGCCTACTCAAGGGGGTTCTTCTTTAGGGAAGTATACCCTTTAACATTTCTGTGAGCAGGTAGATAACACGGATTGCACAGAGTAGTAAATGCTTCAGAAAATGTGAACAATAAATGACCAAGGAAGACCGTACACTTCTTGATTCAAATCAGGGGATTACAATGTTGGGCAGAGTGATGCCTAAGGTACAAATTTAGGACTAACAAGCCACAAGCTTAGGGCTAACAAACCACCTTAATAGTAAATACTCCAATACAAAAGTTTCTTCCTATCAGCATAAGGACCACTGATATGCAGACTAACTCAGAACAATACAAATGGTAAGATCTTCTCAAGAGAATAG
The DNA here is from genome assembly GCA_020310875.1 of Ceratopteris richardii. NCBI lineage: Eukaryota > Viridiplantae > Streptophyta > Polypodiopsida > Polypodiales > Pteridaceae > Ceratopteris > Ceratopteris richardii. The sequence goes on along the minus strand of CM035419.1, from coordinate 158,665,611 downwards.
AACACAATCAACCACAATGACTCACGGAAAAGAAGAAGAATCCAAGCTACTCTTTTACACTATAGTGCTCATAGCCCTTCACTGAGAAGCCTCCCCTCTGTATATACGACAGAGTAGCTCCCACAGTATACTTGAAACCACCAAGTGCAAGAAAGGACTTCTGCACGTACGCACGAACCACTGTATCTCTCAAACTTGTTGTACCCCAAATGAGCACAAATCCATTGTTTTTATAGGCCCCAATAGGCCAAGAGCCTTGCCGAATCTTCACGTCCATTGATCACGCGCCGGTTAAGTACCCAAAATTGGAGGGTAGGTCAAATATTCCACTTGATTTGAATTAGATCCACAAAAATAGGTAGTCACCGTGAAAGGTTGCTGGCGATTCCACTTTCACTTTTTACCTGCATTCTTCAATCATCCTGGTCAAAGGGGTCTTCGATCGACACAATTGATTACTTCTTTAAAAATCCCGTCCATATTCCTTCTTCCTGGCACTCTTTAGATTAGGGCATACTTCTGAGGGCGTGCTTTACTTCATAGTCTTGCTGAAGGAAGAGGCCCAGAGATGTGTATAATTGTGGGTGGGTATATGCAAAAATGTGTGTGTGGGTGTATGTGTGTATGTGGGTGAGTGTGTGTGTTGCATGTGTGTGTGCGAGTGAGAATGTGTGATAGTATGTGTGTGAGTGTGTGTATGAGTGGGGGGAGTGTGCATATGTATGGGCGTGTGTGTGTGTTTGCACGCATAGGGGTGCATGTGTGTAAGTGTGGGTGTGTGTGACATATGTGTGTGTGGAAGTGTGCTTGAGGGTGTGTGTGGAAGTGTGTGTGTATGAGTGCATGTGTGTGTTTGTGTATGTATGTGCGTATGTGTGTTATTGTGCGTGTGCATGTGCGGGTATGTGAGAGAGATAGAGAGTGAGGGGGTGGAGTGTGTGCGCGAGGGGGGCGGAGGGCGGAGGTGTGAGGGGCGGGGGCGGAGGGTGGAGGTGTGAGGGGCGGGGCCGGAGGGCGGAGGTGTGAGGGGTGGGGGGCGGAGGGCGGAGGTGTGAGGGGCGGGGGCGGAGGGCGGGTGTGTGAGGGGCGGGGCTGGAGGGCGGGTGCGTGAGGGCGGGGGGCGGAGGGCGGTTGGCGGGCTGCGGGTGGCGGAGGGGATGTGGGGGCGGGGTGGGGTCTAGGCGGGGTGCGGGGAAGTGTAGGGAGGAGGGTGGGGGGACTTGGCGGAGGCGGGGGCGGGGGAGGAAGGCGGAGGGCGGGGGGCGGAGGACGGATGGCGGAGGGCGGGGCGGAGGGCGGGTGGCGGGCTGCGGGTAGGGGAGGGGATGTGGGGCGGGGTGGGGTCTAGGCGGGGTGCGGGGAAGTGTAGGGAGGAGGGTGGGGGAACTAGGCGGAGGCGCGGGTGGGGGAGGAAGGCAAAGGGCGGGGGGCGGATGGCGGAGGGCGGGTGGCGGGTGGCGGAGGGGATGTGGGGGCGGGGTGGGGTCTAGGCGGGGTGCGGGGAAGTGTAGGGAGGAGGGTGGGGGAACTAGGCGGAGGCGGGGGCGGGGGAGGAAGGCGGAGGGCGGGGGGCGGATGGCGGAGGGCGGGGCGGAGGGCGGATGGCGGGCTGCGGGTGGCGGAGGGGATGTGGGGGCGGGGTGGGGTCTAGGCGGGGTGCGGGGAAGTGTAGGGAGGAGGGTGGGGGGACTAGGCGGAGGCGGGGACTAGGCGGAGGCGGGGACTAGGCGGAGGCGGGGGCGGGGGAGGAAGGCAGAGGGCGGGGGCGGGGGCGGAGGGCGGGGGGGGCGGAGGGCAGATGGCGGAGGGCGGGGCGGAGAGAGAGAGGGAAGGCAGAGAGAGGGGGATAGCGGGGAGAGAGAGAGAAGAGAGAGAGAGAGGGAAGAGAGAGAGAGAGAGAGAGAGAGAGAGAGAGAGAGAGAGAGAGAGAGAGAGAGAGAGAGAGAGAGAGAGAGAGAGAGAGAGAGAGAGACAGAGACAGAGAGAGAGAGAGAAAAAAAAGAGAAAGAAAGAGGGGATGGGAGAGACAGAAAGAGAAATGGAGAGGCATGCGGGCAGTGGGGAGAGAAAAAGGAAGTTAGAGAGAAAGAAGGGGAAAAGAGGGGTGCTACAACGAGCATACGGAATACATCACTACTTTGAGCCATGGCCGGTGACTAAAATACCTTGATGCAAAAAATTGACCATATCTCAAAAAGTTGAACCGAAATGCTCTGATGAATTCTACTGGACCTATAGCACACTTTGAGACTCTTATACTGGTGATGTGAAACTCATATATACCTTTGGCACAAAAAGAAAAAATAGGCTACACAAGCTCTATGAAAGTGCGTTCGAAGGTTGAAATGAGCTCAGATCGCGAGTTTGGTACCACAAAACGAAGTCGTTTTGATCTCAAAAACACGCTAAGTATGCTCACCAAAATCCGTGTGATTTTGAAACTGCAACCAGAGGAGTGTCGATGACATCTGAGATGAAGCAACGATCAACTCTAATACCAATTGTTGGAGTTAGGCATGTGGGGAAGCATGCAAACAACACAAGGAAGAGGAAGAAGCTTGGAGCACAACACGTAATACTATATGTATTACTAGAGAATGTATAAAGATAAGTAGCCCATTAGGGCAATAGGCGTATATACAAGCCGGGGGAAAAAAACCTCCTTATGAGGGAAAAAAGTGCCCAAGCGGTCAGGGAGGGAGGGAGGGAGGGAGGGAGGTATCCTATTATTTTCTTCTTTTTTTTTGTGATTTTGCCCATCTTACATATTCTTCTCATTTTGGCTATAGTTGTTGCTTCTCATTTCCTATGGTTATTACAATTACATTCATCTATAGTTGTTTCTTTTCAATTCGTATATTTCCTGAATTGTCTCTGGATTCCCTACACGTATTCAATGATTCTTTATTTTGAAATAAGGATACAAACGTATGATGAAAGTTTGTTGTTAAGTTATTATATTATAGCGTTTATTTTCTAATATCGTTTTGGTATATTATAGCGTCTATTTTCTAATATCGTTTTGGTATTAAGATACAGACACATGTTCAAATACTTCCTTTAAAATTTCCATATTCCAAACAAATAGTAATGTGTCTACCGTCGAATAACATAACCATTTTATAATAAGTTTAACCTACGGTTCGTAACAGATCGAGTGTTTTCTGTACATAGGGACAAATGGTTAGAACAGCAGAAGAAGGAATGATTTACTCGAATGTTAGTAACAAAGAACAATGGAGATCTTTCTATGTAGTACCCAGAAAATCTCATGTCTCACAAAAACAATTATTAACCGCACGGATTGAAACAATTACTGGAAGAAGTAGAAAGATTGTACATTCAAGGAATTAGATGTCTTCAATAGAAAAAAAAGTATTACGGACAGATAGTAACAAGGTCGAAAGAACTTATTTACGGACAGATCGTACGAGCTTCTGTTCTTCCGAACAAGTAAGGATATTCGTATTGAGTTTCGAAGAATCCTGCATTGGAGACCATTGATCACAACTTGAGAGATGCCATTGGAGTCATGAGAAGCTTGAATGACATCGGGAACTTTAAAAGAGAACACAAACGCCAAACAATCTGCATTGAAATTGGTGTTCATTATTATATTCTTGTACTACGAATAATGATGATGAGGAATATGCCATACACGATGGAGGAATGGGTACTGTCACGGACAACAGTTGATCTTTTCTTGTTTTACCCTTTTTTCAGGTCAAGAAGCTGTACAACCCGCGACATAAAACATAAACATGCTTCAAGGAACTCTAAGCTGTGCAGCATAAACATCAACATGCTTCAAGGAACTCTAAGCTGTGCAGCATCCTCTGTCATCCTGCGATGCGACGTGAAACCGTTACGTAAGACAGTTGATCTTTGCGTGCATCTTCGTACAAATCGTTAAGCATTACATAAAGCATTCTCCGCCAAAGAGTAATCAGGAACCTGAACATAAACATGCTTCAAGGATGTTTTTTATGCTCTGAATCTTTCGGCGAGAAACTTACCTAAAATTCGAGGAAAATGAGAAATGTCTGAACTCTATGCATACTTTCAGAGAGTAGATTTTATTGTCTGATTTCTATGCATACTTCGGCACTTAGAATATTCTAGATTGAACAGTGCACGTAAAAGATTCTAGATTGAACAGTGCACTTAAAAGATTGAACAGTCACTTTCCAATTTATAAGTTATTCCGCTGTTAATCTAGCTCAAAAGTGTGATTTCTTTCCTTTCAATTATAGAAAATGATCAAAGGAAGAGCGACCGAGAAAAAAACATTACTATCGAAACACAAGTTGTAATGTTCGAATTTAATAAGTCTATCATTTCAAATTTAATAAGTCTAATCCGCTTGCTGCTGACGTGTGAAAGGAATTAGGAAAATAGGCGGCAGAGATTAAAGGTGATTCTGTGCAAACGATGCGAAATTTTCTCTATCGGGGAAACAGACCAATTTGCGGACTGTAGAAAAGGAAATAAAGGTGGTGATAATGGACGGCATGCGAAAATGAGTCCAAGTATCTGAAAATCCTTTCAACTTCCGAAAATACTTCCTCAATCCTCATGTTTCTTCCAAACAGCATGCTACGTACATGACCTGAAACGTTAATTAATACATTAGTCATCTTGCCTGGAAAGGGATATTCAAAACAAGGATTTCAAACACTGCTTTATTAAAAAGTGGTTCAAAGTGTTAATAGAGGTGCACTTCAAGCTTTCCAGTAAAGGAAAATCTTTTCATATAGAAGTTCTACTACTATAAATTTTAAAGTATATATATATCGACACTTGAACTTTTCTAATTAGTCGTTGACACAAAAGATTTTCACCACTAAACAATCTACTTTAATAGAATCCAAAGAAACATGTATTAAATTACCTTTCGTATATACGTGTAATACTGAGAATACTCGATTTCCAATCCCTTTTAAATACCTTATATCTAGTAGATTAACCATCTACGGCTCTTGTGCACACATTTGAAGGCTGAATTAGACTTTGAATGCATAACTATGTGAAATTGATGTTGATAAAAAATAATCTCAATGATTGATGCACATTGCAAAATAAGAGAATTGCATTGTATACATATATGAGAAATTGTATCCCTATAGGACACTATCATGTGCTTGATGTAGCTCCACTACTTGCTAGGTGTATGATTAAACTCCTATGATAGGTTAGTTCATATGATGAATATGAATAAGACATCAATTGACATCAAATACACTGTAGAAAAGGAAATAAAGGTGGTGATAATGGCTGGCATGCGAAAATGAGTCCAAGTATCTGAAAATTCTTTCAACTTCCGAAAATACTTCCTCAATCCTCATGTTTCTCCAAACAGAATGCTACGTACATGACTTGAAACGTTAATTAATACATTAGTCATCTTGCCTAGAAAGGGATATTCAAAACATCTGTTCTTTTTAAAAATAAACTTCAGCTTCGGACATGATCCTCTAGGTTCATTGGCGTTGTTGTCGATCATTTTGGTCTAGTTATACAAGGTTCTTAACCAGCTACTTGAATATCAATTCCTTCTAGCAGGATAAGCCTTAAAACATCATAATTAGGAAACAAAATGACAAATGAGAGAACAAGGATTTCAAACACTGCTTTGTGAAAAAATGGTTTAGTGTATTAATAGAGGTGCACTTCAAGCTTTCTAGTAAAGGAAAATCTTTTCATATAGAAGTTTTACTAATATAAATTTTAAAATATATTTATAGACGCTTGAACTTTTCTAATTAGTCCTTGACACAAAGGATCTCCACCACTAAACAATTTACTTTAATAGAATCCAAAGAAACATGCATTAAATTACCTTTCGTATATATGTGTAATACTGGGAATACTCGATTTTCCTTTTATATACCTTACATCTACCTTGTATAATTAAAGTCCTATGATAGTTTAGTGTATATGATGAACATGAATAAGACGTCAATTAGACATGAAATAGGTGATGTGGTGAAGGAAAGTAAAAGCTGCAATGATCCAAATTACAATGATGTGTTGAAGCAAAGTAAAAATTACAACTTTTCTTTCTTAGTCCGAATGTGCGTTTTTGAGAATGAGCCGAGATTAACTTAAGAAAAATCCCAAACTTAGCAATGTCATGTCTATCAATGAATCCAACAATAGTTGATTTCCTTATCTCAAAATTGAAAGAACAACTAAATCTATTCTAATCAAAACAAAGCTTAATTTTGCATATAAACTCATGTAAATGATCAATACCAAGAATTTTGTAGAGGTTTACAACATAACAAGTAGATGGGTAGATAATATGGCATGGCCAAGGGTCCATGAAAGCTCAAAATAAAAGTATGAGCATCTGATGTATCATTGGAGAATAAATCATTCTAATATAATTTTTTTTTGGGTACAAAGCTTTCCCTCAGCTAGCTTCAACTTCATTCTCTCGTGAAAGCAATAGATATGCCTTTATTTCTTTCTTAATATGTCTGAAAAAAGCTACATGCGTTCTCCTTTATTCATCCTTGATATCTTTGTTTACAAAATCTATTTGTCATTTCTACTCTGAAGTCACCTTCTAATAGGGAAAGGCACAAAAAAAGGATAAGTATTTCATTGTTGTTCAAATTAATCTCTATGAGAGGGGCTAAGAAAGAAGAACCCCACCCAACTAATACATGCATACATGTATACATAACACATACATATGTACAAAAATAAATACACACATATACATACATTCATGAATACATGCATACATACATGCATATATACATACATACATACACACATACATAAATACACACATACATCCATACATACATCCATGCATACATACATACATACATACATACATACATACATACATACATACATACATACATACATACAGACATCCATATATATATATATATATATATATATATATATATATATATATATATATATATATATATATATATATATATATATATATATATATATATATATATATATATACATATACACATGTGTACATACATACATGCATGCATGCATTTGTACATACGTACATATATATGACCTATATACATAGATACATTCATACTGTCAAGGGAGTACCAAACAATATACAATATTACTCAAGTATGTATTATTAGCTAGAATATACAATATTACTCAAGTATGTATTTGATAACAATAATATCCACACTAGGGAAATGGAACAAGCATATACAAGCAATATGGGAAAGGCCCACAAGCCCGGCTTAATAGGTATGGAGAAGTAGGATAGGTTGGATATAGGAGAACCCACAACATAGAGATCTACGAATGCAGACAACTTTCAAAAGTTCAAGATCTTGCATGGTGAATATGAAAAAGATATAAGATAGAACTAGAAAAACTCATGCACTATGAGATTACAAGATGAGAAGACTAGATGACTAGAATCTCAATTAGACAAGAATGGAACAAAGAGGTACACAAGGATAAGAGCTATACCTTGGAAAGTGCATACTTGGAGACCACATCTTTGAGCTCCCAGTGCTTGGATCTAGCAAGGATAAGAAACTCGTTATTCAAGAAACTTGATATAAAAAACTCAAAATAGGCTAGAAGAAGAAAGACCGTTAAATAAGTATAATTTCTTAGAGCTTTGGCCATGTTCCAAACACATGGTAATGGTGAATTTCCAAAATTATTGACCAAGAATGATGAATCAAAATTCTCATGATAATTGGCATATAAGGTAGTTTGCATAGTTTCCATCACTTTTGCTCCTCCTCAAGTTCCATAAGCATCATACATGCTCCCTTTCATCATGTTAATTGGGTAACTCTTGTGAAATTAAAAAACCTTGATTGATGATTTCCAAAGGTTTTCTACGGGTTCCTAAGAAGGATACATTAAATCATACCCGTTCTAAAATAAAAATTTATTCCACTCTTCCTCTCGAAATCATTTTATTTATAAAAGATTAAGTTATTTAAGGCTTAGTCTCCCTTTCAAATTTATAACTTACTCCAATAGTCCTCTCAAAATTCTTGATTCTCAAACAAGATTGGATCTAGATAGGCAATGAAGGAATTAATCTATCTTTCTCTCTTGTCCATGTTAAACTATGATATTGTTCCATCATGAGCAGATTGAAAGATGGGTGCATTCGTCTAGTGCTTGATAACACAAGGTCGAAGGTGTTTGGATTGATATTGTATGGAATAATAAGGTCAACTCTCAAATAGGTTCTTGAAATTTACAAGCTATTTTGGAGTAACACGTTTTATCATCAAATTGATAAGATTAATTTTTTAATTATGTTTTGATTCACATAATGCTTATGTTATTTCTTAGCCTACTCACTGTGTTCTTTTAGTCGTTAATAAGTATCCATGAGGTACTAAGCCTTATAATCTAGAAACCAAGTTTTCCACATGATTGGAATCTTGAACATCATCAGTTTTTTTTATAGGTTACAAGGACAGAATTTGGCATTGTGATTGCCATCTTCCAACATCCATCCAATTTTGAAAACGTATTTTCTCACCTACACATTTAGAACTATCTTAAAGGTTCATATATTCACCATAAGACCCAAAAGGATGCTTGAAAAATCAAGAGAATGCTAGATTTATTTAGACCTCCATGGTCTACCATTGATCTACTTGCATTTTGTGAAGGCAAGGCTCTAACACAAGTCTTGGAGGTTATTAGATCTCTTCTAAGTGTCCATATGAGAAATGTTCTGATTTTAGAGAAGAATCTAGATGTGCGATGTATATAAGCTATTTAAGTTTCAGAGGTGAGTGCCATGTAGGTAATTGGGATCTTTCATTTTATATCAGAGCTTGAGTGATAAAGGGTGAAATTTTTTGAGAAGGAGCTAATTCATTACCTTCTTAAGAAGAATTTGGAGGAAGCTTTTCGTGTATTCTAAGAGTTATTTTAGGTGCGAATTCTGAAAGTACAGAAAGTCATCTTGTGCCTAGGGGGAGGATTGTCCATCCAGATAGTTGTGCAATAGAGAGTTTCCATCAAAAGGATTGGATTTCCAATTGATGATGTCCCATGCGGTTCAAAAAATTAATGATAATTCATTCAGATTAGATATATCACCTCATTGGAATATACAAAATTGTTTTCATATTAGTTTACCTAAACCATTTAAAGGAACTTTACCACTCACTCCACTTCCTGATGTCCCTCCTTGAATTGAAAAACAATTTGAAATCTTAGTTCTTGATAAACTAATTGATCATGATGTCACTACAACATTCATAGGTACTCAGTATCATCCACATGTAGTTAAGTACAAAAATCACTCTATTCAAGAATGTCAATGGATACATAAAACACAATTAAAACTTGATTATGATCACTTAATTTCTACATATCACACACATACATATTAATGTAACTCCTCCATGAACATTTCCATGCATGTGTTTTTACATGGACCATGCTTGTTCTCGTTCAATGATGGAACATGTGATTGGCCATCCATGTTTAGTTTTATTTTCTCTACTTAGGTCACTTGCTTTTTGAGCTTAGGGGCATGCTATAAACTATGCAATGGGTTGAACAAGGAATTTTTGGAGTGTTAATTTATTAATGTATTAAAGTTTTTTTGTTTTTTTGATATATCATCTGAAGGTTTGCTAAGGCATTAAAAGATTGACATCAGTATCATACTCATATTTCATATAGCTTGTAAATAAACCCATGTAGAGGGTTCTATTTTTGGACAATTAGTAAATTAGTTGTTAGGATAAGAATCGCTATAGACCACGATCTCTATTAATAAAAGCAAGGGCTCTCAAAAAAAGAGATCAACTTTAACTTTCACACATGCTTTTTGGAACCACTATCATGTAATCACTATTTCACCGTAACCAAGCAGTCCTATAAATACGTGCACTTTGTGGATTATTGAAGCAAAGGGCATGGGGGGAGATTTCATTGAATAGTACGTTCTATCTTTTCTCCTTACATATCTATTTTCTCTATTCTTTTACATCATTCATATATATATATATATATATATATATATATATATATATATATATATATATATATATATATATATATATATATATATATATATATATATATATATATATATATATATATATATATATATATATATATATATAGACACATAGATAGATAGATAGATAGATAGATAGATAGATAGATAGATACATACATAGATAGATAGATAGATAGATAGATAGATAGATAGATAGATAGATAGATAGATAGATAGATAGATAGATAGATAGATAGGTAGTTAGATAAATAGATAGATAGATAGATAGATAGATAGATAGATAGATAGATAGATAGATAGATAGATAGATAGATAGATAGATAGATATATAGATAGATAGATAGATAGGTAGATAGATACATAGATAGATAGATAGATAGATAGATAGATAGATAGATAGATAGATAGATAGATAGATAGATAGATAGATAGATAGATAGATAGATAGATAGATAGATAGATAGATAGATAGATAGATAGATAGATAGATAGGTTGGTATATAGGTAGATAGATAGATAGATAGATAGATAGATAGATAGATAGATAGATAGATAGATAGATAGATAGATAGATAGATAAATCGATACATAGAGAGATAGATAGATAGATAGATAGATAGATAGATAGATAGATAGATAGATAGATAGATAGATAGATAGATAGATAGATAGATAGATAGATAGGTTGGTATATAGGTAGATAGATAGATAGATAGATAGATAGATAGATAGATAGATCGACAAATAGAGAGACAGATAGACAGACAAACAGACAGACATACACACATATATATATATATATATATATATATATATATATATATATATATATATATATATATATATATATATATATATATATATATATATATATATATATATATATATATATATATATATATATATATATATATCTGCAAAATAGTGTTAGCGATGAAGTAGGTCCAAATCCACCTCCTAGTATCACTTTCGAGCCCTACAAGATCATAGATTTTAGAGACACAATAAGATCAAGCCCTTTTCTTGTACCAAAATAAATGTAGAGCTTTAAACAAGGTACTTTAAATAGGATTCATGAAAAAAACCAAAGAGACACATTTATTCTCTTATGTGTGCTTTACCTTCCGCTCATACAACATTTCTCTTAATTCTTTCATCTTCACATTCAACTTTCAACCAAAAACATGATTCGGTTAAGGTTTAGAGAGAGAATATAGAAATTTTTATCCCACAATTTTTTTCTACATGCATAGAATGACCTAATTATTCATTCCAAACATTATCCCTGCAATGTAATCCAAAATCCTTAAAATGAGTTATTTTACTATTGAGAGGCGTATTACATCACTTGTGCAAATCATCATAAATCCCGTTCACCTATTAAGTAGTTGCAAGCTAGACAAGACTCAGAAATGTTTGAGGACACTGACCATACATCTAGATTGGATTATTATGACTCATTACCTTCAACACAGAGGACCGATGGCTAAAATGAGTCAAAGTGTTTGCTTTTGCTTGGAGTGGAAGTTCTTTTGACAAGGGTTGAAGCCGAGAAGGGGAAACAAACTTGAAGACATGAAGATGTGAGTGAAATCAGAAAATCCAATGTATCAATTGGCAAAGAAATAGATGGCAATTCAAGTTCTAAAATCTTTGCCACGTGCAAACAGAGTACAAAGCAATCCTTTTTTGGTGAAATGTCCATAGAGGGATGTAGAGTAATGCCACAACCAAAGAAATATGTCGTGTCCCTCTATGGTACAAAACATCTAATAGTGGGAAAAAATGACATCGATCACCTCCCTTGTTCTTGTGTGAAGAATGTTTGTATTTGAAAGAGTGTTAAAAGAGGTTGCTTGCTAGATCAACTGATTAGAGGGATGCAAGCTTTGCTTAATGAGGCCGTCAGATGCTCTCCAACTCTCAGGAGTTTCATTACATGAAAAGTCCTCTACAAAACCTACAAGGAAGTCTATATTGTCAACTTTGATTGGACTCCCAAAGCATAGGGCATAAGGAAATTCCTAGACTATCTTGGTGGAAGGGGATGAAAGTATAATCACCCTTCTTTGTATCTCTCTTATATTCCTCTCCATCTTAGTTTACAAATTTTTTATTCTAAGAAAATAAATAAAACTACCACAAAGTTACTTTTCTAAATGTTTCGTTAACATTATAAATTGATCTATAGTTGTTGCTTTTGATTTCCTATCTTCTATGAATTGTCTAAGGATAAAGTTAGTGTATTCAATTTTTTTTCTTAAAATTAGGCTACAAACGTATGATGGAAGTTCATCACTTAGTTATTATTTATAGTGTTGATTTTCGGAAGTGTTTTTGGTATTCAGATACAGAACAGATGGTCAAGTACTTCGTTTAAGAATTGCATCTTCCACACGAATAGTAATGGGTCTACCGTCGATTAACAAATCTATTTTGCAATAAGTTCGAGCTACTGTTAGAACGTCAGAAGAAGGAATGATTTGTTTGGATGTTAGTAACAGAGAACAGTTGGGATCTATGTAGTACGAAGGAAATATCATATGTGATAAAAACAAGTAGTAATCGCACTGATTGAAAGTAAAGTGTAATTGGCATGCAAAGCTAAACAGCTACTTTGCGTTTTAAGATATAGAAAGACTGTATGTTCAAGTGATTATATGTATTGAATAGTATAAAGTATTACAAACTATATTCCTGTACCATATATTAACTTCGAAAGATTATATTTATGGTCGGATTATTCCAGCCTCTGTTTCGTCGAACAAATAAGGATATCCGTATGAATTCTAAAAGAATCCTGGATAGGAAACCAATCATCACAAGATGCCATTGAAATCAAGACAAGCATTGATTACATCGGACATTTCAAAAGAGAAAACAATCGCCAAAAAGTTTCCATTGAAATTTGTGGTGATTATATTCTTGCACTATAAACAATGACGATGAGGAATATGCCGTAAAGGATGGAAGGATCGGGACTGTGACGGACGACAATTGATGCCACTGAAGTCAACACATCGGGCATTTCCAAAGAGAAAACAAAAGCCAAACAGTTTGCATTTAAATTTGTGGTCATTATTATATTCTTGCACTATAAATAATGACGGTGAGGAATATGCAATAGACGATGGAGGAATCGGAACTGTCACGGAATGTTTGTGTGTTTTAAGTTACAAAATCTTGTTCCACGTCTAAAAGAAACTGTACTAACCGTTATGTAAGACAACGGATCTTGATAGCCGTTTAGCATTACATAAACATGTTTATAGCAAATGTAAGCTGTGCAGCATCCTCCATGAACAAGTGAACCAGAACCTGTGATGCGATGTGAAACCGTTCTCTGTGATTCAATGATGCATCGGCTCATGGATGAGAGTTGATCTTAGCGGATATTCGTTACGTAAGACAGCGGATATCCGTAGCCGTTAAGCATTAAATAAACATGTTTCGAGCAACTGTAACTTGTGCAGCATCCTCCGACAAAGAGTAATTAGGAACCTGAGATGCGGATTAGAAACAGTTCTCCGTAATTCAATGATGCACAGTTTTTTTTTATGATGCTTGTAGAGGGAAATGATAGATGTCCCAGAGGAGAGTAAATCTTTTATTGTCTGATGCCCATGCATATTTATGCACTCTCCACTTGTAGTTGATGGTATGGATTTAACAGTGCAACTAAGACTGAATACATATAAGGGATTTTAGATTGAGCAAAACGTTTCTTCCCACAGTTGATGTGCCTCAAAAAGTGATTTCTTTCCTATAAATTATCAATAATTATCCACTGGAAGAACACATCACTATGGAAATACCAAATTGTAAAGCTCAAATTTCGTACTATCGTTTCAGCTCTATGTTACTTTCTGCTGACGCATGAAACGATTTAGGAAAAGGGCTGGCAGAGATTAAAGGTGATTCTGTGCAAACCATGCAAAATTTTCTCTATCGGGAAAACAGAACAATTTGCGGACTGTAGAAAAGGAAATAAAGGTGGTGATATTGTCCGGCATCCGAGCATGAGTTCGAGTATCTTGAAACCCTTTCAATTTCCTGAAACAGCTCCTCACTCTTCATGTTTCGAGCAGCATCCTACGTGCATGCCCTGAAACGATAAATTTACACATTAGTCATCATGGTTGCAAAAGGATATTCAGATAATCAGTTTCATTAGAACATTAAGCTTTAGACGAGGTCCTCTAGGTTCATGGACCTTGGTGTCGATAAGTTTGTTGTAGTTATACGACTTTCTTAAGCAGGTACGTGAATATTATCACTTTCAAACACGATAATCCTTAAAACATCATAAATAGGAACCAAAATTTCAAAAAAGAGAACGAGGATCGCAAACACTGGTATGTGATAAAACATTTCAACGTATTAAAAGAAATGCACTTCAAAATTTTCAGCAAGGAAAAATCTTTTCATAGAGAAATATTAGTATACCATTAAAAATATATGTATCAACAGTAGAATTCTTGGGATTGGTCCGTGGCACAAAAGATTTCGAGCATAAAACAAAAGTTATTTCATAGAATCCAAAGACACATCTATTAAACTACCTTTCGTAAGGGCCTATAATGATGACAATTCTGAGCTTTCCATAGTTTTTTAAGAGGTGATTTCCATTAAATGAACTGTCCATAACTTTGCGCATACCTTTGAAGAATTGATTACATTAAGAATGCTTGAATATGTGAAATTGATGTATATAGAGATCATTTTCTTCCTAATAATCTTAATTATTAGTACACATTGAAATCCAGAGAATTCCAGTCTATACATAGACGAGAAATATATTCCCTATAGGACAATGTAATATGCTTGGTTAGTTCGACCACTTTCTAGGTGGAGGATTACATTTGTATTGTGGGTTAGTGCATATGATGAACATCAAAAAGACGTCCATTATACATGAAATAGGTGACACCAAAAAGGAAAATAAAAATTCCAATGATCATCTTTTAATTCGTATTACTATCCATAGAATGTGAGTTTTTTGAAAGTGAACCCATAAGGGAGATAAACTTAAGACAAATCTGAAACCTGGGAATGTCACGTTTATTGTGGAATCAAACAATATTTTCTTTTCTTATGTAAATTCAAACTTCATAGAAAGAAATGAACATGTGATGTATCATTGGCAAACTAATTTTCTTTTCTAAGGCCCCATCAAACTTCATAGAAAGAAATGAACATGTGATGTATCATTGGCAAATAATTTTCCTTTACTAGCAATTTGTTGCGAACATGCCTTGTATTCATTTAGCCACAACTTCATTCTCTTTCTAAAATAATGATTATGCCTTTCTTTCAATCCAAGTAAGTCCAAAAAAAACGTTCTTTCTTGTTTATTTATCATACATATCCTTGTTTAAAAATTATATATGTCATTTCTTTTCAGTAGGTCTTAATCTTATAGGGAGTTAGAAATCAGAACAACATTACTATGGTATTGATGTTCATATTAATCTCTACGAGAGTGCCAAACAGAGAAAAATCATACATAACTAGTACGTGAATAGAACATAAATACATACATACATACATACATACATACATGCATACATAAATGCATACATACATACATACATACATACATAAGTACATAAATACATACATATATACATAACTACATAAATGCATACAAACATACATATGTGTATATATTTGTGGATGCATATACACACATACTTTCATACATACTATATACATACATACAGACATACTACCAAGACACTAGTAAATTATACTTTTTCACTATAAAAGACAAGATTACTCAAATATGCTTTTGTTAACAATAATAGCTACTCTAGAAAAATAATAGCATGATAAATAAGTGACATGGAAAGTCCCACAAGGTGGGCCTTATAAGTGTGCAAAACTACGCTAGGTAGGATATAGGAGAACGCACAACCTAGATGTCTTGGTATGATGCAAACTATATATATATATATATATATATATATATATATATATATATATATATATATATATATATATATATATATATATATATATATATATATATATATATATATATATATATATATATATATATTACAGGATCTATTATGGCAAAGATTACACACACACACACACACACACACACATATATATATATATATATATATATATATATATATATATATATATATATATATATATATATAGAGAGAGAGAGAGAGAGAGAGAGAGAGAGAGATAACTTGAAAAAATCATGCACTACAAGATTTCTAGATGACAGGACAAGCTTTTTAGAAGCTTAATTATACAAGAGTAGAAGAAAAAAGGTAGACTTGCATTGGCAAGAATAAGAAAATCTATGTTCAAGCCCTCCTTAAATATTTGTTGAAGAGTAGATATATGATATCAACAACTCAATATATGCACTCTGGTTGCAATAAAAAGAATTAACTACAAAGTCATTCTTAGTTTCTTGTCATGCAAGCACATGGTGATGTTAGATTTCCCACATTATTCACTAGTAATGACATATGCAAGATATCATGATAATTGGAGTATACAATAGTTTGCAAAGTGTCCATAACCTTTGTTCCTCCTCAGTTGGTGATTTGAATGAGGACCGTCCATGTTCTCTTGCTTGTTTTTTGTTGGCTTCTTCTTTAGAGATTCATGAGCCTTGGTTGAAAAATTCTTAACATTTTTTGTATGTTCCTAAGTAGGATCACTTATATCATAGCCTTCCATGTACTAAGCTATTACATCTTCCTATTCATATCATTTCTATTATAAAAGAGGAATTTGAATTGAACCCTAGTCTCTTTTTTAACAAATAAGTTATTCAAAACTTCCTCTCGAGATACGTTAATCTCGATGAAGATTGTAAGTGAGTTGTCTATAATATTTGACTTTGATACGCAATGAAGGAATTCATCTCCCTTGCCTCAACAATAAACTAGGATATGGTCAGAACATGAACATGTGAGAAGATGGATGCATCATTATAGTGCTTCACACTAGAAGCTAGAAGCTGATTGTGTTGATCTTGCATAGAATTGTAAAAGAAAAAATATCTTATGTTCTTACATAAGTTTTCCAAATTTTACTAGTTATTTTGTAGTAACACATTCTATCCCAAAAGCAACAAGATTAATCTTTAAATGTGGTTTTGTTTAAAATAATGCTTATATTGTTGTTGACACTAGGGATTATGTCCTTTGAGTTATTGATGTGTATCCATGAGGTACTAAGTCCTATCTCTAAAAACTAGTTCTCTCACATGATTTGAAAGTTCTACAATCGTCTTAGGTTTCCTTTATAGTTTACCATGAGTTATATATGGACTTCTAAAATTATCAACAAGTTCTGTTGCTAGGATCTTGCTCACACGCATACAGAGATAACGAACGCAGAAAATACACAAAACAATAGACACAACAAGAGACGAGACAGAATGCAGTATTGGGTGCAATCTCCCCCCATGCACTCTATTTTGACAGTCCACAAATTGCATGTATTTATAGGAATTTCAATTACGTCAAAAAGAGTGGTTACATGAGAGCTCTTTGAAAAGCAAGCATGAAACTAAAAGTTGGTAACTTTTACACAAATCCATTGCTTTCAATAACAAAAACTGCGGTCTACAACGACCCTTATTCTAACCATTACTTTTCTAATTGTTTGTAAGAATAGAACCTTCTACGCAGGTTTATTTACAAGCTAAATAATAATTATTTGGATTATTGATATCCACCCTTTCACGCTTTGCACGCTCCTCGCGAACCTTCAATTGCTATATCAAAAACATCAAAAACACATTAACACATCAATAATTTAACACTCTAACAATGCATTGTTCAATAATAAATTAACACTCTAACAATGCATTGTTCAATAATAATGTAACACTCCAACAATGCATTGTTCAACATATTCCATAATTCATAACACGCCCCTCAGTTTTAAAAGCAACTGACCTCATTTGATAAAATAATAAACATGCATAGCCAATCACATGTTTCATCACTAAACGAGAAAAAAAAATAAGCATGTTCCATGTAAAAACACATGCATGGAAATGTTCATGGAGTCATTAAATTATTAAGATTAACCATGTGATGCTTGACATAGTCTAGGGTCCATGAGTATGAAAAGAACAAAACCTTCGTGCTATGAACTTTCCTGCTTTCAACCTTAATTTCATGAACCTAATTCTCACTCATGCAACTTATCTTGGACCCTCAAGCTAGTGCTTTCCTCTCGGGATGTACCCTCAGGGAATGTACCCTAACAGAAAAGTACCTTGTCTGGATGTACCCTAATGTACCTTGACAGGATGTACCCTATCTGGATGTACCCTAATGTACCCTGTCTGGATGTACCTTGGTGTACCCTGAGAGTGTACTTTGACAAGATGTACCCTGAGACGCGCCGCGTCGCGTCGCACCGTGCTGCCTTTAAAAGTGAGAAAAACTGCAAGTTATGTTAAATATAAGAGGAAAGAACTTGAGTGACAACTCCAAGAAAGATTGTAGTGGTAAAAGTACTTCCCTTGTAAGTCGGAGGTTGTGGGTTCAAATCCTCCTACCTTAGGGAATCTAAACCTCTCTATTGCCACTCAAAATTAAAATTGCCTCGCGCATAGCCAACAGCTAGCAACGCTCACCAAGGGAGCCTTGGGTGCCAATGTTGCCAATGTATTGCGTAAGTTATTTCTTAAGTTCTCTGCCTTAGTCGATGCCTTGGAGTAAGCCGAAGGAGCAAATGTAGGAGCAAACTTAGGAGCAAACGTAGGAGCAATCCAAAGGAGCAAACGTAGGTTCTGATTCTAGAATAGGAAGAGAAACAAAAACAGAAACAGGAACCGGAACCGGAGATAGAGACGGAGACGGAGACAGAACCAGAATCGCAAACAGAGAACAAAACCCTCTGTATTGACGCGTGCAGAGCTCTAATACCACTGTTGTCAGGATCTTGCTCACGCACATACAAGGATAACGAACGCAGAAAACACACAAAAGAATAGACGCAACAAGAGATGAGACAGAACACAGTATTGGGTGCAATCTTCCCCCATGCACTCTATTTCGATAGTCCACAGAGTGCATGTGTTTATAGGAATTTTGATTACATCAAAAAGAGTGGTTACATAAGAGCGGCTTCAAAAAGCAAGCGTGAAACTAAAAGTTGGTAACTTTATAGAAAGCCATTGCTTTCAATAAGAGAAACTACGATCTACAATGACCCTTATTCTAACCATTACTTTTCTAACTGTTTCTAATAATAGAACCTTCTACGCAGCTTTATTTACAAGCTAAATCATAATTATTTGGATTATTCATATCCACCCTTTCAAGCTTTGCATGCTCCTCACGAAGCTTCAGCTGCTATATCAGAAACAACAAAAACACATTAATACATCAATAATTTAACACTCAAACAATTCAGTGTTCAATAATAATGTAGCACTCCAACAATGCATTGTTCAACATATTCCATAATTCATAACAAGTTCAATATATTCCTCATGTGATAAGTTTGAGAGAATGGAATAAACTCATGGTTCTTTGTTAAGAATATATCTCGTTGAGCTCTACTCCATGAGCCAAGAGGATCCACTTTAACAGATCGACCATATATCGAGGTTTTTACCGAGGGAAATGAAGACGGCTATTTTTTCTGCGACATGGGTGTACCTGTCGGTATGGAAGTCGGTACTATGGTGCCGGTATGGAATCTGCCACCAGTCTTGAATTGGATCCTCAAAAATAGGCAATCATCATGAATGGTTGGCGACAACAATCATTTTCTCCACTTTCTTTTTTACTATTTACACTTTTAGTGTCACTTTTGAATGAAAGCTAAGATCCTCATTAAGTGCCACCCATAATATTGGAATGACGGTGGGGATAGGAACAACAATCGTAGAAGGTCCATTCTTTGTTCCATTTACTTCTTCATCTTTCATAGATTCCTGTAGCACGGAAGTGTTCTCCATCCTCCACGCCCATTGCCTCTTGAGAGCTCAACTCAACTCCTCCAATATGCAAGACTCGAGTATCTCAAGACCAAGGAAGAGACCCATTGTTGCACATGCTCTAAATCTTTGTAAACTTTGTGCCTGGGGTTAACTCAGTTCCATCAAAAATCACAATATCCTTCACAAAATGGGCATTTTTATTATTGCAAAATCCAAAAGATCGTTGAGGCTTCCATCCACAAGGACCACCTCTACCACATATTGGAGATCCCATACTGAGATTCCATAAATCGAGTGGCTAGAGGTCCGATGCATCCGACCATTCACCATGTCCCCTTAGATAAACGCACCTCCACATCCCTTAGATCAATCGAATTCGAGATGGCCACTCGGAAGAGCAAACTTCGAATCACCAATAGAGGAATGATGGCGTCCTACCAGCACAAAGTGATACTTGTTAAGCACACAAACATCTACACCCCGCCATGGCTGTTCTATTCCGACTCATGGCCCCTAATGAATAGCTCCAGGAATTGGGGCTAATGAAGAGAGCGAGTGCCCCAGCATCGGCTTGAAATCGTATGGTTTCTTATCCTGCAAGTCAATCAAGCGACAAAGAGAACAACAACCACATAGAAGAAAAGAAGGCACAAGCGTCACTTTTTTGCGTGAAGCAGGTTTTGCGTAAGATAGAGAGACTCGAGAGAGTAGGGGTGTGTGTGTGGGAGAGAGAGAGAGAGAGGGAGGGAGAGGGAGGGAGAGTGAGGGGAGAGGAGGCCTGCAAGGTAGGGAGAGGAGGGGGGTCGTGGGTGAAGGGCTACGGGAGGGGAGAGAGAGAGAGAGAGAGAGAGAGAGAGAGAGAGAGAGAGAGAGAGAGAGAGAGAGAGAGAGAGAGAGAGAGAGAGAGAGAGAGAGAGAGAGAGAGAGAGAGAGACAGAGAGAGAGAGAGAGAGAGCGAGAGAGAGAGAGAGAGAGAGAATCTATCTATCTATCTATCTATCTATATATCTATCTATCTATCTATCTATCTATCTATCTATCTATCTATCTATCTATCTATCTATCTATCTATCTATCTATCTACCTATCTATCTATCTATCTATCTATCTATCAGGGAAAAGGAGGGAGAGGGAGGGGAGAGGAGGGCTGCGGGGTGGGGAGAGGAGGGGGTCGGAGGCAGGGAGGGAGAGGGAGGGAGATGGAGGGAAAGGGACGGAAGAGGAGGGCTACGCGGTGGGGAGAGGAGGGGGGATCACGGGGGAAGGGTTGCACCAGGGATAAAGAGAGAGAGAGAGAGAGAGAGAGAGAGAGAGAGAGAGAGAGAGAGAGAGAGAGGGAGAGAGAGAGAGAGAGAGAGACAGAGAGAGCGAGAGAGAGAGAGAGGGAGAGAGAGAGAGAGAGGAGGAGGCAAGGAGAGGGAGGGAGAGGGAGGGGAGAGGAGGGCTACAGGGTGGGGAAAGGATGGGGGTCACGGCAAAGGACTACGGGAGGGAAGGGGAGAGAGAGAGAGAGAGAGAGAGAGAGAGAGAGAGAGAGAGAGAGAGAGAGAGAGAGAGAGAGAGAGAGAGAGAGAGAGAGAGAGAGAGAGAGAGAGAGAGAGAGGGGAGGGGAGGGGGAGAGAGAGAGAGAGAGAGAGAGAGAGAGAGAGAGGGAGGGAGGAAGGGAGTGAGGGAGAGGGAGGGAGGGAGAGGGAGGGAGAGGGAGGTGAGAGGAGGGTTGCGCAGTGGGGAGAGGAGGGCGGGTCGCGGGGGAAGGCCTGCAGGAGGGGGGACAAAGAGAGAGAGAGAGAGAGAGAGAGAGAGAGAGAGAGAGAGAGAGAGAGAGAGAGAGAGAGAGAGAGAGAGAGAGAGAGGAAGGGAAAGGGAGGGAGAGGGAGGTGGCAGGTGGGAAGAGGACGGTTGTGGGTTGGGGAGAGGATGGGGGGTTGTGGGGAAAGGGCTACGGGAGGGGGAGAGAGAGAGAGAGAGAGAGAGAGAGAGAGAGAGAGAGAGAGAGAGAGAGAGAGAGAGAGAGAGAGAGAGAGAGAGAGAGAGAGAGAGAGAGAGAGAGAGAGAGAGAGAGAGAGAGAGAGAGAGAGAGAGAGAGGGAGAGAGAGAGAGATAGAGAAAGAGAGAGAGAGAGAGAGAGAGAGAGAGAGAGAGAGAGAGAGAGAGAGAGAGAGAGAGAGACAGAGAGAGAGAGGGAGAGAGAGAGGGAGGGAGGGAACGTGATGGAGAGGTAGGGGAGAGGAGGGTTGCGGGGTGCGGGAGGAGGGGTTCGGAGGAAGGGATGGAGAGGGAAGGAAAGGGAGGGAAGGGGAGGGCTGCATGGTGGGGAGAGGAGCGGGGTCATGGGGGAAGGGCTACGGGAGGGAGAAAGAGAGAGAGAGAGAGAGAGAGAGAGAGAGAGAGAGAGAGAGAGAGAGAGAGAGAGAGAGAGAGAGAGAGAGAGAGAGAGAGAGAGAGAGAGAGAGAGAGAGAGAGAGAGAGAAAGAGAGAGAGAGAGAGAGAGAGAGAGAGAGAGAGAGAGGGAGAGAGAGAGACTGGGGGAGGCAGGGAGAGGGAGGGAGATGGAGGGGAGAGGAGGGCTACATGGTGGGGAAAGGATGTGGGTCGCGGGGAGCGACTACGGGAGGGAAGGGGAGAGAGAGAGAGAGAGAGAGAGAGAGAGAGAGAGAGAGAGAGAGAGAGAGAGAGAGAGAGAGAGAGAGAGAGAGAGAGAGAGAGAGAGAGAGAGAGAGAGAGAGGGGGAGGAAGGGAGGGAGGGAGAGGGAGGGAGGGAGAGGGCGGGAGAGGGAGGGAAGAGGAGGGCTATGGGGTGGGGAAAGGATGGGGGTCGCGGGGAAGGACTACGGGAGGGAAGAGAGATAGATAGATAGAGAGAGAGAGAGAGAGAGAGAGAGAGAGAGAGAGAGAGAGAGAGAGAGAGAAAGAGAGAGAGAGAGAGAGAGAGAGAGAGAGAGAGAGAGAGAGAGAGAGAGAGGGAGGAAGGGAGGGAGGGAGGGAGAGGGAGGGAGGGAGAGGGAGGGAGGGAGATGGAGGGAGAGGGAGGGGAGAGGAGGGCTACGGGGTGGGGAAAGGATGGGGGTCGCGTGGAAGGACCACGGGAGGGAGGGAGGGAGAGAGAGAGAGAGAGAGAGAGAGAGAGAGAGAGAGAGAGAGAGAGAGAGAGAGAGAGAGAGAGAGAGAGAGAGAGAGAGAGAGAGAGAGAGAGAGAGAGAGAGAGTGTGAGAGAGAGATAGAGAGAGAGAGAGAGGGAGGGAGGAAGAGAGGGAGGGAGAGGGAGGGAGTGAGAGGGAGGGAGAGCGAGGTGAGAGGAGGGCTGCAGGGTGGGGAGAGGAGGGGGGGTCACGGGGGAAGGATTGCCGGAGGGAGAGAGAGAGAGAGAGAGAGAGAGAGAGAGAGAGAGAGAGAGAGAGAGAGAGAGAGAGAGAGAGAGAGAGAGAGAGAGAGAGAGAGAGAGGAAGGGAAAGGGAGGGAGAGGGAGGTGGCAGGTGGGAAGAGGAGGGCTCTAGGGTGGGGAGAGGAGGGGGGGTTGTGGGGAAAGGGTTTCGGGAGAGAGAGAGAGAGACAGAGAGAGAGAGAGAGAGAGTGAGAGAGAGAGAGAGAGAGAGAGAGAGAGACAGAGAGAGAGAGATAGAGAGAGAGAGTGAGAGAGAGAGAGGGGGAGGGAGGGAACGGGAGGGAGAGGGAGGGGAGAGGAGGGCTCCGGGGTGGGGATAGGAGGGTTGCGGGGTGGGGAGAGGAGGGGGTCGGAGGCAGAGAGGGAGAGGGAGGGAGAGGGAGGGAGAGGGAGGGAGAGGGAGGGAAAGGGGGGAAGAGGAGAGCTGCGCGGTGGGGAGAGGAGGGGGGTCACAGGGGAAGGGCTGCGGGAGGGAGAAAGAGAGAGAGAGAGAGAGAGAGAGAGAGAGAGAGAGAGAGAGAGAGAGAGAGAGAGAGAGAGAGAGAGAGAGAGAGGGGGAGGTAGGGAGAGGGAGGGAGAGTGAGGGGAGAGGAGGGCTATAGGGTGGGGAAAGGATGGGGGTCATGGGGAAGGACTATGTGAGCGAAGGAGAGAGAGAGAGAGAGGGAGAGAGAGAGAGAGAGGGAGGAAGGGAGGGAGGGAGAGGGAGTGATGGAGAGGGAGGGAGAGGGAGGTGAGAGGAGGGTTGCAGGATGGCTAGAGGAGGGCGGGTCACGGGGGAAGGACTGCAGGGGGAGAGAGAGAGAGAGAGAGAGAGAGAGAGAGAGAGAGAGAGAGAGAGAGAGAGAGAGAGAGAGAGAGAGAGAGAGAGAGAGAGAGAGAGAGAGAGAGAGAGAGAGAGAGAGAGAGAGAGGGAGGGAGAGGGAGGGAGAGGGAGGCGAGAGGAGGGCTACGGAGGGAGGGAGAGTGAGGGAGAGGGAGGGAAGAGGAGGGTTGCAGGGTGGGGAGAGGAGGGGGTCGTGGGGGGAAGGGATAGGGGAGGGGAGAGAGAGAGAGAGAGAGAGAGAGAGAGAGAGAGAGAGAGAGAGAGAGAGAGAGAGAGAGAGAGAGAGAGAGAGAGAGAGAGAGAGAGAGAGAGAAAGAGAGAGAGAGAGAGAGGGAGAGAAAGAGAAAGAGGGAGAGAGAGGGATGGAGGGAGAGGGAGGTAGAGGTAGGGGAGAGGAGGGCTGGGGGGTGGGGAGAGGAGGGGGGTTCACGGGGGAAGGGCTACGGGAGGGAGGGGAGAGAGAGAGAGAGAGAGAGAGAGAGAGAGAGAGAGAGAGAGAGAGAGAGAGAGAGAGAGAGAGAGAAGGAAAAACACCAAGATACAAACCCCCACACCAAGTCTTTGCACCATCCCGGTGCAATTCCTCCTTTATTTTGTTTATTTCAATGAGACCAAAATAAACTGCAATCATTGAATGATATAGGGTATGTACAGTGAATGAAGTGTTTCCAATTTGACTTAATTCAAGTACTTCTTCACCCTGGAGATATTGACCAGGGGAATCCTCTTACCCTACAAATCCTCCAGATGCACTGCGCCATATGGTAATACTTTTATCACTCTGTATGGTCCTACCCATTTGGGTGCCAATTTGGTTGATAGTGCTCGAATTTGATGCACCAAAACCAAGGATCCTTCCTATCCTTCATTGGTCCTAAGATACATGTCATGTAATCTCTTGCGCTTTTCTTGTGTTACCTGAAGTTTTTGCATGGCTCCTTCTTTGTATTCTTCTAATGCCACCAGTCTCCTAATGGGAGGTTCAATTCCAATGGTTTTGACTCCAAGTTCTCTTTTGATAATAAATTCAAATGGTTCTAATGCCTCTTTTCCATATACTAAGCGAAAATGGACTCTCACCAGTGGATCCCCTTCCTGTAGGTTTGAAAGCCCGAATTGCACCGATCAATGCTTCTGGCATGAAGCTTTGATAATCAAAAGATAATTTGTGCAGCGACCCGATCAAAATCTTATTGGAGCTCTCTGCTTGGCCATTTTCCCTTGGATAGTAGGCACAAGATTTTTTATGGAAGACCTTGTACCTGTCAAATATAAATTGAAGCAACTGATTTACAAAATGTGTCCCCCTATCACTAGTGATTTCCAATAGGCAACCAAATCTTGAGAAAAAAGGTTTATACAAAAACTTATCTACTGTTAAAGCTGTGCAGTCCAAAGTAGCTTTAGCCTCTATCCATTTAGTTGCATAACATGTGCCCATCAAAATATATTTCTTACCCCCACGTTGACTAGTTGGACTTATTGGTCCTATGAAATCAAGACCCCATCGTTCGAATGGAAGCCATCCTATGGATATGAGTAATGGTTGGAAATTCAATCTAGTTGGTGTATGAGCACATCTTTGGCAAATGTGACATTCTTTAGCAAACTTGATCGCATCCTTGTAAATATGAGGCCACCATTGTCCTTTCTGGATGAATTTGTGAGCCAATTATTCTCCCTTTATATGCCCTTCATTCTATGTAGCCCCTAGCAATAGGTTTACCTCCTCTGGATAAACACACTTCCTCAAGATATCATCCTGACAACATTTATATAAATTCCCATTTATGAGTGAGTACGCCTTGGTATTAAGGAGTAATCTTCTCTTTTCTATAGGTGTCAAATGCTATGGAAGTTTTCCAGTAGTAAGAAAATTGAGAATTCCATCATACCAATCAGTTTGAGTTGCTACTAGGAAGAGATTACTATCCACCCAATCATCATTAATACATATTGCCTTCTCGCTCATTACGGTCCTAGATACTTGATCTACCATGTAGTGCTCTCTTCCTGGCTTAATATGAATATCAAAGTTGAATTCTTGAAACAGGAGTAACCATCTCCAAATCCTTCTAGCCACTCTAGGCTTGTTTATCAAGTACCTCAAAGGTTGATGGTCAGATATGACTATAAAATGTACACCGAGAAGGTAATGCTGAAACTTCTGGAGAGCAAACACAATAGCCAAGCCTTCCCTTTCCGCTGAACTGTAGTTCCTTTCTACCTTGGTGAGTAGTTTGCTAGCATAAGAGATAGGTCTATCAACCTTGTGTGATGATGGTTGACCTAGAACTGCACCAACAGCATGAAGACTGGCATTTGTATGCACATGAAACTCCAATGATAAGTTAGAAACACTTAAAAGTGGAGCAATACATAGCCTCCATTTTAGTTCACAAAATGCTTTCTCAGCTTCAGCACTCCATGAGAAAGGGACCTTTTTACTGGTAAGCCTTGACAAGGGCTTAGCTATTTCTGAATACATTCGTATGAATCTTCTATGGTATCCTGCATGGCCAAAAAACTTTGCACTTCCTTTTGGCTTTGTGGAATAGGCATAGAAAGAATAGCAGTAACCTTTGCAGGGTCAACCGTTATCCGTTCTGCACATACTATGTGACCAAAAAGAGTGCCCTTGTTGACCAAAAAATGACATTTACTAGGATTTAATTTCAAACCTGTTTTGAGACATTGCTCAAAGATTTCTTTTAGATTTTCCAAATGATCATGGAAATCTTGAACTCCTTCTCTTTTATCTGTGCCTGAAAACACTGAAAAGTCATCCACAAAAATGCGTAGAAAGGTTGTCAACCATTTGCTTAATATTAGATACATTGTTCTATTTAATGAAGCTGGTGCATTCTTCGTACCAAAAGCCATGCGGGTATAGACATAAGTGCCCCATGGAGTAACAAAGGCTGTGTTGTCCCTATCATCAGGATGGATCTCTATCTGATTGTAGCCACTAAAACCATCCAAGAAACTATACAAAGTGTGACCGGCTACTTCCTCAAGTACGTGCTCTATAAATGGCTAAGGAAATCCATCTTGAACTGTTACTTTATTCAAGGCATGAAAATCAACACAAACTCTTATTTTACCACTATTTTTCTTGGGCACAACAACCATAGAAGAAAGCCACCTAGAATATTGTACTGGAACAATTATACCTGCTTCTTCTAGTTTTGTAATTTCCAACTTTACGACCTCTGCATACTTTGGATTGAGTCGATACGGCCTACTTCTTGCAGGCGTGGCTCCCTCAACTAAGGGTATTCGCTGTAATCCAAGCTCCTCTAATATCCCTGTTAGATCTTTGTAGGACCATGCAAACACATTTTTATAAGCAAAATGTAAAGAAGTTACTTTTTGCAGTAAAGGGGGATAATGCCATAGCCAAGAGGCCAAGTGGACTACTTGAGGGTTCTCTTCATCCCCTAGATTTACTTCTAAGAGACTCATGTAACTTCTGCTAAGATGACCTAGGCAAAGCTTTTTCTATCCATTTTGTAACCAAGAAATCACCTGGAGCATGTGGAAGACGTGCAACAAGTGCTTTGTCCTAGTGTAAAGTTCACGGAAGGATTCACCTGATCTTGGCCTTAGATTCTCAAGCTAGTCTAGAGCTCTTTGAGAGGAGTCACTGGGTCCAAATGTCTGTGAGAATGGTGTCTTCAGAGCCTCCCATGTAGCAAAATGGCCATCTGCATATTGATTGTACCATTTGTCTGCAAGGCCTTCCAATGTGGATGGGAAGAGTACCAGCATTGCATCCTCTCTACTCTGTAGACCTCGTCCATGGCATAAGGAGATGAACCTCCTCACATGATCATCAGCATCCTCATAAGCTTGTTCCTTGAAGGTAGGGAACTTGATATTGAGTTTGAAGAGTAAATGAGAGAGATCCTCCATTTGTACTAGTGTTTCTTCTGACGTATCTGAGGAGAAATCTAATGTTCTCCTATGCTTCTCCTTTGACAGTGGTGTCGCACCCAAATCAATAGATAAATTCAAGGAGGGTAGAGGGGAGCTAGGTTCACTAGTCAAAGATATAGCTAACTTGTTAAGGATCCTTCGTACACAAAGAGGCTCCTTATCTGCTCGCATATGGGTGATGTACCTACTTGCAAATGCAATAGGGCAAAAATATTGAAAAAAGGACTATTTACTATCCTCGGGGCCTCTCACAGAAATGCAGGGGTCCCATCGCGTGTGCCAAATTGTAGAGGAGGTACTGGGGTATCTGCTTTTAGAAGGAGCATGCACCATGCACTCCAGTACTTCGCCTATTCAAGGGAGGTTATCCTTATGGAAATACACCC
Source organism: Ceratopteris richardii (assembly GCA_020310875.1). NCBI lineage: Eukaryota > Viridiplantae > Streptophyta > Polypodiopsida > Polypodiales > Pteridaceae > Ceratopteris > Ceratopteris richardii. Next base: position 158,637,114 of record CM035419.1, on the reverse strand, counting down.
TTTAACACTTCTGTGAGTGGGCAGATAACAATAATTGCACAAAATTGTAAATACTTAGTGAAAAGATTAATGACAATTGACAATAGTGGGAGACCAAACCACTCCTTGGTTTGAATAGATGATTACAAAGTAGGCCAAGGAAATGCTACAAAATGCTGATGCTCTGTGCTAACATGTCAATCCAGAACAACAAAATCAGTACAAGAGATTCGTCCAATAAAGTGATCACAACTAGATGAAGACTTGCTCTAAACACAACTAGATGAAGACTTGCACTACTCCGTACAAAGGCATGAGGACTTGCTCTAAGGGTAAGAGCACAAAAATACCAGTGACTCACACCGAATGACAAAACCAAGCCACTCTCTCACATTAAAGTGCTATTAGCCCTCCACTAGGAAGCCCACGCTCTATATCCTCACCAGAGAGTGACTTCCTACAGTAGGCTTGTAGCCACACGGTGCAAAGAGAGGACCCCTGTATGTATGTAGGTATATGTCTCTCAAATGAACACAAGTCCATTGCTTTTATAGGCTCCAATAGGCCAAGAGAGCCTTGGCAATTCCTCATGCCCACTGATCATGCCTCAATTGATTGCCCAAAATTGGAGGGGTAGATCAAATATGCCACCAGTCTTGAATTGGATCCTCAAAAATAGGCAGTCATCATGAATGGTTGGTAGCAAGAGTCATTTTCTCCACTTTCATATTTACCATTTACACTTTTAGTTTCAGTTTTGAATGAAAGCTGAAATCCTCATTAAGTGTCACCCGTAATATTGCAATGACAGATGGGGATAGGAACAACAATAGTAGAAGGTCCATTCTTTGTTCCATTTACTTTTTCATCTTTCATAGACTCATGTAGCAATGCCGGAAGTTCTCCATGCTCCACGCCCACTGCCTCTTGAGAGCTCAAGTCATCTCCTCCAATATGCAAGAGTCGAGTATCTTGAGGCCAACGAGGAGACCCATTGTTGCGCATGCTCTAAATCTTTGTAAACTTTGTGCGAAGGGTTAACTCAGTTCAATCAAAAATCGCAAGATCCTTAACATAATGGACATTTTTATTATTCCGACATCCAAAAGATCATTCAGGCTTCCATCCACAAGGACCACCTCTGCCACATATTGGAGAGCCCATACTAAGATTCTATAAATCGAGTGGCTGGGGGTCCGATGCATCCTACCATTCACCATGTTCCCTTAGATATAGGCACTACCACATCCCTTAGATCAATCGAATTCAAGATGGCCACTCGGAAGAGCAAACTTGGAATCACCAAAAGAGGACCGACGACATCCTACCAGCACAGATTGAGACTTGTTAAGCACAGAATCATGTACACCCTGCCATGGCTGTTTCGTTTTGACTCATGGCCCCTAATGAAGGGCTCCAAAAATTGCGCCTGATGAAGAGAGGCAGTGCCCCAACAATGGCTTGAAATCATATGGCTTCTGATCCTGCAAGTTGATCAAGTGAGAAAGAGAACAACAACCGCATAGAAGAAAAGAAGGAGCAGGCGTCGCCTTTATGCGTAAAGTGGGTGTTACGTGAGATAGAGAGACTCAAGAGAGTAGGGGTGTGTGTGTGTGGGAGAGAGAGAGAGAGAGAGAGAGAGAGAGGGAGCGAGGGAGGGAGAGAGAGAGAGAGAGAGAGAGAGAGAGAGAGAGAGAGAGAGAGAGAGAGGGAGAGAGAGAGAGAGGGAGGCAGGGAGAGGGAGGGACATGGAGGTGGCAGGTGGGAAGAGGAGGGGGGGTCGCAAGGAAAGAGTTGCGGGAGGGAGAGAGGGAGAGAGGGGGAGAGAGAGAGAGAGAGAGAGAGAGAGAGAGAGAGAGAGAGAGAGAGAGAGAGAGAGAGAGAGAGAGAGAGAGAGAGAGAGAGAGAGAGAGAGAGAGAGAGAGAGAGAGAGAGAGAGAGAGAGAGAGAGAAAGAGAGAGGGAGAGAGAGGGACAGGGAGGCGCGAGGAGGGCTGCGGGGTAGGGAGAGGAGGGGGTTGGAGAGAGGGAGGGAGAGGGAGGGAAGAGGGAGGGAAGAGGAGGGCTGCAGGGTGGGGAGAGGAGGGGGGGTCGTGGGGGAAGTGCTGCAGGAGGGGGAGAGAGAGAAAGAGAGAGAGAGAGAGAGAGAGAGAGAGAGAGAGAGAGAGAGAGAGAGAGAGAGAGAGAGAGAGAGAGAGAGAGAGAGAGAGAGAGAGAGAGAGAGAGAGAGAGAGAGAGGTAGGGAGAGGGAGGGAGAGGGAGGGGAGAGGAGGGGTACCGGGTGGGGAGAGGAGGGGGGTCAGGGGGAAGGACTACGGGAGGGAGAGAGAGAGAGAGAGAGAGAGAGAGAGAGAGAGAGAGAGAGAGAGAGAGAGAGAGAGAGAGAGAGAGAGAGAGAGAGAGAGAGGGGGGGAGAGAGAGAGAGAGAGAGAGAGAGAGAGAGAGAGAGGGAGAGGGAGGGAGAGAGAGGGAGAGGGAGGGGAGAGGAGGGCTGGAGGGTGGGGAGAGGAGGGGGGTTGCGGGGGAAGGGCTGCGGGAGCGGGGAGAGAGAGAGAGAGAGAGAGAGAGAGAGAGAGAGAGAGAGAGAGAGAGAGAGAGAGAGAGAGAGAGAGAGAGAGAGAGAGAGAGAGAGAGAGAGGGAGAGAGAGAGAGAGAGAGAGAGAGAGAGAGAGAGAGAGAGAGAGAGAGAGAGGATAAATGCCACGATACAAGCATGTACAAGAGTGTGGCAAACCATGTCATATATGATGCTTTTACAAAGATGTGGCAAAGCAAGGCATTGCCATATAAAAATTGAATAGAAAAATTTTGTGTGCCACTGCCATACACATGCAAAGAATGTTCCATATCAATAGTCGTGTAACAAAGAACATTAATTGAATGAGATAAATTCACATGAAATTACATACAATAAGTAAAAACCAAGTTTATAAATTAATCACCGCATCCCGCACCGAATCCCTCCAAGTCCTCAAATAGTGCAGTCAATTTGTGCTGATATCCGTAAGCCTCTTCTGTTCGTGTTGGAGCACGACCCATTGCCAGCTCCAACAATAAATATACAAAACATTAGAGGAACATACATGAGAAACTTAACACAAATAAATTCAATAAATGAAATGGTACTTACAAACTCATGACGCATCCTGTCATATCCAACGCTGCCCAAATGTGACGGTGGCTCCGACATCTCACTGCTGTCAATATCGGTCAAGAGTCTGCTACTGCTCGTCATGAATTAGATCCCACTCCTCAGCATCTAACCATACAGGCTTTGGTAAGCCTGGTCTGAAAGCATCACGAGCCTTTGATCGTCGATGGGACATAACCTTGGTATGCAGAATCCACACTGAACTGACAAGAGACTGTCCATCAGCTAGTCGGAACTCTTGATAAATCGTTTGTGTGATATAATTCTTCTGATCTTTATCCTCTTCACTCCATTTCAGTATGATGGAGTGTCCAAACTATATGGAGCAAAGGTGTCGTATATGTGCGCACATTGCTTTGCCAGCCGCATCCATCACGAGAGCTCCATCTCGGATACTATACACCTTGGAGTCATCATGGTCATGGGCACCCCTAGAACCCTAAAACCCTAAAACCCTAATCCTAATCCTAAAAACCTAAAACCCTATTTTATATATATACTTATTTATATATTCAAATTTTTTCTTATTTAATCCTATTTTTATATCTTTAATTCTATATATTTATTTGAATTATTTAAAACACTAGTACTTTTTATAATTATTTATCTATGTAATTCTCCTATTATATATATATATATATATATATATATATATATATATATATATATATATATATATATATATATATATATATATATATATATATATATATATATATATATATATATATATATATATATATATATATTGATTTTTTCCTTAAACCCTAAAACCCTAAAGCCCTAATCCTAATCCTAAAAACGTAAAACCCTATTATATATATATATATATATATATATATATATATATATATATATATATATATATATGTGTGTGTGTGTGTTAATATATATATATATATATATGTATTCAGATTTTTTCTTAATTAATCCTATTTTTATATCTTTAATTCTATATATTTATTTAAATTATTTAAAGCACTAGTACTTTTTATATTTATTTATCTATATAATTATCCTATTATATACATATTTTTTTTATTTATTCAGATTTTTTCCTTAAACCCTAAAACCCTAATCCTAATCCTAAAAACCTAAAACCCTATTTTATATATATATTTATTTATATATTCAAATTTTATCTTAATTAGTCCTATTTTTATATATTTAATTTAAATATTTAAAATGCTAGTACTTTTTATATTTTTTTATCTATATAATTATCCATATATATATATATATATATATATATATATATATATATATATATATATATATATATATATATATATATATATATATATATATATATATATATATATATATATATATATATATATATATATTTATTCAGATTGTTTCCTTAAACCCTAAAACCCTAAAACGCTAATCGTAATCCTAAAAACCTAAAACCCTATTTTTATATATTTAATTAAACTATTTAAAACACTAGTACTTTTTATATTTATTTATCTATATAATTATTCTATTGTATATATATATATATATTTATTTATTTATTCATATTTTTCCTTAAACCCTAAAACCCTAATCCTAATCCTCAAAACTTAAAACCCTAATTCTAAAACCCTAATCCTAGTCCTAAAAACCTAAAACCCTATTTTATATATACATTTATTTATATATTCAGGTTTTTTTTTGTTAATATTATTTTTACATATTTAACTATATATGTTTAATTAATTTATTTAAAACACTAGTACTTATATATTTATTTATCTATATAATTATCCTATTTTTTATATATATTTATTTATATATTCAGATTTTTCCTTTAATTGTTTTCTATATTTTCTCTTTATATAAATTTAATTGACTTATATGCATCCCTAAACCCTAAAACCCTAATCTTAAAGATCTAGACCTAAAATATGTATATTTCTGTATGCATGTGTATATACATGTATATATGTATTATATGTGTATGTGTATGTGTGTATATATGTTATGTAGGTGTTAAAACCCTAAAACCCTAATCAAAAAGACTTAGAGTTAAACCTAAAATACTAAAACCTAAATACTTAAACACCTATATAAATCTAAACCCCTAATCCTAAAAGCCTAATCCTATTTTATATATATGTTTATTTATATATTAATATTTTTCTCTTATTTTTTTTAATATAAATGTAATTGAGTTATATGTATGCCTAAACCCTAAAACCCTAATCTCAAATATCTAGACCTAAAATATGTATATTTTTGTACGCAGGTGTATATACATGTATATATGTATTATATGTGTATGTCTATGTATGTGTAAATAGCGTAAAAACCCTAATCCCGTTTTTATATATTTGATGTAAAAAAAAACTTCAAAATCAAAAATTTATATATTTAATTATATATATTTAATTAAAACACTAGCTTATGTGTGTGTATATGTATGTGTGTATATCTATGTGTATGTATATGTATGCATATGTGTATATATGTGTGTGTATTATATATATGTGTGTGTATGTCTGTGTGTATGCATGTGTGTATGTATGCATGTGTGTACATGTGTGTGTGTATGTATGCATGTGTGTATATGTGTATGTGTGTGTATGTATGCATGCATGTGTGTATATGTGTATGTGTGTGTATGTATGCATGCATGTGTGTATGTATGTGTGTGTATGCATGCATGTGTATATATGTGTGTATGTAAGCATGCATATGTGTATATGTGTGTGTATATAAGCATTCATATATGTACATGTATGTGTGTATGTATGCATGTGTAGATGTGTAGATGTGTGTGTGTATGTGTGTGTATGTATGCTCTATTTTCCTATGTGTATGTATGCATGTGTGTATATGTGTATGTGTGTGTATGTGTGTGTATGTGTGTGTATGTGTGTGTATGTATGCATGCATGTGTGTATATGTGATTGTGTGTGTATGTATTCATGCATGTGTGTATATGTGTGTATGTATGTGTGTGTGTATGTGTATGTATGCATATGTGTATATATGTGTGTGTATGTATGTGTGTGTATGTATGTGTGTGTGTATGTATGCATGTATGTATATTTGTATGTGTGTGTATGCATGCATGTGTGTATATGTGTGTGTATGTAAGCATGCATGTGTGTATATGTGTGTGTATCTAAGCATGCATGTGTGTACATGTATGTGTGTATGTATGCATGTGTAAATGTGTAGATGTGTGTGTGTGTGTATGTGTGTGTCTATGTATGCTCTATTTTCCTATGTGTATGTATGCATGTGTGTATATGTGTATGTGTGTGTATGTATGCATGTGTAAATGTGTAGACGTGTGTGTGTGTGTATGTGTGTGTGTATATGCTCTATTATCCTATCTCTATCTTCCTTTCATTTCATCATTCTTTATCTCTCACTATCTCTCTCTTTATCTCTCTCTCTCTCTCTCTCTCTTTCTCTCTCTTTATTTCCCTCTCTCTCTCATCTCTCTCTCTTTCTCTTTCTCTTTCTCTTTCTCTTTCTCTCTCTATCAATAGACAATAAAACAATCACTTACAAGTATGTCCTTCTTTTGGATCGTTGTCGTCAAACCATAATGTATGTCCTCTATCGTCAAATTCCAAACAATCAATGCCAAAGAACTTTTGCAAAGTCAAAGAGAAGAGAAATTATAAGACCTAAAGCATAGAGAAAGATAAAGGCTAAGAGTACGTGCACCACTTACCAAGATCTCATATCTAAACCAATGGAGAGTGTGTGTGTGTGGAGAGAGAGAGATCTCTGTGTGTGTGTGTGTGTGCAAAAGACAATGTAGTTCACAATTTGGTTCATGCATGCAAGTTCGACAGAAGACAAACAGTACTCAAACACGTGCAAAAAAGTGAAGTTTTGCTCTCGGGTTCTTGGTATGTTTAAAACTCGTCCTCGGTATGGGTGTCGGTATGGGCGTCGGTAACTTCCACTAAATTATCGATGATAATACCGACACCCATACCGACGCTTGTACCGATGCCCATACCGACACCCATACCGACGGCTGCGGGGCACACTGACAATCCATTTAAAATGGTCATATCGAGGGTCACTTGACCGTTGGTATCTTTAAGTGAGCTTTTCCGATGTTTATACCAACGCCGCGAGTGACCGTCAATATAAGCGGTGTCGGTATGCCTCGCATATGTTGTAGTGATCCTTGAACAATTCAACAAAGAAAACTGTAGGACATCTAAGCCTAATCTGAATATAATTTTCTCTTCTCCATTTAGAGATCATTTTTGTCAATGAGATAGAGGGGGAAATGAAAAGCTTCTTTATCACAAGATACAATTCAATGAAGAGGTGTGGAATGGAGAATGGAGAGAATGTCTGAAATACTAGATACACAAACCCTCTTTTTGTACTATGATATCTTTAAATATTGCAATTAATCAACTTACTCCTAGACCTTGGAGACTAACTCTCACCATTTTCCCCTATCAAGACATCAAAAATTAATACTTCTCCTGATAAAACACAATCTTATAACAAGGAAAAAAATTAATAAAAGTTCGTATGCGATTAGAGCAAGAAATATGCTCATGTGCAAATAAACTATGAGGCACATGTGGGGTTCCCATACAATTATTAAGCATTGAATTAAATGCAAAATAGAGAAAAGAAGAAAATATGAAATACTAAAAGCTTACAATCAAAATCTATAATATTTGTAGTTGATGAAGTTAGTAAAAAAAAGAAACTACAAAGGAGAGACTTGGTTAGGTTTTTTGTCTCCAAATATGACAAGTAATTTCTACTAAGGGAACGTAATTATCTTTATTCTTCCTAGAAAATCTGACCATGCTAAACTATGTAGCATATGCTTCTAATAAAAACGTTTCTGTATTTCTACTACTTGTATCCTTAGTGTAATAGAAAGAAAGGAAAAGAGATAGAAAACTATTAAAATTATAGTTTTTATACAACATATATGCATATATAACATGATCATTTAAAATACACATTAATGCCCCTAAAAAAATTGCATGAGCACATAAGTATAATACATATAATGATACAGAAACAATGAATATAAAACATATGTTCACAAAACACATACATACATTCATGCATACACACAAATTCATACATTTTTACTGTACATACGTATCAAACACCCAGGTATTAAGAGATTGACAAGGTTGTCAACAATTTGCCCAATATTAGATACATTGTTCTGTTGAATGAAGCTGGTGCATTTTTCAAGCCAAAAGCCATGCGGGTATAGACATAAGTGCCCCAAGGAGTAACAAAGGTTGTTTTGTCCCTATCATCAGGATGGATCACTATCTGATTCTAGCCACTAAAACCATCCAAGAAACTATACAAAGTGTGACCGGCTACCTCCTCAAGTACTTGCTCTGTGAATGGCTGAGGAAATCCATCTTGAACAATCACTTTATTTAGGGCACAAAAATCAATGCATACTCTTATTTTTCCACTATTTTTCTTGGGTACATTAACCATAGAAGAAAGCCACCTTGAATGTTGTATTGGAACAATTACACCTGCTTCTTCTAGTTTTGTAATTTCCAACTTTACCGCCTCTGCATATTTTGGATTGAGTCGATACGGCCTACTTCTTGCAGGTGTGGCTCCCTCAACTAAGGGTATTCAGTGTAATCCAAGCTCCTCTGGTATCCCCGTTAGATCTTTGTAGGAACATGCGAAGACATTTTTATAAGAAAAAAGTAAAGAAGTTACCTTCTGCAGTAAAGGGGGATAATGCCATAGCCAAGAGGTCAAGTGGACTACTTGAGGGTTCTCTTCATCCCCTAGATTTACTTCTTGAACCAGTGTTTTAGGACTAGTCTTGCTTGAGAAATCATCCCCACTATATGCAGGAGTGGAATTTAGCTTATATTCATCCGAAAAGGGAAGATCTTCTTTGCATTCAAGCACATAACTTTCCTTTTCCAATACTTCTATAGTTGTTGCCCATTCAATGTTTGTACTCTCTTGCAATCTCTCATTCTCCAACTCCTTGTGTACTTCATGGCCTTTTCCCGCAGCTCCTTTATCTGCAACTTCTTCCTATATTTCATTGATTTCCACCCTGCAACAGTCTGCACTTTCCATTATCCAATTCAATAATGTATCTTCTTCTTGGGGTAGAGAGGGCATTACCTGAGTGTCCACAGTATACCTAGTAGTTTTCCCTGAGTGGAATCCTTCTTCAAAATGTAGTTGCAGTTGGCTATTTGTGCTTGTTGAAATTCACAGTTTGTTTTTCCCCCAATCTTGCAAAGGTTTTGCTTACCTTGGCCAAGGCCACCCCAGGAGTAATGGGTAAGAAGTCTCTTTCAATAATGCCGAGTGGTGCAACCCTATGTTGATTTGCTAGTGTAATAGTGAATAGTGCCATCCTGGTGGGGTTCAAATTCGGTTTCTTCATTGTAAAATCTGGCATCAAATTGATGCCAAAGCCTCTATCTATGATCACACCTGTGGGAGCTTCATCCTTTATAAAAACAGATAACCTTGAGCTTTGGTAATCCTCCAAGGGTTCAGGGGGAAAATCAACCATGAAACCATCTATACTAGGTGGTTGAATCAAGTGAACAGAGTGTATAATCTTTAATAAGTCACTCCTTATTTTTGAATCCATCTTTATGAGTTCGTACAGACTAACCTTGTAATTAATACCTTTCAAGATCTGCTCAATGTTTACCTCATGTGTGTCTTTTTGAAAACTTGTTGGTTGATCCCTTAGTGAAGTAGCCATCCTTTCATTAGCTCCTTCAATAATTGTTTGGCCCCTCCACCCAATGGTCTTTTCCTCCTATTTGTCCTGGAGTCCTTATTGTTCCTCTCTACAAGTTGTTGTCGCTTGTCTGGCACTAGTCATCATGGGCATTGAAGAAGATGAAGCAGCATAAGACTGAGTGTTCATACCTTCTACTTGTGGGGAGACTGCAATCATATGAATTGGAGGGGGGCAGCTTCTTGGGTAATCTTTGGTATAGTGATCCTTGGCCTCTCGACAATGCTGACAAGGAGGTGCATCTTCTAGAAGGGAACACCTATTTTCCTATGGCCATACTCACCAAAGCGATAACACATCAATGGCCTATTATATCTAGGCTTCGTTGTACGATTCTCCTCTCTATTAGGTGCATTTGCAGTACTAGCATAATAGGAATCCAGAGCTTGAGGGTTACCTCGTTGCTGTGTACCCTTGAGGTAGTAATAGTTTCTAGCTTCGTGGCCATCCTTTCCACAAAATTGACAGCTTAGCTTGTTAGGACAATTAGCATTGGAGTGTCCATTGTTGTTACATATTGTACACCAAATTTGTCTTCTTATATCCTGAGTGGTCCGCAACTCTTCTAACTCGCCACGAAGTTGGGCTACTTCTTCATTAGTGCGACGTAGTGGTGGCAAGACCTTCTCTTCTTGGTGATTTTGTTGCATTCTCAATGCCTCCAGTTCCTTCCTCAGTTTCCCAATAGGCTCTAGTTCTGCAGCATAATTTGGTTGTGTATCCCCTTCAAAATGTTTCCTATCTTCTTCAATGCGAGATGCTGCTATAAGAAAATCATTGAGGGTTGCATCCAATCTAAGAGACTCACGTAACTTCTGCTGAGATGACCTGGGCAAAGCTTTTTCTATCCATTTCTTAACCAAGAAATCACCTGGAGCATCCTGCTCAATATCAACTCTCTCATCAATAAGTGCATTATGTACATCTGCATCACAAATGGAATTATCTAGATCATCACATGAAACCTACAAAGGGTAAGAAGTTTCCTCATTAGGACCAGCACTAGAGTGTCCACCTATAAAAAGATCTAGAAAAGAATTATACATGTCTTTGGAGCTAATAAATGTCTCCTTAGTACATGAAAGCAATGGCTGAATAGCTCATCCACAAAAACAATATCACGGCTAGCCAGAATGCATTTCGGCTATGGATAATACAAATGATAACCTTTACTTTGAGAGTTGTACCCAACAAAAATACATTTTACTGCTTTATCATCCAATTCTCTGTGATGTTGTTCAGGCACTAATGCATATGCCAAACAACCAAAAACACAAAGATGAGCAAGAGATGGCTTGCGATCATGCCAAGCCTCATATGGAGTGATAGAATGCAGCGCTTTAGTGGGACACCTATTCAGTACATATGCTGCACGCATGACAACCTCAAGCCAGAACATTGTGGTAAAGCGTGACTCTTGACCATAAACCTCGCCATCTCCATGAGTGATCTGTTCTTTTGTTTAGCAACTCCATTCTGTTGAGGTGTATACGAAACTGTACACTGGTATTTTATCCCACATTCAGTGAGAAATGCATTAAAATCAGAAGACATATATTCCCCCCCTCGATCAGAACGAGGTGTGCCCATTTTACATGTTGATAGATTTTCAGTCAAAACCAAAAACTCTTTCAAGCACATGAACACTTTGGAATTTTCCGTCAATGGATATACCCATGCATGCCTGGAAAAATCATCGATGAAAGTCATGAAGTAAAGATAATTCCCAAAAGAAGGTGTGTGCATAGGACCACACACATCACTATGTACAAGCTGCAATTTCTGAGTAGCCCAAACTGAACCATCTTTTGGAAAGGACAAACGGTGCATGTTGCCCAAAATACAACCTTCATAAACATGTTTTCCAGGTGCGTCAATTTTGGGCAAAGCGGCCAGCATTTCAGATTTCTACAGGCGTAGCAAACTAGCAAAATTTAGATGACCAAAGCGTGCATGCCAAAGCTTTGCATCTAACATAGCCTAAGAATCATGTACTGCACATGCCAAATCATTTACATATCTTTCCTAGTTTATGATCCTATACAATCCACGACATAAAATGCGAGAAGCAATAATCACATCACCATTTGATATATCATGAACTGTACAACTATCATCAATAAATTTCACAACCAAGCCAATCTTGGCTAATGCAGAAACTGATAACAGGTTCTTCTTGATCCCTGGCATAAACAAAGCATCTGACAAAGTGAAAGCACTACCATCAGAAATAGTCAAAATGATCTTACCAACTCCGATCACAGGATAAGAGAAGTTGTTGGCGCATGTAGTTGTATTCCCTATAGGGGCTGACTCGAGTGAAGAGAAGAAACTATGCTGCAAGGTAATATGTTTGGTCGCTCCACTGTCAAAATACCAAACATCTAAGTCTACTCGAGACATGCACTCCTCATGAGAAGATGGGTCAAAACTACAAACAGTAGTAAACGCCCATTCTTCTTCCTGCACAAGATTAGCGGGCTCTGTCTTTGGTGTACACGCCTCTACAACAACCACTCCAGCCTCTTTCTTCTTTGCCTCTTTAGCAGACATTTTTGGACCGTTCTTTATGATATGATCATTCCCTTTACAGTACTTAAAAAACAATTTTTGTATTTCTAATTTATTCTCATCTTTATCTTTCTTCTTCGAATATGTAGAATTCACAGATTTCTGCTTACTAGTTGAAGAGCTCCATTTTCCTTTGCCCTTCTGACTAGCCAGGAAAGCTTGATCTACAACTTGCATAATGGACTATTCTACGTGGATTGATCTTCCTGTAATAGAATAGAGACTAACTCCTCAAATGATAAGGCATTTGGATTGCCTTTCATATCAACCGAAGAGTAGAAGCTAAACTCTGATATGAATCAGGAAGACCATTTAGAACGGTCTACATAAGTGAGCTATGTGGTATAAACTCATCACCAAAAATCAATTGTTCCTTCAAGTCTTTGATCTTCGTTAGGAAATTGGCCATAGAATCATCTTCATTCATGTGCTCACTCTCCAACCGCTTTCGGAGGTAAGCAACACGAGCCTCATTCCTAGCTTGGTACAATGTGGTAAGTGTATCCCAAGCATCCTTAGCTATTCTGCAAGAGCGAATGTGAGGAATAATGGCACGTTTGACACACAAAGCTATCAATGCGTGTTCCTCAGCATCTCTCCCATCCTAGCGAATCTGCTCTACAGTAGGTGCAACAAAAATCGTAGCACCAATAGGAATATGCAGAATACCATCATTTTTGACACCTTTTGCAACAGCTTCAATACTTGTAGTTGTAATAGTTGCAGGTGTGATAGGACGTTTTTTAACACCTTGCACAATGTTCCACAGTCCCTTTGCAACCAACACATGTCACATCATATAAGCCCATAATGGGTAGTTGGTACCATCCAACTTATTCTCACCAGCCAACCTGCCGAATACATCACTACTTTCAACCATGGTCAGTTACTAAAATACCTTGATGCAGAAAATAGATTGTAGCTCAAAAAGTTGAACAAAACTACCGAGATGAATACTGCTAGACCTGTAGGAGACTTTGAGATGCTTATACTGGCAAACAGAAACTGGTATATACATTTGGCACAAAAGGATGAAATAGCCTGCACAAGTGCTGTGATAGTGCATTCAGAAGCTTACCAAAATTCGTGTGATTCTGAGACTACAAACGGAGGAGTGTCGACGACGCCCTAGATTAATCGATGACCTTCTCTGATACCAACTGTTGGAGTTCGACGTCTGTGGAAGCATGCGAATAGCACAAGGAAGAAGAAGAAGCTTGGAGCACAACACACAATACTGAATGTATTACAAGAGAATGTACAAAGATAAGTAGCCCATTATGGCAATAGGCGTATATACAAGCCGGGGGAAAAAACCTCCTAATGCGGGAAAGAAGTGCCCTGGTGGTCCTAGAGTGTTTGCACATATCACTATCTAAATATATCAACATGATTTTATTTGTATTGAAATGATTTCTCTAAGTGAGTTTGAGGTTCATACTATCTCATCTATGTTTCAAGGAATATGTATAATTGTTTCTATCATATGATGAATTTTTTTCTTTTGATAAAGATACATTTGATTACGAGTTTTCATCTTGTTCACTACCATAGCATCTTGAGAGGCTATTTACATCAACACAAAACATGATTTATTGTGTTTTATAATTCTAGATTAACCTTTGAATTATATTTAATATCCATGTTAAAGGATTTTCTCAAATTCTATTTGTAGAAGGTGTGTGATTTTTTGGAAATTGTCAAAAAAGGACACTAAAGTGTCCTATTTTGGTACCAAACTAGTGTTAAAAGTCTTTTGTATTTCCTATCTTTTTGTTTCTAGAAGTAGACGAAGGCAATTTATGTTTTGATAGAGATTCAGAGACTATCAATCCATGGCATATTGAGTTTCCAAAAATTCAAAGGACACAATGAAGCATATTGAGTACTTTTTTTAAAGTGATTTTTTATATCTCATTATCGGTGAGTAATTAGAGAAATATTACATCACCTCTTGTGTGAAGAATGCCAAATCCATATGAAAAAATATATATGTTTCATTGTCCACATAAAGAGGACCTATTTCAATCAATTCCCATCTTTAGAGCTTGAGGAGTAATGATCTTCAAGTAAGCACCTTCCAAGTTTCCCTTGTTTTCCTCTACATCCTTTTTATAGTATTATCTGCTCAACTTTCTAGACATCTTCTGTTTTTTTTTTTCTTCTAATCTCCTAGTGCTTGGTGTTAGCTAGTTTTTTTTTTTGTTATCTATTTCATCTTTATCAAGGGAGATCTTGTAGTAATGACACCCTACTTCATATCCATAGTTCTAAACTACGTGATCCATTGTATCTTGTATAGTTATGCTCCTCACATGTAGTAGGAGCTGATTTTTGGACTTCCCTTATCACTTGTATATTTTCCCACCATTTCTCTAGTGTGGCTAGTAATGTTGTTAGAAACATAGTTTGTCATTCATGTCTTCTTTGCTGAAAGTAAACAAGTTACTTCTCCCCTCATAGTAGGCATGTATTGCTATTTATACTATTTATGCATGTGCATATGTATGTATGTATGTATGTACATATGTATGTATGTATGCATGTATGTATGTACGTATGCATGCATATCCATATGATTATGTATATGTTTTTTTGTATGTATGTTTGTATGTATGTATGTATGTATGTATGTATGTATGTATGTATGTATGTATGTATGTATTTATTTATGTATGTATGTATGTATGCATGTATGTATGTATGTATGTATGTATGTATTTAAGTATGTATTAGCTTTTGTCTCTATTTTATATTTTCCCCTCTTACAAAGATTCATTTTCGCATGAATGCCATAATGGTCCATCTCTTTTTCTCTCATTCTATTACATTAAGGATACACATAGTAGAAAATACAAAAACATTCTAGTTTGAAGAATATGCTACATAGTTGAACATAGTCAGATTGTGTAGCAAGAATACAGATAATAATGTTCCCTTAGTAGAAATTACTTGTCATATTTGGAAAAAAAAAAAGTAACCAAGTGACTTCTTCTTAGGTTCATTTTTAACTAACTCCATCAATTCTAATTAGTAAAGATTTCGATTATAATCTTTCAGTATTTCAAAATTTGTTATTTTCTTTTTTGGGAATTCATTTAAATGCTTAATAAATCTATGGGAACTCCAAATGTGTCTCTTAGATTATTTACACATGGGCATCTCTCTTGCTCTAGTTGAGTAACCAGTTTGATTAATTTTTCTCCTTGTTATAAGATAGTGTTTTGTGGAAAGAATGACAAGTTTTTGATGCCTTTGATAGGAGAAAATGGTCAAAGTTAGTCTCCAAGGTCTAGTATAAGGTTATTTGGGATATTTCAAGAGTTCATATTAGACAAAGACGGGGTGATTGGGCCTTCTGGGGAGTTTCATGTGATGCCCAACACATGGATTAATAAGATGAAATATGATTTCTTAAGGTTTGGGAGAGATATTAGTAGATTTGGTCTCTATTTTTGGGTATCTAGTATTTCAAACATTCTTTCCACTCTTCACCTCTTGATTGAATTGTATCTTGTGATTAAGAAGCTTCTTATTGCCCCCTCTATATCTTTGATAGTTCAATGACCTCTATAAGGAGAAGAGAAATTTATATTAAATTTAGGCCTAGATGTCCTATGATTTTCTTCTCTTGATGGTTGAAGGATCCTCTTGGCTCATGGAGTAGAGCTCAAGGAGATATTGTCTTAACAACAAAGCATGAGCTTATTCCATTCTCTCAAACTAGCCATATGAGGAATATATCGAGCTTGTAGACGATTTTAGAACTCCATATATTACTCATGGTCAATAGCAATGTCACATTTAAAATTTAACCCCTTTAAGAGTTTTCCAATAAAAATAGCATCCATATATCTATGAATATGAATTCCTTCTTTGTAAATTATAAAGAAAACCTAACAATGGATGTAGAACTCTCAAATCGTGTGACACAAATGATTTTTAGAGATATAATCAATAAAAAACCAGGTCTTATCGAAACACATAAAAAACTTAAAGGACATAAACAATAGTCTCAATAACAATATAAACATTATGTGGAACAAAACCGCATTCAAAACTTTATCTTATGGCTTTTGGGATAAAATGTGTCACTAAAAACAATTAGCTCGTAAATTTGGAGACCTTATGTAAGACCATAAAATATTTTTGCTTTTACCATTGTACATAAGATCAATCCAATCAGTTTCTAGCTTGTGTTACGAAGCACTATAATGATGCACCCATATTTTCACATGCTGATGTTTGGAACCATATCATAATTTATCGTTGAGTCTAGAGAGATCCATTCCCTCATTGCCTATCAAAATCAATGATTAAGAACAATTCAATGCCAATAGTTTTAAATTGTATTCTAATATTTCTCTATGAAAAGATTTTCCCTTGGTGAAAATTTCCAAGTGCATTTCTATTAATACGTTAAACTATTTTATCACATAGCATTGTTTGCAATCCTTGTTCTCGTCTTTGACATTTTGTTTCCTATTGATGATGCTTTAAGGATTATCTTGCTTGAAAGTGATAATATTCAAGTAGCTGGTTAAGAAAGTCGTATAACTACAACAAAATGATCGACAGTTTGCTCCAATGTATGAGAGGAATAGAGAAGCCATAGAAAATACACCTCATTCAACCTTGGTTACAAGAAGACATGTTTATGGCCAAGCGAAACTCAATCAAGAAACCAAGGATATGAAGTCAAATCATACACATATGTTATCATCATGGCACATAGATAATCATTTTGCTTTGAAAATTTAACAAGCCCCAAATGACCCTATCGCACAACCGAACACTTTTAGTAGTTGTTGGCAACCGAGAGGACCTCGTCTGAAGATTATTGTTCTAATGAAACTGATTATCTGAATATCCTTTTCCAAGCATGATGACTAATGTGTTAATTAACGTTTCAGGGCATGCACGTAGTATGCTATTCGAAACATGATGAGTGAGGGGCTGTTTCAAGAAGTTGAATGAAAATTTGCATCGTTTGCATAGAATCACGTTTATTCTGCCACCTCGTTTCCTAAATCCTTTCATGCGTCAGCAGCAAGTGGATTAGATGCTCCGTGGGGATGTAACACAGAGCTGAAATGATGGTATTAAATTCGAGGTTTACAACTTGGCGTTTCCATAGTAATGTGTTCTTCCAGTGGATAATTATTGATAATTTTTTGGAAAGAAATCACACTTTTGAGGCACATCATTAGTGGGAAGAAACGCTTTGCTCAATCTAAATTCACTTATATGTATTCATTTTTAGTTGCACTGTTGAATCCATACCATCAATTAAAACTTGAGAGTGAAAAATTATGCATAGACATCAGACAATAAAATATTTACTCTCATCTGGGACATCTATCATTTCCGTCGACAAGCATCATAACAAAAACTCGTGCATCATCGAATTACGGAGAACTGTCTCAAATCCGCATCTCGGGTTCCTAGTTACTCTTTATCGGAGGATGCTGTACAAGTAAGAATTGCTTAAAACATGTTTTCGATACGAATATCCGCTGTCATACGTAACGAATATCCGCTGTTTATGAAGATTTGCTATAAAGATTTTGTAACTTAATTAGGAAAAGAGTAAAACACAGAAAGATTCCGTGACAATCCCCATTCGATTCCTCCATCGTCTATGGCATATTCCTCACCGTCATTATTTATAGTGCAGGAATATAATAATGACCACAAATTTAAATGCAAACTGTTTAGCTTTTGTTTTCTCTTTGGAAATGCCCGATGTGTTGACTTCAGTGGCATCAAGTGTTCCATCACAGTCCCGATTCTTCCATCCTTTACGGCATATGCCTCATCGTCATTGTTTATAGTGCAATAATATAATTACGCCAAATTTCAATGGAAACTGTTTGGCGATTGTTTTCTCTTTGAAATGCCCGATGTAATCAATGCTTGTCTTGATTTCAATGGCATCTTGTTATGATTGGTTTCCTATCCTTATTTGTTCCACGGAACAGAGGCTTGAATAATCCGACCATAAATATAATCTTTCGAAGTTAATATATGGTACAGGAATATAGTTTGTAATACGTTGTACTATTCAATACATCTAATCACTTCAACATACAGACTTTCTATATCTTAAAAAGGCAAAGTAACTGTTTAGCTTTGCATGCCAATTACACTTTACTTTCAATCAGTGCGATTAATTCTTGTTTTTATCACATATGATATTTCCTTCGTACTACATAGATCCCAATTGTTCTCTATTACTAACATCAAAACAAATCATTCCTTCTTCAGGATTTGATCAGCAAAACCTTTGTCATGTTTGAACTGTTTGAAGATGACATTAGCAACATCCACCAGATCAACTGTTTTCCTATGCCACCTGTCCTTCTTTTCCATCAGCAAGATTCTGTGCTTTTGAATTACCTGCAAGCAAGACATAGACAGGTGAATCCTGAAGAAGCTCAACTCTAGATGGCAGGTGAATTGGTCTACACACCAGTGGTCTTACAGATTCAAAGCCCTGTGGGCCTTTCCAGATTGCAGCAAACATTCTTTTCTTCAATGGAGGATGTTACACCATGGCCTCTGGACTGGTATTAAAATCAGGAAAATTTATAATAGTGGTGGATCCTGTATATTTTGTGGCCTTGTGGAGGATGTTTCACACCTCTTCCTTGAATGTGTCACCATGCTAAAAACTTCTGGTCTACTGTGGAGAAGTATCTCCTAGTGAATGGTCTCCCCAAACTTAGTAAAATGGAAGTTATTCTTGGCTGCTGTAATCACTTGGATATTTTGCTGTGGAATATTTGGAGGGGCTACATTCTTTGGTACATTTGGCTCAGTAGGAATGAGGCTACATTTGGTAGCAGAAAAAGGAACTACCTTATCACTTTGCCTGTTATTCTGAAAAATGCTTCTCTGTCCTGTATTAGGAGAATCAGAGATGCCTCTTGTAATAACTATGATGTCTTCAAGATTTTGTCTGAAAGTTCTTCCTCTAGATGGAAAAAACTGTTAGCTGAACAGTATTCTTGTAAAAGGCTAGACATGTACTACTACTCTTCAAAAAAAAAAAAAAAAAAAAATCATTCCTTCTTCTGCCGTTCTAACCGTAGGTTGAACTTATTGCAAAATAGATTTGTTAATCGACGGTAGAACCATTACTATTTGTTTGGAAGATGCAATTCTTAATCGAAGTACTTGACCATCTGTTCTGTATCTGAATGCCAAAAACACTTTCGAAGACAAACACTATAAATAATAACTAAGTAATAAACTTGCATCATACGTTTGTAGCCTAACTCTACGCAAAAAAAAATTGAATACACAAACGTTGTCCACAGACAATCCATAGAAGATAGGAAATCAAAAGCAACAACTATAGATCAATTTTATAATGTTAACGAAATGCTTAGAAAAGTAACTTTTGTAGTAGTTCTATTTTCTTAGAATATAGAAGTTTTTAAACTAAGATGAAGAGGAATATAAGAGAGATATAAACAAGGCTGATTATACTTTCATCCCCTTCCACCAAGATAGTCTAGGAATTTCCTTATGCCGTATGCTTTGGGACTCCAATCAAAGTTGAAAATATAGAATTCCTTCTAGGTTTTCTAGAGGACTTTGCATGTAATGAAACTCTTAAGAGTTGAAGAGCATGTGATAGCCTCATTAAGCAGGGCTTGCATCCATGTAATCAGTTGATCTAGCAAGCAACCTCTTTTAACACTCTTTCAAATACAAACATTCTTCACACAAGAGGAAGGGACGTGATCAATGTCATTTTTTCCCACTATTACATGTTTTTTACCATAGAGGGAAAGGACATATATCTTTGGTTGTGGCATTTCTCTACATCCCTCTATGGAGATTTTACCAAAAAAGGATTGCTTCGTAGTCTGTTGGCACTTGCCAAAGATTTTAAAACTTGAATTCCCATCTATTCCCTGCCAGTTGATACATTGGATTTTCTGATCTCAGTCCCATCCTCATATGTCTTCGTTTGTTTCCCCTTCTCTGCTTCAACCCTTGTCAAAACAACTTCCACTCCAAGCGAAAGCAAAAACCTTGACTCTTTCTAGCCATAGGTCCTCTCCCTTGAAGGTAATGAGTCATAATAATCCAATCTAGATGTATGTTCAATGTCCTCAAGCATTTGTGAGTCTTGTCTAGCTTGCAAATGCTTAATAGGTGAAGGGGATCTATGATGATTTGCACAAGTGATGTAATACACCTTTCAATAGTGAAATAATTCATTTTAAGCATTTTGAATTACATTGCATGGATAATGTTTGGAATGATAATTAGGTCATTTTATGCATGTAGACAAAATTTGTGGGATAAAAATTTTTATATTCTCTCTTTAGACCTTATTTGCATCATGTTTTTTGGTTGAAAATTGAATGTGAAGATGAAAGAATTCAGAGAAATGTTGCATGAGAGGAAGGTAAAGCACACATAAGAGAATCAATGTGTCTCTTTGAATTTTTTGTGAATCCTATATTAAGTATTTCGTTTAAGGCTCTACATTTAATTCGGTACAAGAAAAGGCCTTGATGTTATTGTCTCTCTAAAATCTATGATGTTGTAGGGTTCGAAAGTGATACTTGAAGGTGGTTTGTACCTACATCATAGCTAACACTATTTTGCAGATATTATCCATCTATCTATCTATCTATCCATCTATGCATCTATCTACCTATCTACCTATCTACCTATCTACCTACCTACCTATCTATCTATCTATCTATCTATCTATCTATCTATCTATCTATCTATCTACCTATCTACCTATCTATCTATCTATCTATCTATCTATCTATCTATCTATCTATCTATCTATCTATCTATCTATCTATCTATCTATCTATATATCTATCTACTTGACTATCTATCTATCTATCTATCTATCTATCTATCTATCTATCTATCTATCTATCTATCTATCTATCTATCTATCGCATCAATCTTTCTATCTATCTATCTATCTATCTATCTATCTATCTATCTATCTATCTATCTATCTATCTATCTATCTATCTCTCTATCTATTTATCTATCTATCTATCTATCTATCTATCTATCTATATATCTATCTATCTATCTATCTATCTATCTATTTTTCTATCTATCTATCTATCTTTCTTTCTATCTATCTACCTACCTACCTACCTACCAACCTATCTATCCATATATCTATCTATCTATCTATCTATCTATCTATCTATCTATCTATGAATGATGTAAACAAACAAAGAGAATATGTATGCAAGCATAAAAGATAGAACATAGTATTCAGTGAAATCTCCCCCCATGCACTTTGTTTCAGTAATCCTCAAAGTGCATGTATTTATAGGATTGTTTCATTATGTTGAAATAGTGATTACATGATACTGGTTCCAAAAAGCATGCGTGAAAGTTAAAGTTGGTATCTTTTGTGGAGAGCCCTTGCTTTTTTTAATAGAGATCGTGGTCTATAGCGATTCTTATCCTAACAACTACTTTACTTCCTTCTAGGTTTTCTAGAGGACTTTGCATGTAATGAAACTCTTAAGAGTTGAATAGCATCTGATAGCTTCATTAAGTAGGGCTTGCATCCATGTAATCAGTTGATCTAGCAAGCAAAGTCTTTTAACACTCTTTGAAATACAAACATTCTTCACACAAGAGGAAGGGAGGTGATCAATGTCATTTTTTCCCACTATTTCATGTTTTGTACCATAGAGAGAAACGACATATTTCTTTGGTTGTGGCATTTCTCTACATCCCTCTATGGAGATTTTACCAAAAAAGGATTGCTTTATACTCTTTTGATACTTGCCAAAGATTTTAAAACTTGAATTCCCATCTATTCCCTGCCAATTGATACATTGGATTTTCTGATCTGATTCCCATCCTCATATGTCTTCAAGTTTGTTTCCCCTTCTCTGCTTCAACCCTTGTCAAAACAACTTCCACTCCAAGTGAAAGCAAAAACTTTGACTCGTCCTAGCCATAGGTACTCTCCCTTGAAGGTAATGAGTCATAATAATCCAATCTAGATGAAAGGTCAATGTCCTCAAGCATGTGTGAGTCTTGTCTAGCTTGCAACTGCTTAATAGATGAAGGACATTTATGATGATTCACACAAGTAATGTAATATGCTTTTCAATAGTGAAATAATTCATTTTGAGCTTTTTGAATTACATTGTAGCGATAATGTCTGAAATGAATATTTAGGTCATTTTATGCATGTAGGCAAAATTTATGGGATAAAAACTTTTATATTCTCTCTCGAAACCTTATCGGTATCATGTTCTTTGGTTGAAAATTGAACATGAAGAAGAAAGAATTAAGAGAACTGTCATATGAGAGGAAGGTAAAGCACACATAAGAGAATAAAAGTGCCTCGTTAATTTTTTTGTGAATCATGTTTTAAGTACCTCGTTTAAGGCTCTAGATTTAGTTCCGTATAAGAAAAGGCCTTGATCTTCTTCTCTCTCTAAAATTTATGATCTTGTAGGGCTCGACAGTGATACTTGGAGCTGGATTTGGACCTACATCCACTCTAACACTATTTTGCAAATATTATCCATTTATCTATCTCTCCATCTATGCATCTATCTATCTGTCTACCTATCTACCTGCCTATCCATCTACCTACCATCTATCTATCTATCTATCTATCTATCTATCTATCTATCTATCTATCTATCTATCTATCTATCTATCTATCTATCTATCTATCTATCTATCTATCTATCTATCTATGTATCTATCTATCTATCTACCTATCTATCTATCTATCTATCTATCTATCTATCTATCCATCTATCTGTGTACCTATCTATCTGTCTATCTATCTGTCTATCTATCTATCTATCTATCTATCTATCTATCTATCTATCTATCTATCTATCTATCTATCTATCTATCTATCTATCTATCTATCTATCTATCTATCTATCTATCTATCTATCTATCTATCTATCTATCTATTTGTCTGTCTATCTATCTATCTATCTATCTATCTATCTATCTACCTATCTATCTATGTATTTATGTATCTATGTATCTATCTATCTATCTATCTATCTATCTATCTATCTATCTATCTATCTATCTATCTATCTATCTATCTATCTATCTATCTAGCTAGCTATCTATCTATCTATATATCTATCTATCTATCTATCTCTCTATATCTCTATCTCTATATCTATCTATCTATCCATCTATCTATCTATCTATCTATCTATCTATCTATCTATCTATCTATCTATCTATCTATCTATCTATCTATCTATCTATCTATCTATCTACCTATGTATCTATCTACCCATCCACCTATCTATATTTCCATCTATCTATCTATCTATCTATCTATCTATCTATCTATCTATCTATCTATCTATCTATCTATCTATCTATCTATCTATCTATCTATCTATCTATCTATCTATCTATCTATCTACCTATCTATCTATCTATCTATCTATCTATCTATCTATCTATCTATCTATCTATCTATGTATCTATCTATCTCTTATCATGATTTTAGTTCATGCACACAAGGAGGCTATGAATGATGTAAACAATTAGAGAAAATAGCTATGCAAGGAGAAAAGATCGAGTATACTATTCGGTGAAATCTTTTCCCATGCACTCTGTTTTGACAATGCACAAAGTGCATGTATTTATAGGATTGTTAGATTATGTTGAAATAGTGCTTACATGAGAGTGGTTTCTAAAAGCATGCGTGAAAGTAAAAGTTCGTCTCTTTTGTGGAGAGCCCTTGCTTTTATTAATAGAGATCATGGTCTACAACCATTCTTATCCTTTAACTACTTTACTAATTGTTTCCAAAAATAGAACCCTCTACATGGGTTTCTTTACAAACTATACAAAATATAAATCTAATATTGATGTCAGTCATGTCATGCCTTCACTAACCTTCAGCTATTATATCAAAAACACCAAAACACATTAATACATTAGTAAGTTAACACTCCAACAATTCCTTGTTCAACACATTCCATAATTCACAACATGATCCTAAATTGAAAAAAGAAACTGACCTAAGTTCATAAAATAAAAACTAAACATGGATGGCTAATCACATGTTCCATCAGTGAACAAGAACAAGCATGTTCCATGTAAAAACACATGCATGGAAATGTTCATGGAGGATTTACATTAATGTGTATGTATGAAATATGCAAAAAATAATTGATCATAATCAGGTTTTAATTGTGTTTTATGTATCCGTTAACATTCTTCAATAGAGTGATTTTTGTACTCAACTAAATGTGGATGATACTGAATAATTGTGCATGTATATCATGATCAATTAGTTTCTTAAGAACTAAGATTTAATTTTTTTTTTCAATTCAAGGAGGGTCATCAAGAAGTGGAGTGAGTGGTAAAATCATCGATTGGAAATCCAATCCGTTTGATGGAGACTCTCTATTGCAAAAATATCGAGATGGACAATCCTTCTCCTAGGCACAAGATGACTTTCTATACTTTGAGAATTTGCACCTAAAATAACTCTTAGAATACATGAAAAGCTTCCTCCAAAATCTTCTCAAGAAGGTGATGAATTGGCTACTTCTCAATAAATTTCACCCTTCATCACTCAAGTTCTGATACCAAATGAGAGATCCCAATTACCTACATGCCACTCACCTCCGAGCTTAAATAGCTTATACACATGGCACATCTAGAGTCTTCTCTAAAATCAAAAGATTTCTCATATGGACACTTTGAACATATCTAATAACCTCCAAGACATGTGCTAGAGCCTTGCCTTCACGAAATGCAGGCAGATCAATGGTAGACCATGGAGGTCTAAAATCTAACATTTTATGCATTTTTCAAGCATCCTTGTGGGTCATGAACTAGAGCTTCGAAAAATATGGTCGTAGTGCAAAACCATGACTTTAGTGCATTCTCTCAAATAGTTCTTATGGTGAATATATGAACCTTTAAGATAGTTCTATAGGTGTAGGTGAGAGAATACGTTTTCAAAATTGGATGGATGTTGGCAGATGGCAATCACAGTGTCGAATTTAAATTTCTTTTGTTTGTAGAGATTTCTTTATACAAAATCATCCATACATTTAGGAATCTAAATTCTGGCCTTATAACCTATAAAAAAAACTGATGATGTTCAGGTTTCCAATCATGTGGAAAACTTGGTTTCTAGAGATAAGGCTTAGTACCTTATGGATACTTATCAACGACTAAAAGAACATAAGGAGTAGGCTAAACAATAACATAAGCATTATGCAAATCAAAACATAATTCAAAAATGAAACTTATCAATTTGATGATAAAACGTGTTACTAAGAAATAGCTTGTAAATTTCGAGAACCTATTGGAGAGGACGATAAATTTTTTACCTTATTATTCCATGCAATATCAATTCAATCACCTTCGACCTTGTGTTATCAACCACTACAAGAATGCACCCATCTTTCAATGTGCTCATGATGGGACAATATTATACTTCATCATGGACAGGAGAGAAATATAGATTAATTCGTTCATTGCTTATCGGGTTGAAATCTTGTTTGAGAGTCAAGAATTTTGAGAGGAATATTGGAAAAAATTATAAACTTGAAAGGGAGACTAAGCCTTAAATAAACTTAATCTTTTATAAAAAAAAAATGATCTCGAGAGGAAGATTGGAATAACGTTTTATATTAAAACCGTATGATTTAACGGACCCTTCTTTAGAACCCGTAGAAAACCTTTGGAAATCATCAATCAAGGTTTTTTAATTTCACAAGAGTTACCCAATTAAAACGATGAAAGAGAGCATGTATGATCCTTATGGAACTCGTCACTTGAGGAGGAGCAAAAGTGATGGAAACTATGCAAACTACCTTATATGTCAATTATCATGAGTATTTTGATACATCATTATTGGTCAATAATTTAGGAAATTTGCCATTACCATGTGTTTGGAACATGCCAAAACTCTAAGAAAGTATACTTGTTTAACGTTTTGTCTTCAAAGTCATCCTTTTTTCTTGGTCTCTCTCCCTATTAGAAGGTGACTTTAAAGTGGAAATGACAAATATATTTTTTAAAAAAGGATATCAAGGATTAATTAAAGAGAAAGAATGTAGCTTTTTTCAGACATATTTAGAAAGAAATAAAGGCATATCTAGTTTTTAGAGAGAGAATGAAGTTGAAGCTAGCTGCGAGAAAGGTTTGTACACAAAAAAAATTGTATTAGAATGATTTATTCTCCGATGTTACATCACATGTTTATACTTTTATTTTGAAATTTCATGGACCCTTAGCCATGCCATATTATATACCCATCTACTTGTTATGTTATAAACCTTTACAAAATTCTTGGTATTGAACAAATAAATTTATTTGTTCTTTCAATTTTGAGATAAGGAAATAAACTATTGTTGAATTCATCTATAGACATGACATCGCCAAGTTTGGGATTTTTCTTAAGTTTATCTCGGCTCATTCTCAAAAACTCACATTTTATGCTTCGGACTAACAAAGAAGAGTTGATCATTGTAATTTTTCCTTTCCTTTACCACGTCGCCTATTTTATATCTAATTTACATCTTATTCATACTCATCATATATACTAACCTATCATAGGACTTTAATCATACACCTAGCAAGTAGTGGAATTACATCAAGCACATGGTATTGTCCTACAGGGAAACAATTTCTCATATATGTATACAATGGAATTCTCTTATTTTCAATGTGCATCAATCATTCTAGATGGTTAATTTACTAGATATAAGGTATTTAAAAGGGATGGGAAATCCAATATTCTCATTATTACACGTATAAAAGAAAGTAATTTAAAACATGTTTCTTTGGATACTATTAGAGTAAATTGTTTAGTGGTGGAAATGTTTTGTGTCAAGGACTAATTAGAAAATTTGAAGCGTCGATATATATATATGTTAAAGTTTGTAGTAGTAAAACTTCTATATGAAAAGATTTTCCATTACTGGAAAGATTGAAGTGCACCTCTATTAATATGTTGAACCATTTTTTCAGAAAGCAGTGTTTGAAATCCTTGTTGTCTCATTTGTCATTTTTGTTTCCTATTTATGATGTTTTAAGGCATATCCTGCTTGAAAAAATTGATATTCAAGTAGTTGGTTAAGAACGTTGTATAACTAGACCAAAATGATCGACACCAAGGCCAATGAACCTAGGGGATCTAGTTTGAGGCTGAAGTTTATTTTTTTTAAGAACTTGTTGTTCTGAATATCCTTTTCCAAGCAAGATGACTAACATATTGATTAACGTTTCAGGTCATGCACATTTTGTCAAAGCTTTACTCATCAGTGGGGCCAACTTTCCCTCTCGCAACACACAGACCTCACCATCTCTCATCACTACTCGATCGTTATCACTTTCCAACCTTTCACCAAGATCTATAAGGCTCCTTGGTTTCATGCCAGTACAACATCCTTCTCTCTCTCCCCTCCATCCATCATGAAATTGCTGATGTGTGGAAGGAGGTGTTCGCCTCAGGCTCGTCCCCAGCCATGTTGGAGACGTGCGGTCGATAAGTCATGATAGATCATGATTAGATCTAGGAAGATGCTCGAGACTGCGTGGCGAGCTCGTAGAGAAGCTCTTTATCAGAAGTGAACAAAGGAAAATCTCAATCCTAGAAAGGTCTACGAAAAATCAGAGCGATGCTGACATATGAAGAAGAAATACAAAGGAAAAATTTGCAAATCTTCTTCAAGGAGTGGTGGGCTCGCAAAGCTAACAAACCCACCAAAGAGATGTATTGTATCCTTAAAAGGAAACACAAAAGAGAATTGATCCGCCTATTGCTAGACTCAAATGGCAATGTATGCAATACGCAAGAAGATAATTTTGGAATCTTTGAAGGGCACTTCAGGGGACTCCTCGGGACCTTGAGTCCCCTCCTCCACCATAGAAGGGACTGCATGGAAGCCATATCTAGGGTTTCCCCCCACCGGATACCACTCAACCTTCGTTCCTTGCTTGATGCCCCAATCTTAGAAGCAGAAATCATTGAAGTCATTGAATGCCCTCCCTTGTGGTAAAAGTCGAGGCCTTGACGGGCTCACTAATGAGTTCTTTAAATCCCTCAAGTTGGTGGTCGCCACCCCTCTTCATCCATTATGGCAAGAGGTGCTCAAGTTTGGCGTGCTACGAACTTGTCTCAACAATGGCATTATCAAGTTAATACACAAACAAGGGGAAAAGAATAGAATAGAGAATTTTGGTCCTATTAAAATGCTCCAAACGGGATATAAGATCATTGCCAAAGTCATTACCAACAGAATATCTAGCCATTTGAGAGCATGGTTAAGCGAAGGTATCATCAATGGCAGGTCAATTTTGGAAACCATTATAGATATCTGGGAAGGTCTTGACTTTGCAAAGGAGTCAAAACAAGATGTGGTCTTCTTCGAGATGGACTTTGATAAAGCCTACGTTAGGCTGGAATGGGACTATATTCTGCAGTTGCTTAAAGATGTTGGATGTAGTAAAAAATTCACCAAGATGATCACAACCCTTCTAAGAAATGCATCCACCCAATTTAACGTTAATGGCAAACTTTCAAAGGTGACCAAACTTAGAAGATCTATCAAACAAGGGTGCCCATTGGCTCCCCTTCTCTTTGCCATTGCCATAGAAGGGTTTAGCAAGCTGGTGGAGCATCAGGTCGAAGCTAGCAATATCAAAGGCCTCCATTTGCCTCATGACCATGGCCAGATGACCATTAGACTTTTTTGCCGATGTTATGAATAGGTTTGTCCACAACGATAGTACGAGCCTAGAAATGTTCAAGAGGTGGCTCGATACTTTTTGTGAAGCCTTTGGATCCATAATCAACCACTCTAAGACTGCCTTTAGAGCTATTGTAGGGTCACAACCCGACCTTCTCATCGATCATGGCTGTCAAATCATTCCGCAAGGCCAATTTTTTTGGCTTCTTGGGATTCCCTTGGGGTTTGGTGTCTCTATGGAGCAGCGGTGGAACTCGGTGCTCGCCAGACTCGAAAACAAGCTAAACTATTGGAGAGGTATGCAAATCAATCTCGCCGGTGCTATGGTTATCAACACGTTCTTCTTATCATCGACCATTTACTTCCTTTCTTGTTGGAGACCGAAAGAGCAAGATCTCTCCAAATTGGATATTTTATGTAGAAACTTCCTTTAGACGGGTGACCACAATAGGAGGGGGTGCCTAAAATCAGGTGGTCCATCTGCACCAGCCAAATAGATAGTGGGGGCCTTGGAATTCTGGACATTAGGTGCATGGCTAACAAAATTGCAGCAAAATGGATGATTAAGGCTTGGTTCAATGTGGAGGCCTCGTGGGCCAATTTGATCTTCAAAAACAAGAATGATTTGGCTCTCATGGGTTTCCCAAATTGGAAGAATCTTGACATCTTGACCTTGTTGGGTACAATTCTAAAAGTAAAGGCTATCACCTGTATCATCCATAGACTAAATGCATTTTGGTTAGCCGTGATGTTTTTGTGGAAGATGCTACTCAACCATTGTTTTCATGTACTAAGGAGACATGTGTTAGCTCCAAAGACATGTATGGTACTTTGCTGCCTCTTTTTACAGGTGGATAGTCTAGCGCTGGTCATAATGAGGCAACTTCTTAGCCTTTGCACGTTTCATATGATGATGCATATCCTCCCTTTTTTTAAGCAAATTTACATGATGCACTTGTTGGTGAGAGATCTGATATTGAGGAGGCAAAAACTATGCCAAAATTGTTGGTGCAAACTTTGCGTGACAACAAATTAGATGCACCTCTTTCATATTGTACGTGATTAGACTCTCATAGTTCCTCTTTTGCATGAGATTGCTATGTTATGGCTGCATCTAGTCTTTGTGATGAGACTGAGCCTGTTTTTGATCAAGCAGTACAAAATTTACAAAATTGGATGGCTGCTATGCAATGTGAATATGATGCTATAATGAAGAATGGTACTTGGTCTTTATGTGACTTGCCTCTTGGCAAGAAGGCCATTGGCACATACCTACTAAGTGGGTATACTAGCTGAAGTGTAGACGTGATGGTACAGTTGACAGGTATAAGGCTAGGTTTGTTGCAAAGGGTTATGTAGAGGAAAGAGACATTGATTTTGATAAAGCCTTTGCTCATCATGGTCATTAAAACAACGTTTTTGAATGGTGCCTTGCATGAAGAAGTGTATGTTTTTGAGCCCCCTAGCTTTGTGCAGAAGGCATGAAAACCAGGTGTGCAGGTTAAAGAAGGCATTATATGTTTTAAAGCAACCAACACGTGCTTTGTATGGAAAGATACATGCCTATCTGATCGCACATGGTTTTGAGAACAGTCCAATTGAAAGCACCTTATAAGTCAAGCATGCTAATGATGTACTTCTTATCATTGTGGTGTATATTCATGACATGCTGCTCACTGCTGGTCCTCATGAGAAGCATATTGCTGATTTCAAGGCTGATTTACATGCCTTAATTGAGATTTTTGATTTGGGGAATTTGCATCATTATTTGGGCATTCAGTGTATGCACATTGATGGTGGAGTGGCTTTGTTTCAAGCGAAATATATTGACACATTATTGCAACATTTTGGCCTTGAAGACTGTAAACCTATTGCCATTCCTATGGAGATAGGTTTATGACTGAGCCTTCATGATGCTGGAGATGCATTTGATATTGTTCTCTATCAGCAGGCTATTGGATGCTTGATTTACTTATGCATTAATTGGCTAGATATTCACTTTGCTGTTTCACACATGAGCAGGTTTATGCATTGCCCAAGAGTCAAACATTGGTAGGTGGTTAAGCACATTTTTTGATACTTGAGTGGTACTCGTCTACTTGGGTTGTTTTATCTGAAGGGGGGATCACTACCGCCAAAATTGCATGCTTTTTCTAACTCTGATTGGGCTCGTTACTATCACACTCAAGTGTCTACTAGTGGCTTTTGCTTCATGCTTCGTAGCTCATGTATATCTTGGTTGAGCAAGAAGAAGCCTACTATGGGCACTTCTTGTTGTGACATTGAGTATAGGGCAGCTTTCACAGTGACTCTTGGGTGTGTGTGCTCAAATGCCTTATGGCTGATTTGGGTTCTGCTCAATCTTCTGCCACCACCATCTTCACTAGCAGTCAGAGTGCATTGGCAATCGCGAGGAACCTTGTGTTCCATGCTCACACTAAGCACATTGAGGTGTATTATCATTATCTTAGGGGAAGGTTCTCTGCTAGGGAGATCAGCTTGGCCTATGTGCCCACGTAGGAGAACATTGCAGACCTTTTCATAATGGCACTGCCTGGGTAGAAGTTTGAAGCTTTCCACAAAGATTTGGGCTTACTTGCTTTTGTGGAGTGATTTCCACATAGCTTGGCACTTCATTATACATGAGTGCCAGCTCCTTGTTCAGTGCATCACTCCCAAGGGGATTTGCTGATATATTTAGGTAGTGATGTGTGTGAACACACTAGAACCATCGGAGCACTTTTTTCCCTCTTTAGGAGGATTTTTCACCCAGCTTATATATACCCCTATTGCCCTAACAACCTACTTATCTTTGTACATTCTATAGAACTACATATAGTATTGTGTGTTGTGCTCCAAGCTTCTTCATCTTCTTTGTGATGTTCGCGTGCTTCTGCACACGTCTAACTCCAACACAAATGCCAATGCGTTCTTTTTTTTTTTTTTTTTTTTTTTTAAAGGAAGTTCGGCAATAGCCTACTCTCCCGGACTTGAATTAAATTAAGAAACAAAGGTACAATAGAAGGGGACTAGTGCCCACGGGACCCCCCAAATCCCACAAAGTAGGGGAAATTTGATTGAATCCTAGGTTGCATTACAGAGAAGGTTAATCACCCTCTCATCGCCCTCATGCGGGGCCCACTTGGGTTTGAGCTTGTTGTTGATCAAAAGGAGAACTTGATGGTGTCTGAAGGGGGGCGACTTCTTACTGTTAACGATCCTTTTGCCCAGGAGGAATAGTGATTTCTCAATCGACCACTCCCTAGGGGGATCGCCGAAGTTGAGAGCACACCTCTCCCGCCAAATTTTCCACAGGACTTCCCCTCTGATGGCGTTCCAGAGAGTCGCAGAGCAGCCGATCGCTTCTCCCAAAAGGACTTGTTTCCAACTAAGCTGTTTTTGAAGTCTGATTTTCATTCCAACCGTCTGCCAGATTCTGTAGGAGTTGGGGCAAGTAAGGAAGATGTGTGGGACATCTTCGATAGCACGGTGGTAGCGTTTGCACCAAGGAGGGATCCCACAAAGTTTGCTAGCCTTATGGTTGGTCCAAATTCCTCGATGAAGAATTTGCCATAAGAGGACAGACTTCTTAATCTCAATAAGGGGGTGCCAGATACCCATGAATTTCATGTCCCACCGAAGCCGCGTCCAAGACAGGCACCACTTCTTGTTGAGGCTGATCTGGATGTCAGCCGTTTCTTTGATGTTCGGGATTTTGAGTAGGCTATTTCCGTTGTGTCATTTGAGACCAAGCGAGTTCGGTGTGTCGTGTCCCATGAGAAGGCGCATCTTGTGGCGATCCCAAGCGAGGCATCTGCTTTGCAAAGTGTTCCATTCTTCGTAGGAGATGTTTATGCGAGGGTCAATATCCTCGAAGTTGATCCAGTTGTTGGTGTCATGTTTCCAGAGGTGTTTCCATTTTTTGAATCCTTTGTTCCATAGCTTCTTGGCATTTTGAATGTTCCATGACTCCACACTCCGGATGCCATGTATCGGAAACTAGATAGAGTCGTTTTGTCTAATTCCGGCCGCCCACTTCCAGTCCTCACTAATTCTTGTGAAGCTTTTGACTTTATTCCAGCCCTTCCAAAGGGAGCACACGAGATTGGATCCTTTCGGGAAGATGGGGATCGGGGAGAAAAGCACGGTCATGATGTCAAGATTCTTCCAGTTCGGGAACCCGGTGAGGGCCAACTCATACTTGTTTCTGAAGATCAGCTTGGCCCACGAGGCCTCCCTATTGCACCAAGCCCTAATCATCCATTTGGCTGCCAGTTTGTTAGCCATACACCCAATGTCCAGGATACCAAGCCCCCCGCTATCTCTCGGGCTAGTGTAGATGGCCCATTTGATTTTAGGCACCCCTCTTCTGTTATGATCGCCCGTCCAAAGAAAGTTTCTACAAATACTATTCAGTTTGGATAGGCGTTGCTCATTCGGTCTCCAACAGGAAAGGAAATAGATGGTAGAAGAGAGGAGGAACGTGTTGATAACCATCGCACGCCCAGCGAGATTGATTTGCATACCTCTCCAGTAGTTCAGTTTGTTTTCGAGTTTAGCCAACACCCAGTTCCATCGCTGCTCCATAGATACGCCAAACCCCAAGGGGATTCCAAGAAGTCGAAGGATTTGGCCCTACGGAATGATTTGACAGCCATGATCAATGAGAAGGCCAGGATGCTGTCCCACAATAGCCCTGAAGGCGGTCTTGGAGTGGTTGATTTTGGATCCAGAGGCATCACAAAAGGTAGCAAGACACCTCCAGAAAGTCTCCAGGCTGGTATTATCATTGTGGACGAACGCGTTCATATCATCAGCAAACAGTCTCATGATGATTTGACTGTGGTTGTGAGGCAGCCGGAGGCCTTTGATATTGGCAGCCTCCACATGATGAGCCACAAGTCTGCTCAGCCCCTTAGTGGCGATGGCAAAAAGAAGGGGGGCCAGAGGGCATCCTTGTCTAATCGATCTTCTAAGATGGATCGCCTTCGAAAGTTTGCCGTTAACGTTAATTTGGGTCGTTGCGTTTCCGAGAAGGGTCACGATTATCTTGGTGAATTTCTGACTAAGTCCGAGATCTTGGAGCGACTGCAGAATATAGTCCCATTCTAGCCTGTCGTAGGCTTTGTCAAAGTCGATCTTGAGGAAAACCACATCTTGATTAGACTCATTTGCAAATTGAATACCTTCCCAAATATCCATAATGGTTTCCAGGATAGACCTGCCTTTGATGAAACCTTTTTGGTCCTCACTAAGACAAGATCTCAGGTGGCACGAGAGTCTGTTGGCAATGACTTTGGCGATGATCTTGTATCCTGTTTGGAGCATCGTAATAGGCCGCCAGTTCTCGATTTTGTTCTTTTCCCCCTTCTTGTGTATCAACTTGATAATTCCATTATTTAGACAAGAAGGAAGAGCACCAAACTTTAGCGCTTCTTGCCAAACCATCCGAAGAGGGGTGGCAACCACCAGCTTGAAGGATTTAAAGAACTCGTTAGTGAGTCCGTCGGGTCCCGGGCTTTTACCGAGGGGGAGGGCATCAATGACCTCAATGATTTCTGATTCCGAGATAGGGGCATGAAGAAGGGAGTGGAGGTTGGGTGGTATCCTCCGGGGGGAAACCCTAGAGATGGCAGCCATACAGTCCCTTCTATGGTGGGAAAGGGGGTTCGAGGTTCCCAGGAGTCTCGTGAAGTGCCCCTCGATGATGCCAAAATTATCTTCTTTCGAATTGCAAACGTTGCCATGTGGGTCTAGCAGTAGGGGGATCGACTCTCTGCTGTGTTTCCTTTTAAGGATACGACACATCTCTTTGGTGGGTTTGTCGGCTTTGCCAGCCCATCACTCCTTGAAGAAGATTTGCAAGTTTTTCCTTTGTAATTCTTCCTCGTATCTCAACACTGCTCTGATTTTCCTGAGGCCTTTCTGGGCTTGTTGTTTTCCTTTGTTCACTTCCTCCTCGAGCCGCCAGAGTCTGTGGTAAAGGGCTTCCCTACGAGCCCGCCGCACCGTCTCGAGCATCTTCTTAGTTCTGATCATGATCTTACGAGACTTGTCGACCGCACTTCTCCAGCACTTGGCAGGGGCCAAGCTAGAGGCGAATGCCACTTTCCACACATCGGCAATTTCTTGGTGTACAGAAGGGATAGAGAAGGTGGTTGCGTTGGCATGGAACCACGGAGCCTTGCGGATTTTGTTGGAAGGTTGAAAAGTGATAACGATCGGGTAGTGATCAGAGATAGTGAGGTCAGTGCGTTGCGTGATGGTAGGGTGACCCCACTGTTGAGTAAAACTCTGGGAGATGTAGCATCTATCGAGTCTAGCTTTCCTCAGGTCCTCGCCCGCTTGGAGATTCGACCAAGAAAAGCCACTAGAGTCTTTGAACTCAATCAAATCCAAGTGGAGTTTGGTCATGTCCCACGTTTCTTTCTCCCGACTGTCGATGACCCTGCCCTTGCCCATCCATCTGTCCATCGGGTCTTCCACCATGTTGAAGTCTCCACAAATAAGCACGTTGTGGGGAAGTGAGTCTAAGGAAGCCCAAGTGTTCAGTCTCTCCAAATCCTCGTTAGGGGCGTACAAAGAAACCATAGTAACACAAAGGGGAGCACCAAAAGAGACAGCAATCCAACGGTGACTTACATCTTCAATGGAGTTTTCAAGCTTTTCAAACCAGAGTTGTTTAACACCAATAACCGTTCCTCCAGACCCCCCCTGGTGCTTCGTTGGGATCCACACATGGGCCGAGGAGATCTGTCTGAGCCGCTTCTGGAGGTCTTCTCCGTCAATTTTAATCTCTTGAATACATATAAAGTCTGGGTTTAAGCTAATGTCGCGAAGCCATTGACCAATGATGGTCGCTCTTGAGGGGTCGGTTAGCCCTCGAGCATTTAGCGAGATGACAATCATTTTTGCATTGATCCCTCTTTGCGGGAGGGAGCTTTGTCCTTTCTTCTCTTGACTTCGTCTTTCTTTTTCGCTGGGATCTGATCCCGACTTAGAAGTCGGTTCTTGTGGGGGCTTTTCCAGGGTAGCTCCATAGGCTGTTTTCCTTTGCGGGATGTCCCTTGCTGGGGAGACTTGGGCCCCGTGCTCAGCACCGTTTCCGGGATCGTCGATCCAATGATGGAACTTTCACTATCCATGTTGTCTTCGTTACTAGTGGTGAAACCATCTTCTTTGCTTGTAGTGTAGCCCTCCTGGGGGGTTTCTTTATTGTCATGGATCTCTACGGCTTTGTCGTAGGTGTCTATCTCAAGTAGCTTCCCACCTGGGTAGTCAAGCTCATTGATCTCCTTTTCTAGATTGCAATACAAATTGTTGTAGGGGGTAGGCGGCAGGTTGTTTTTCTCACCGTTGGCCCTAGGGCTTCTTTTCCTTCTTCTTCTAACTTCCATAAAGCCATCAGCATGAGCTTGCGGATTAAGGAGGCCCTTGCCTTCCCCCTCCATGGTCGAGTGGGTCAAATCGCCAATGTTGTCTTGAGCGGTTTTGGAGGCTTCTTGAAAGCGCTTGTTTTTTTGCCTGAGAGGGCAATCTTTAATCCTGTGACCTTGCTGGCCACAACGAAAGCACGCGTTGGGAAGGTTTTTGTATGTGATTTCCTGTTCCCATACATCTCCTTCGCCCATGTCCACTTTGATCATTGAAGGAAGCGGCGAACTGAGGTCGGCCTCGACACAGATTTGGGGGTGCCACCTAGCATTGAACGAGTGTCTTGCACCTTCATAGATGAGACCACCAACGTCTTCGCGTGAAGCCAGCGGCTTGCCGATAGGAGAGACAATGTCCCACACGAAGTTGTACAAGAAGTAAGGAAGGTTAGGGAGCTCAACCCAAAGAGGGTACCGAAGCGACTTCGATTTGTCGGGAGTAAAGTCCGGGGACCATCTGAATAGGCAGAGGGTCGCCCGACCGAACTGCCAGGTGCCAACGCTAAGGGCTTGGAACGCCATCTCTTCATTTTCAAAGACTAGCAGCATGTGGTTCGCTGGTAAGAACTGACATTTGCTAACAATTAGTCCTCGAGGGAACCACTCTTTTCGAAGCCATTGTCGCACAGTTTCTAGCGGGGGCCTAGGGCCAAACACTTGGCCGACGAGGCAAAATTTCTTGAGCTCCTCCTGAGCCGACAAAACTGCGGGTCTACTGAGGGAAACAATGGGGGATTCAAAACTTTCGGATGCCCTAGGGGCGGCACACGACCCCCCCTCCAGCAGAGCGGCCAGGATATCGGTCTCCCTAGGGGGAGGGGCCCGATTACTTTTGACGAGAGAGGATGAAGCCACATCCATGGCCAAAAGGAAACAGCACCCACTTTAGCTCCTTGAATTTACTTTTGCATTGAGAAGCATCTTGAAAAGCCCGAAAATCCCACAATAAAAGTAGCTCTCTTCTCCTTTTTTTTCGAATCTTTTCTCTTTTTCTTTTTTTTTTCTTCTTTTCTTTTTCTTCTTTCTCTTTTTTTTCTTCTCTTCTCTTCTTTTTTTCTTCTTTTTTTTTCTCTTTTTTTGGGGGACTTCTTTTAATAATTCAATCGAGGGAAACGAGGCCACTTAATGACGACCAAAAGCTAGAGAAGTAAGTAGATTCCCTCCTGACTACAGAATTGAAACCTCATAATGAAGGCTCTCACCAAAGGAGGCTCGCGAGGGTGGCGCTTCCGGAATTTGCTATCTCTGACTTAGTTAGGAAGCGCCACCAAAGACGAAGTCCGAGCAAGAAGACAAGGGACTAGGAGCTCCAGGATAGACGAGGGAGTTGCTTTCCAACCACGCGCAACTTAGTTCACTGTCGAGCACGACGGTCAGAAGCCTCCAGCGAGAGCAACTATTTTAACTCACAGACGGTAAGTTCACCACTGAAAAAGCCAGCACGGATCCGACTGGGGCCCACTTTCAAAGGAGGAACGCACAAACCAGGAGCAGCCGCCAGCCGCCAAAGGGAAGCAAACCATCAATCGCGGCGATGAACCGGCGTCCAAAACCCATCAATCGTGGAAGGGCCCATTCATCGCGGCGATAGACGAGTCTCCAATCCATCAATCGCGGAGAAAAAGCGGGTTCACAAAACCATCAATCGCGAGCAAAAACCATCAGTCGTAGAAAGACCCGTCAATCGCGGATGGACCCGTTAATCGCGGCGATAGACGAGTCTCCAATCCATCAATTGCGGAGAAAGAGCGGGTTCACGAAACCATCAAACGCGAGCAAAAACCATCAATCGCGAAAAGACCCGTCAATCGCGGAAAGCCCCGACTGTCGCAAAAAACCATTGGAGTGACGGAAATATTGCTAGCGCGCGGCCGTCTTGTGATCTGTTGGAGGTGTCGAATCCTGCTCAAATTACGCCATGAAGCTTCAAGTCAGCGTCATTCCCTACCTCGTCGTCAGTAAGAATCAATATGCCGCCTGAAGAAATACAATACCCCGTCTTGTTACTCAGCGTGTATACTGCTTTAATGGCGTCGAATGCAACGAGCAGAAAATCAGTCCGCCATAGCCGCGCAGAGCACCCATGTTGTATAATCATATAGATGCTTGTTTGGCATCCCTGCTAACCACATAAATGCTTGTTTGTTTATGATGAGTGTTTGCACGTTTATCATAAGGAACCATTCAACTGTGTAGGGAAATCTCATACCCCCTCTTAGAGAGCAAACACACAGAGGGTAACAGAAATATTAATGATCGTGAAGAGGAGCTCTTCTCTAGAGGATCCTTTTTGATGCCGTATCCAATTTCAATGATTGCATACTTTGCACAC
This sequence comes from Ceratopteris richardii, assembly GCA_020310875.1. Classification (NCBI taxonomy): domain Eukaryota; kingdom Viridiplantae; phylum Streptophyta; class Polypodiopsida; order Polypodiales; family Pteridaceae; genus Ceratopteris; species Ceratopteris richardii. The sequence continues at coordinate 158,598,171 of CM035419.1, read as the reverse complement.
TTGTGGATCCTGTGAGGAGGAACAATGATGATGAAATACAGTAGCAACGTCGTTGATGGCCAAATCGAATTCTTTCCCACAATATGTCATGTGACATGTCAGACACTGCAGCTTTCTCCTCTTCAAATTTGCGCCACCTTGGATCTCTTGTCTTGTTCGATCTCAGTCACCGCCTGGGTAGCAAGTATCATCATTGCAAACTCCAATGGATTACGCGGATATAATCTCTGTTGATGAAGGCTGAAGCTCACTCTGTCGACAGCTGTGGTCCTCTGAGAAAGAACAATGATTGTCCAGCAAGGATGCTAACCACATTGGTTTCTCCACTCTGTAACGGATTTTTCCCTCCCAATGCGTTCTTTTTCTTTTCAAATGTGAGATCTCATTAATAGTTCTCTTTTTGTTTGTTTTCAAGCTTTGTCTCTTCCAGTTCGGGGACCCCATGAGGGCCGAACTGGAAGAGACAAAGCTTGAAAACAAACAAAAAGAAAACAAACAAAGCTTTTCTCCCCGATCCCCGTCTCCCCGAAAGGCTCCAATCTAGTGTGCTCCCTTTGGAAGGGCTGGAATAAAGTCAAAAGCTTCACAAGAATTAGTGAGGACTGGAAGTGGGCGGCCGGAATCAGACAAAACGACTCTATCTGGTTTCCGATACATGGCATCTGAAGCGTGGAGTCGTGGAACATTCAAAATGCCAAGAAGCTATGGAACAAAGGATTCAAAAAATGGAAACACCTCTGGAAACATGACACCAACAACTGGATCAACTTCGAGGATATTGACCCACGCATAAACATTTCCTACGAAGAATGGAACACTTTGCAAAGCAGATGCCTCGCTTGGGATCGTCACAAGACGCGCCTTCTCATGGGACACGACACTCCGAACTCACTTGGTCTCAAATGGCACAACGGAAATAGCCTACTCAAAATCCCGAACATCAAAGAAACGGTTGACCTCCAGATCAGCCTCAACAAGAAGTGGTGCCTCGCTTGGACGCGGCTTCGGTGGGACATGAAATTCATGGGTATCTGGCACCCCCTTATTGAGATTAAGAAGTCTGTCCTCTTATGGCAAATTCTCCATCGTGGAATTTGGACCAACCAGAAGGCTAGCAAACTTTGTGGGATCCCTCCCTGGTGCAAACGCTGCCACCGTGCTATCGAAGATGTCCCACACATCTTCCTTACCTGCCCCAACTCCTACAGAATCTGGCAGACGGTTGGAATGAAAATCAGACTTCAAAAACAGCTTAGTTGGAAACAAGTCCTTCTGGGAGAAGCGATCGGATGCTCTGCGACACTCTGGAACGCCATCAGAGGGGAAGTCCTGTGGAAAATTTGGCGGGAGCGGTGTGCTCTCAACTTCGGCGATTCCCCCAGGGAGTGGTCGATTGAGAAATCACTATTCCTCCTGGGCAAAAGGATCGTTAACAGTAAGAAGTCCCCCCCCTTCAGACACCACCAAGTTCTCCTTTTGATCAACAACAAGCTCAAACCCAAGTGGGCCCCGCATGAGGGCGACGAGAGGGTGATTAACCTTCTCTGTAATGCAACCTAGGATTCAATCAAGCTTCCCCTGCTTTGTGGGATTTGGGGGGTCCCGTCTATTGTACCTTTGTTTCTTAATTTAATTCAAGTCCGGGAGAGTAGGCTATTGCCGAACTTCCTTTATATTAAAAAAAAAAGCTTTGTCTCTTCGCATCTTTTGTATGTTTTTTCTCTTTATAAATTTTAAAGTAGTTTTGTTAGGAAAAAGAAAGTATAGATGAATATTCTCATGCGAATAAAGATCTCAATATATATATATATATATATATATATATATATATATATATATATATATATATATATATATATATATATATATATATGTGTCTGTATGTATGTTTGTGTGTGTATATATATATATATATATATATATATATATATATATATATATATATATATATATATATATATATATATATATATATATATATAATTTTTTTATTTATAATCAAGCCTTTAAATAAAAAACCGGAAGAAACAAAAGTGTTAGAAAGAGGTACAAAAAAGCTTTAAATTCATTAATCGCTTCACGTGACATAGTCAAAGGATTTCCCTATGGATAAATCTTTTGAAACCTATCAAATTCGACTTCATTTTTTTTTTCGAAATCTCTAGAGAGCTTTGTTTCCTTAGCCATTCTGAAGCGTTGAAAAGCATCCAATATTTTCATTAAGTAAAGCTTCAGTTGTCTTGGACACTCTTCCAAACTACGACACTCTTAGGTCAAGAGAAAATGAAGTGAACAGTGTTTTCCATCCCATTGTAACATCGTTTGAACCACATATGGGCATTGTTGATTAAAATGATGTGATCAAGTCATTGTATGAGTCCATGCATGTTCATGTGTTTGGTGTACATGTTGAATAATAATAGGTCTGATATGCATTTGTGCGTGAAAATGGTCACATTGTGTGTTTGTGACATGTGGGTTGATGTGAACTCATTTCTTTTCATCACACGCGAAGTGTCTATACGTGATGAATGCATTTGTTGAGTTGTGTGCAAACTCATATGTACTTTTTGGTGTGGGTGTGTGTGTTTGTCTGTCTGTGAATGTAAATATGTTTACGTGTGTGTAATTTTCCTATTTTCATTCTGCATGCATACATGTTTTTGTGTACATGTGCTTCTGAGAATATGAAATTAAAAGACTGCAAAATGTATGCATTTTCATGGATGACTTTTTAGTGTTTTCAGGCACAGATAGAAGAGCAGCAATTCAAGATTTCCATGATCATTTGGAAAATCTAAAGGAAATCTTTGAGCAATGTCTCATAACAGGTTTAATGTTAAATCCTACTAAATGTCACTTTTTGGTCACTAGAGGCACTCTCCTTGGTCACATAGTATCTACTGAAGGGATAATGGTTGACCCTGCAAAAGTTACTGCTATCCTTTCCATGTCTATTCCACAAACCCCAAAGGAAGTGCAAAGTTTTTTGGGTCATGCAAGATACCATAGAAGATTTATACGAATGTATTCAGAAATAGCTAAGCCCTTATCAAGGCTTACCAATAAAAAGGTCCCTTTCTCATGGAGTCCTCAAGCTGAGAAAGCATTTTGTGAACTAAAATTGAGATTATGTACTGCTCCACTTTTAAGTGTTCCTAACTGGTCATTGGAGTTTCATGTACATACAGATGCCAGTCTTCATGCTGTTGGTGCAGTTTTAGCTCAACCATCATCACACAAGGTTGATAGACGTATCTCCTATGCTAGCAGGTTACTTACAAAGGCAGAAAGGAACTACAATACAACAAAAAGGGAAGGTTTGGCTACTGTATTTGCTCTTCAAAAGTTTCAACATTACCTTCTTGGTGTACATTTTATAGTCATATCTGACCATCATCCCTTGAAGTACTTGATAAACAAGCCTAGAGTGGCTAGAAGGGTTTGGAGATGGTTACTCTTATTTCAAGAATTCAATTTTGATATTCATATTAAGCTAGGAAGAGAGCTCTGAATGGCAGATCAAGTATCTAGGACTGCAATGAGCGAGAAGGCAACATGTATTAATGATGAATTGGTGGATAGTAATCTCTTCCTAGTAGCAACTCAAACTAATTGGTATGATGGAATTCTGAAGTCTCTCACTACTAGAAAACTCCCAGAACACTTAACACCTATAGAAAAGAGAAGATTACTCCTTAAAACCAAGGCGTACTCACTCATAAATGGGAATTTGTATAGATATTGCCAGGATGATATCTTGAGAAAGTGTATTTATCCAGAGGCGGTAAACCTTTTGCTTGAAGCAACACACAGTGAAGGGCATCTAAAAGGGGAAGAATTGGCTCACATAATTATCCACAAAGGATTATGGTGGCCTTATATCTACCGGGATGCAATCAAATTTGCTAAAGAATGCCACATCTGCCATAGATGTGCTCCTACTTCAACCAAATTGAATTTCCAACCATTAGTCATATCGATAGGATGTCTCCCATTTGAACGATGGGGGTTGGTAAGCTAGGATGCTCACCGACACTATCTTATATTCCAATGCCAAATTAAATTGTGTGAATATGATACAAACATAAAATATTTGTATCTAGGTAGAAATAGCAAGAAGATACAAGAAATTGTGTGCATAGTTCCTAAGAAGTATCAAGTGTGTGTGTGTGTGTGAATATGGAGAATATGAATAGTTTAGAATTGTACTATAGAAAACACGAATTTTGATTATCATAAATTAGAAATTAGAGAATAAACAAGTAAAGATAGATGTAGAATATTCACTCATGTTGGCTAATAAGAAATCCTCCATATCTCTCCAGATGTAGAACATAAGTCTTTGAAGATTATAGAGATCTTCCTCTAAGAGGTTTTCCTCCTTGAACACCTTCAGGTTGAACTCCTTGAGTCAGGCTATGTCTGATGCAGATGTACATGATGCACTTATTAATGAGAGAGCTGATATTGAGCAGGCAAGAACGATGCCAAAATGGGTGGTGTAGACCTTGCATGACAACAAATTAGATACACCTCTGTCATATCGTACTCGATCAGCCTCTCATAGTGCCTCTTTTGCATCAGATTGCTATGCTATGGCTGCATGTAGTCTCTATGATGAGAATGAGCCTGTTTTGTTTGATGAAGCACAAAATTCAGAAAATTGGATGGCTGCTATGCAATCTGAATATAATGCAATAATGAAGAATGGTACTTCGTCTTTTATGTGACTTGCCTCCTAGCAAGAAGGCCATTGGCACTAAGTGGGTATACAAGCTGAAGCGTAAACCTGATGGTAGAGTTGATAGGTATAAGGCTAGGCTTGTTGAAAAGGGTTATGTGCAGGAAAGAGGCACTGAGTTTGATGAGACCTTTCCACCTACATGCTGTATGACTATTGTTTGGAGCATTTGTGCACTTGCAGCCCATCATGGTTGGAATGTACATTAGTTTGACCTTAAAACTACATTTCTGAATGGTGACTTGCATGAAGAAGTGTATGTTTTTCAGCCCCATGGCTTTGTGTAGAAAGGGCATGAAAACCATGTTGATATATTTAGGTAGTGATGTGTGAGAACACACTAGGACCGCCGGGGCACTTTTTTCCCTCTTTAGGAGGATTTTTCCCCTGACTTGTATATACGCCTATTGCCCTAATGGGCTACTTATCTTTGTACATTCTCTAGTAATACATTCACTATTGTGTCTTTGTGCTCCAATCTTCTTCTTCTTCCTTGTGCTGTTTGCCTGCTTCCGCAGACATCTATCTCCAACAATTGGTATCAGAGTAGGTTGTCGCTTCATCTAGGGAACCGTCGACACTCCTCCATTTGCAGTTTCAGATTTGCATGAGATTTGGTGAGCATACTCAAGGTGTTTCCTAGATCAAAACAACTTCATTTTGTGGTGTCGAAATCGCGATATGAGCTTTCGGCCTCCAAACGCAGTATCACAACGCTTGTGTAGGCTATTTTATCTTTTTGTGCGAAAGGTATATACCTGTTTCTGTTCGCTAGTATAAGCATCTCAAAGTCTGCTATAGGTTTAGTAGAACTCGTCTGGGCAGTTCTGTTCAACTTTTTCAGATACAGTCAATTTTCTGCATCAAGGTATTTTAGTCACCGACCATGGCTGAAAGTAGTGATGTATTCCGTATGTTGGCTGTTGAGGATAAGTTGGATGGTACCAACTACCCATTATGGGCTTATATGATGCGACATGTATTGGTTGCAAAAGGATTGTGGAACATTGTGCAGGGTGTTAAAAGACGTCCTGTTACACCTCTAACTACAGGTACTGCAAATACAGGTGCTGGAGTTGATGAAGATGGTGTCGAAGATGATATTCCGTGGATTCCTATTCGTGCTGTTGTTTGTGTTGCTTCTACTATAGAGCACATTCGGTAGGATGGCAGAGATGCCCAAGCACATGCATTGATAGCTTTTTCTGTCAAACGTGCAATTATTCCTCACATTCGCTCTTGTAGAACAGCTAAGGATGCTTGGGATACACTTATCACATTGTACCAAGCTAAGAATGAGGCTCGTGTTGCTTACCTTTGAAAACAATTGGAGAGTGAGTACATGAATGAAGGTGATTCTATGGAAAGTGTCCTAACGAAGATCAAAGACTTGAAGGAACAACTGATTTTTGCTGATGAGGTTATACCAGATAGCTCACTTGTGCAGACCGTTCTAAATGGTCTTCCTCATTCATATTGGAGTTTTGCTTCTACTCTTCAGTTGATGATGAAAGGCAATCCAAATGCCTTATCATTTGAGGAGTTAGTCTCTGTTCTGTTGCATGAAGATCAGTCAAGGCAAAACTGGTCCATTATGCCAGTTGCAGATCAAGCTTTCCTAGCTAGTCAGAATGGCAAAGGAAAATGGAGCTCTTCAAGTAGTAAGTAGAAATCTGCTAATTCTGCATATTCGAAGAAGGAAGATAAAGATGAGAAGAAATCAAAAAAGCAGAAATTGTTTTCTAAGTACTGTAAAGGGAATGATCATATCATAAAGAACTGTCCAAAACTAGCTGCAAAAGAGGCAAAGAAGAAAGAGGCTGGAATGGTTGTTGCAAAGGCCTCTACACAAAAAATAGAGTCTGCAAATCTTGTGCACAAAGAAGAATGTCTGCAGTTTTGACCCATCTTCTCATGATCAGTGCATGTCTGAAGTAGACTCAGATGTTTGGTATTTCGACAGCGGGGCAACCAAACATATTACCTCACAGCGCAGTTTCTTCTCTTCACTCAAGCCTGCCCCTATAGGGAATACTATCACATGGGCTAACAACTCCTCTTATCCTGTTATGGGAGTTGGTAAGATCATTTTGACTACTTCTGATGGTAGTTCTTTCACCTTGTCAGATGCTTTATTTGTCGTAGGGATCAAGGAGAATCTGTTATCAGTTTCTGCATTAGCTAAGATTGGCTTGGTTGTGATATTTTTTGATGACAGATGTAGAGTTCACGATCTTTCAAATGGCAATGTGATTATTGCTTCTGGCATTTTATGTCGCGGGCTGCATAAGCTCATAGACTATGAAGGATCTGTAAATAATTTGGCATGTGCAGTAAATGATTCTTAGGCTATGTCACATGCAAAGCGTTGGCATGTAGGCTTTGGTCATCTGAATTTTGCTAGTTTGCTATGCAGAAATCCCAAATGGTTGTCTTGTTTGCCCAAACTTGAGGCACCTGGAAAACATGTTTGTGAAGGCTGTATTGTGGGCAAAATGCAGCGTTCGTCCTTTCCAAAAGATGGTTTAGTTCGGGCTACTCAGAAATTGTAGCTTGTACATAGTGATGTCTGTGGTCCTATGCAGACACCTTCTTTTGTAAATTACCTTTACTTCGTGACTTTCATTGATCATTTTTCCAGGCATGCATGGGTATATCCACTCAAAGCAAAGTCCGAAGTGTTCATGTGCTTTAAACAGTTTTTGGTTTTGGCTAAAAATCTGTCCACATGTAAAATGGGTACCCTCCATTTTGATCGAGGGGGGGAATATATGTCTTCTAATTTTAATGCATTTTTGGCTAAACGTGGGATAAAAAACCTGTGTACAGTGCCGTATACACCTCAACAGAATGGAGTTACTAAAGGAAAGAACAGATCACTCATAGAGATGGCGAGGTGTATGGTCAAGAGTCAGGCTTTACCTCATAGTTTCTGGCCTGAGGCTGTCATGTGTGCAGCATATGTACTGAACAAGTGTCCCACTAAAGCACTGCAGTCTATCACTCCATATGAGGCTTGGCATGATCGTAAGCCATCTGGTTCTCATCTACGTGCTTTTGGTTGTTTGGCATATGCACTAGTGCCTGAACAACATCACAAAAAATTGGATGATAAGGCAGTAAAAATGTATTTTTGTTGGGTACAGTTCTCAAAGTAAAGGCTATCATCTGTATCATCCATAAACTAAACGCATTCTGGTTAGCCGTGATGTTGGTCCTAATGAGGCAACTTCTCAGCCTTTGCAGGTTTCATATGATGATGAAAATCATTCCATTTCTGATGCAAATTTACATGATGCACTTGTTGATGAGAGAGCTCATATTGAGGAGGCAAAAACTATGCCAAAATGGCTGGTGCAGACTTTGCGTGACAACAAATTAGATGCACCTTTTTCATATCGTACTCGTTCAGGCTCCCATAGTGCCTCCTTTGCATCAGATTGCTATGCTATGGCTGCATCTAGTCTCTGTGATGAGAATGAGCCTGTTTCTTTTGATGAAGCACATAATTCAGAAAATTGGATGGCTGCTATGCAATCTAAATATGATGATATAATGAAGAATGATACATGGTCTTTATGTGACTTGCCTCCTGGAAAGAAGGCCACTGGCACTAAGTGGGTATACAAGTTGAAGCGTAAACCTGATGTTACAGTTGACAGGTATAAGGCTAGGCTTGTTGCAAAGGGTTATGTGCAAGAAAGAGGCATAGATTTTGATGAGATCTTTGCACCTAAATGCCGTATGACTACTGTTCGAAGCATTTGTGCACTTGCAGCCCATCATGGTTGGAATGTACATCAGTTGGACATTAAAACAACATTTTCGAATGGTGACTTGCATGAAGAAGTGTTTTTCAGCCCCGTGGCTTTGTGTAGAAAGTGCATGAAAACCAGGTGTGCAAGTTAAAGAAGGCGTTATATGGTTTAAAGCAAGCACCACATGCTTAGTATGAGAAGATACATGCCTATCTGGTTGCACATGGTTTTGAGAACATTCCAACTAAAAGCACCTTATATGTTAAGCGTGCTAATGATGTGCTTCTGATCATTGTTGTCTAAGTTGACGACATGCTGCTCACTAGTCCTATTGAGAAGCATATTGCTGATTTCAAGGCTGATTTGCATGCCTCATTTGAGATATCTGATTTGGGGCATTTGCATCACTATTTGGGCATTCAGTTTATGCAAGTTGATGGTGGAATGGCTTTGTGTCAAATGAAATATATTGACACATTATTGTAGTGTTTTGGCCTTCAAGACTGTAAGCCTATTGCCACTCCTATGGAGACAGGTTTACGATTGAGTCTTCATGATGCTAGAGATGCATTTGATCCTGTTCTCTATCAACAGGGTGTTGGATGCTTGATTTACTTATGCATTACTCAGCCAAATATTTAGTTTGTTATCTCATAGATGAGCTGGTTTATGCATTGCCCAAGAGTCACGCATTGGAAGGCGGTTAAGCGCATCTTTCGCTACTTGAGTGGTACTTGGCTACTTGGGTTGTTTTATCCCAAGGGGGGATCACTACCAGGAGATTTGCAAGATTTTTCTGACTCTGATTGGGATGGTTTCTATGAAACTCGTGTGTCCACTAGTGGCTTTTGCTTCATGCTTGGTAGCTCATGTATATCTTGGTTGAGCAAGAAGCAACCTACTATGGTCACTTCCAGTTGTGAGGCTGAGTATAGGGCAGCTTTCACAGCTACTGTTGAGTGTGTGTGGCTCAGACGCCTTATGGCTGATTTGGGTGTTGGTGAGTCTTCTGCAACTACCATCTTCAATGACAATCAGAGCGCATTGGCAGTTGCGAGGAACCCTGTGTTCCATGCTCGCACTAAGCACATTGAGGTGCATTATCATTATGTCAAGGAGAGGTTCTCTGCTGGGGAGATCAGCTTGGCATATGTGCCCACGTAGGAGAACATTGCAAATCTTTTCACGAAGGCTCTGCCTAGGGAGAAGTTTGAAGCTTTTCACAAAGCTTTGGGCTTACTTCCTTTTGTGGAGTGATTTCCACATAGCTTGGCACTTCCTTATACATGAGTGCCAGCTCCTTCTTCACCTCATCACTCCCAAGGGGGATTTGTTGATATATTTAGGTAGTGATGTTTGTGAACACACTAGGACCACCGGGGTAATTTTTTCCCTCTTTCGGAGGTTTTTTGCCCCCGGCTTGTATATATGCCTATTGCCCTAATGGGATACTTATCTTTGTACATTCTCTAGTAATACATTCAGTATTGTGTGTTTGTGCTCCAAGCTTCTTCTTCTTCCTTGTGTTGTTCGCATGCTTCCGTAGACATCTATCTCCAACAAATCAGAAGTGCAGGTTAAAGAAGGCATTATATGGTTTAAAGCAAGCACCATGTTCTTAGTATGAGAAGATACATGCCTATCTGATTGTACATGGTTTTGAGAACAGTCCAACTGAAAGCACCTTATATGTTAAGCATGCTAATGATGTGCTTCTAATCATTGTTGTCTATGTTGACGACATGCTGCTTACTCGTCCTATTGAGAAGCATATTGCTCCTTTGAAGGCTGATTTACATGCCTCATTTGAGATGTGTGATTTGGGGCAATAGCATCATTATTTGCGCATTCAATTTGTGAAACTTGATGGTGGAATGGCTTTGTGCCAAATGAAATATATTGACACAGTATTGTAGTGTTTTGGCCTTGAAGACTGTTAGCCTATTGCCACTCCTATGGAGACAGGTTTACGATTGAGTCTTCATGATGTTGGAGATGCATTTGACTCTATCCTCTATCAGCAAGCTATTGGATGCCTGATTTACTTATGCATTACTAGGCGAGATATTCAGTTTGTTGTCTCACAGATGAGCAGGTTTATGCATTGCCCAGGTGTCAAGCATTGGCAGGCGATTAAGAGCATCTTTTGCTACTTGAGTGGTACTCGGCTACTTGGGTTGTTTTACCCCAAGGGGGGATCACTATCGCCAGATTTGCATGCTTTTTCTCACCCAGACTAGGTTGGTTGCTATGACACTCGTGTGTCCACTAGTGGATTTTGCTTCATGCTTGGTAGCTCATGTATATCTTGGTTGAGCAAGAAGTAGCCTACTATGGCCACTTCCAGTTGTGAAGCTGAGTATAGAGAAGATTTCACAACTACTGTTGAGTGTCTGTGGCTTAGACGCCTTATGGCTGATTTCAGTGTTGGTGAGTCTTTCGCCACCACCATCTTCTTTGACAGTCACAGCGCAATGGCAGTTGTGAGGAACCCTGTGTTCTATGCTCGCACTCAGAACATTGAGGTGCATTATCATTATGTCACGGAGAGGTTCTCTCGTGCGGAGATCAGCTTGGTATATGTGCCCACGTAGGAGAACATTGCAGACCTTTTCACGAAGGCTCCCCAGGGAGAAGTTTTAAGCTTTCCGCAAAGCTTTGGGCTTACTTCATTTTGTGGAGTGATTACCACATAGCTTGGTTCTTCCTTATACATGAGTGCCAGCTTCTTGTTCATCGCACACTCCCATAGGGGATTTGTTGATATATTTAGGTATTGCTGTGTATGAACACACTAGGATCGCCTGGGCACTTTTTGCCCTCTTTAGGAGGTTTTTTTCGTCTGGCTTGTATATACGCCTATTGCCCTAATGGGCTACCTATCTTTGTACATTCTCTACTAATACATTTAGTATTGTGTGTTGTGCTCCAAGCTTCTTCTTCTTCCTTGTGATGTTCGTGTGCTTGCGCAAACGTCTAAGTTCAACATGACGTCCATAAATGCATATAAACCCTATATCACATACTTGTTGGAGTTTGAGGTCTATAGATGCACATAAACAACACAAGAAATAAGAAGAAGATTGGACAAGAAGACAAATGTTAATGTCATACTAAGTCAATGTACAAAGAGAACCGAACCATAAGGTCTATAGGCATATATATGAGAAAAGGGACAAACTCTCCAAAAGAGGGAAAAAAGTGCCACGGTGGTGCTAACTATGTTCACACACATCACCATTAAAGTATACCAACAAATCCTCCATGGGACTCATGGAGTGAACAACAATTTAGCATTCATGTATAAGGATGTGTCAAGCTTTGTGGAAAGAAATCAAACCACAAAAGGAACAAAGGCCAAATATTTGTGCGAAGCTTCAAACTTCTCACTAGGAAGAGCCTTTGCCAATAGGTGTGCAACATTATCTTGTGTGGACATGTAAACCAAATTGATCTCTCCAACAAAGAGTCTCTTTTGAACATAATGATAAGTCACCTCAATATGCTTTGTGTGAGAATGTAACATAGGGTTCCTTGCAACAACCAATCCAATCATATTGAGAATAAAAAGAGTGGTAGAAAAAAACTAACAAAAACCCAAATAAGCTACAAAGTTGTGTAATTTAAACACACTCAATAGTCACTATAAAAGCTACTCTATATTCAAATTCCCCACAATAGGCTCCTTCTTGATAAACTAAGATATGCATGAACTACAATAAGCTTCAAGTAAAAATAACTAGTGGACTCATAGGTTTCATAGAAATTGGCCCAACTTGGCTCACAAAAAGTATGTAAACTAAGTGATAATGATCCTCCTTCAGAGAATCAATCCAAGTAGATGGGTACCTCTGAAGTACAAAAAGATATCCTTAAGTAGCTACCAATGCTTGACACTTGAGCAATGCATTAACCTACTCATTTAAGAGACAACAAACTAAAACAAAAAAATATGTTTGGAATACTACGATAACATTATATCAAGAAAGAAATAAGGCACTTGTTGCTTACCTCCAACAAAGATTTGGAGAGTGAGCATAGGAATGAAAAAGATGTTATATATTTGTTTATCAGAGCTCAAAGATTTAAAGGAGCAATCGAGTTCTATTGATGAAACCTTCCAAGAAACTTCACTTGTGTGCGCTATTCTTAAAATTTTTCCATATTCATATCAAAGTTTTTTTCCCACTCTTGGATTAATAATGAAAGGAAATATAAATGCTTTAACATTTGAGGAGTTAGGTTTTGTTTCGTTACAAGACGATTAGTCCACATAGAACAAGTCAATTATGTATGTTCTTATTGGTGCATAAAGCAAGCCCAAGTGCTTATTCAATGCACATATGATTTCACTCAATACATGAGGCATAAATGTACACTCATTGTATCATATGATGAAGGATGTTCAAAAGATACTTACCTCGTTTTATCTTGGTCTAAGTTAAATGAGATAATCTATGAGATAATCCATCTGAATTGAAATCCATTATGTTGTTTTCCAACACGATTATACAACCTTAAGCTGGGCAATACGAGAAACACAAAAAAAAAAAGATAACATAAAATCAGCTGGCATTCGCGACAATCGTGATTCCTCCATCACGTACGGTTTCATAATCATATCCCTAGTGAAGAATATGATAATGAACACAAATGCCAATGCGTTTGTTTTTTCATTCGAAATACTAAATCTCATCAAAGCCTCTCACTTTGTTCGTTTGTCAATCTTTGTCACTTGACATTCTTGTATGTTTTCTCTTTTTATAATTTAAAGTACTTTTGTTAGGAAGAAGAAAGTATAGCTGATTTTTCTCATGCTAACAAAGATCTTATATAAAAGTGTTAGAAAGAGCTACAGAAAATGCTTTTAATTCATTAATCACTATAAGTGACATAGTCAAGGGATTTCCCTATGAATAAATCTTTTCAACGCTCCATGTTCGACTTCTTATTTTTATTTGAGAAATCTCTTGATGGCTTTGTCTCGTAAGACATTCCAAAGAGTTGAAGAGCATTCAATATTCTCACTAAATACAGGTTGTCGTTCCTTAGACACTGTTCAAAACTACAACACTCTTTGGCCAAGAAAAAACGAGTTGAACATTGTTTTCCATCCCATTGTAACATCATTTGAACCGCATATGGTCATTGTAGATTAAAATGTCCTGATCAACTCATTGTATGAGTCCATGCATGTTCATGTGTTCAAGTACATGTTGAATATAAGTGTGATATGCATTTGTGTGTGAAAATTCTCACATTATGTGTTTGTGGCATGTGCTTTGATGTGAACTCATTTCTTTGCATCACAGGTGGAGTACTTATACGTGCTGAATGCATTTGCTGAGTTGTGTGCAAACCCATGAGTACTCTTTTGTGTCTGTGTGTGCGTGAATGTACGAATGTACACATATATGCATGAGACTGTTAATACGTGGACATATGATATGTATTTACAGTAGAAATGTATGAATTTGTATGTGTGCATGAATGTATGTATGTGTTTTCTGAACATTTGCTTTATATTTTATGTTGTTGTATCATTATGTGTATTATATTTATGTTCCCATGCAAGTTGATTATCGGGATCAATGTGTATTTGAAATCTTCATGCTATATATGCATAAATGTTGTACAAAACATTTCTTCCAAAAAGTTGAAAAGATTCTATCTCAAAACTCCTAGGCCTCTTAAACTCAGGCACGATAATCACTAGAGGAATTAAAGATGGAAATCGCATTAGGTAAGATAGATCCATAACAAACTTCTTTAATGATGGCATTGAGAAGTGTTTTTGAGGTTGTACTATTCATAGGCTCTACACTTAAGTCTTTACCCATTCTCCATTAGTGTTAGGGTCTCAATCTATGCAACAAGTGCAAGTAGGAGAAAGTTGCAATTTATAAAAGAGGGGAAGGCCAAAGATTTGCTATCATAGATTCCTGGATGTGTCGTTTAAATGTAGTGTGCTCATAGTTGAGGTTCATCATGTACACTACAAAATTTATGTCCAAATCGCATATGTGATAGGAAAATAAAGAAACTTGTAGAAAATTACTTCTGGCGGACCAACATCTCTCTAAGAAAAAAGGTGAAAATGAGGATTTGGAACTTAACTAGTCACAACATTAAAATCTCAAATTCAATGAAATGCTGACCAAGTGTTTATTGCTCCATATATGAAGAATTCTAGTTTGGAGGCTTATTACATTATATATATATATATATATATATATATATATATATATATATATATACATACATACATACATACATATATATATATATAGATATATATATATATATATATATATATATATATATATATATATATATATATATATATATATATATATATATATATATATATATATATATATATATGTATGTATGTATGTATGTATGTATGTATGTATGTATATATATATATATATACATATATATATATATATATATATATATATATATATATATATATATATATATATATATGTGTGTGTGTGTGTGTATGTATGTATGTATGTATGTATGTATGTATGTATATATATGTATATATATATATATATATATATATATATATATATATATATATATATATATATATATATATATATATATATATATATATATATATATATATATATATATATATGTGTGTGTGTGTGTGTGTTTTTTTTGAAAATTAGGCCTGATTCAATTGCTTACATTGTTTTTGCTTAAAATATATTATTTTGATTCTCAAAAGTCATTAGAGCCCTATGGTTATAGACATTCTCTAAGATCAGTCATTGTTCGTGAATTCTTCCAATCACTGAATGATAATACTAAAATGTAAACTTCTATTCAATAAGAACTATATTATATTAGCACTTTTGCTCGCAATTATGCCAAATATATCAAGATCCACTTGATTAAAATGCTCGATAACTAGAGAAACATCATGAAAGAAGCGCTTTGTTTTTCATTTGTGCCCTTAAAGTAAATATACCACATGTGGTAGATGGAGGAATATAGAAAATTCCCAGAGATAATTCAATTATGGAATAGATATCGCGGGATTTATATTAATGAATACCTTGATGGTCATATACATAGGGCATGGGATAAGGCAAAAAGGTTCGTCATAAGAGGCTCACCACCCACAACAAGAGGCTCACCACCCACAACATGAGGCTCGCAGAAGATTAAAGGAGTTGATCCACCTAAAAAGAGGACAAAAAGAAAAGGATTGCCTTCTCAAATTTGAAAGAAGCAAGAGGATGCATAACATTGCTAAACATTCTTCAAAAAAGAATGTTTCAAAGAATATGGGAAATGAAATGACAAAGTAGACTTTCTTGCAACTTCATAAAGAGATTTGAAATGTATTGCATACAATCTTGCCTAAGGTCTTATGAGTTACCTTAGCTTAAGTATGATGTTTGCACATGCGTTTGTAGCCATAGACCGTTTGATGAAAGGGTAAGGCCTACACAACCATATCCTTTAAAAATAGGGAGCCCATTTTCTTTTAAATCATGTTCCCATATCATATGCTCGTGTAGGTCAACCCTTTCATCAGCCTCAATGAAGATTCGTTGTTTACATGATTGATTTTAGAGGCACATAGTGCAAACCAAAAAGAAACGTTTATTTCTAGCATCCGAAAACATATCATTCCTAGTAGTTTACTATTAGATTAGATGGCACGAACAATATTCAAGTATTCAAGATGCAAATCGTATAGTTTTGATGCGTTGGAAGTCTAGAATACGTTCTTTCCTAATAACCGTAAGAAGGAATGTACTAGAATGAATTTCAAAACGCTCGAGGCATAACCCTTTGATTAAACTTCCTAATGATCTGTTATCAACATTGTTTTGTTTTTAAACACATTCTAATAGTCATTCGTCTCCTGATTTGTTTTTCCTACTCTTAGATCAATGCAAAGTCCGAATGTTTGTACATTTTATCTTTTTTTATACCCTCCTAAATGCAAAGATGGCATGAAAGACAAAGTTAAATTTACAGATACAATGAACCATACTCTATTGATCTTTCTTTGTAATTAGAAACATGGCATGAATGATAAAACTTACTTAAAATATAAGATAAACAATATTGTAGTTTTCATGATAGAAATAATATCTTCATAGAGGAACTTCCAACATGAAGATATTTATTCTCTATTAAACAATTGTATCACATACTTGATGGAGTTTGAGGTCTATAGATGCATATAAATCCTGTATCACATACTTGTTGGAGTTTGAGGTCTATAGATGCACATAAACAACACAAGGAATAAGAAGAGGCTTTGACAAGAAAAAAAATGTGAATGTCGTACTAAGTAAATCTACAAAGAGAAGCGAACAATAAGGTCTATAGGCATATATACAAGGAAATGGACAAAACCTCCAAAAGAGGGAAAAAAGTGCTAGGTGGTGCTAAACGTGTTCACACACATCACCATAAAAATATACCAACAAATCCTCCATGGGAATGGGGGAGTGGGGTGGGGTGGTGGGATGGGGGAGTGGGGTGGGGTGGTGGGGTGGAGTCGTGGGGTGGGGTTGTGGGGTGGAGTAGTGGGGTGGGGTGGTGGGATGGAGGAGTGAGGCGGAGAGGGGGGCGCAAGGGGTGGGGAGAGAGAGAGAGGGAGAGGCGCAAGGGGTGGGGAGAGAGAGAGGGAGAGGCGCAAGGGGTGGGGTGGTGGGATGGGGGAGTGGGGTGTGGTGGTGGGATGGGGGAGTGGGGTGGGGTGGTGGGGTGGAGTCGTGGGGTGGGGTTGTGGGGTGGAGTAGTGGGGTGGGGTGGTGGGATGGAGGAGTGAGGTGGAGAGGGGGGCGCAAGGGATGGGGAGAGAGAAAGCGGGAGAGAGAGAGGGAGAGGCGCAAGGGGTGGGGTGGTGGGATGGGGGAGTGGGGTGGGGTGGTGGGATGGGGGAGTGGGGTGGGGTGGTGGGATGGGGGAGTGGGGTGGGGTGGTGGGGTGGAGTCGTGGGGTGGGGTTGTGGGGTGGAGTAGTGGGGTGGGGTGGTGGGATGGAGGAGTGAGGCGGAGAGGGGGGGCGCAAGGGGTGGGAAGAGAGAGAACGGGAGAGAGAGAGGGAGAGGCGCAAGGGGTGGGGAGAGAGAGAGGGAGAGGCGCAAGGGGTGGGGTGGTGGGATGGGGGAGTGGGGTGTGGTGGTGGGATGGGGGAGTGGGGTGGGGTGGTGGGGTGGAGTCATGGGGTGGGGTTGTGGGGTGGAGTAGTGGGGTGGGGTGGTGGGATGGAGGAGTGAGGTGGAGAGGGGGGCGCAAGGGGTGGGGAGAGAGAGAACGGGAGAGAGAGAGGGAGAGGCGCAAGGGGTGGGGAGAGAGAGAGGGAGAGGCGCAAGGGGTGGGGTGGTGGGATGGGGGAGTGGGGTGGGGTGGTGGGACGGGGGAGTGGGGTGGGGTGGTGGGGTGGAGTCGTGGGGTGGGGTTGTGGGGTGGAGTCGTGGGGTGGGGTGGTGGGATGGAGGAGTGAGGTGGAGAGGGGGGCGCAAGGGATGGGGAGAGAGAGAGCGGGAGAGAGAGAGGGAGAGGCGCAAGGGGTGGGGAGAGAGAGAGGGAGAGGCGCAAGGGGTGGGGTGGTGGGATGGGGAAGTGGGGTGGGGTGGTGGGATGGGGGAGTGGGGTGGGGTGGTGGGGTGGAGTCGTGGGGTGGGGTTGTGGGGTGGAGTAGTGGGGTGGGGTGGTGGGATGGAGGAGTGAGGTGGAGAGGGGGGCGCAAGGGGTGGGGAGAGAGAGAACGGGAGAGAGAGAGGGAGAGGTGCAAGGGGTGGGGAGAGAGAGAGAGGGAGAGAGAGGGAGAGGCGCAAGGGGTGGGGTGGTGGAATGGGGGAGTGGGGTGGGGGTGGTGGGGTGGGGGAGTGAGGTGGGGTGGTGGGGTGGAGTAGTGGGGTGGAGAAGGGGGCGCAAGGGGTGGGGAGAGAGAAAGAGGAGGGGTGCTACAGACCCCCACATCAAGCTTTTGCACCGTCCCTGGTGCAACTTCTTCTCATTGAATGAAATACTCCTAGTACTCGAATGACATGTGGTATGTACAATGGTTGAGATTCTTCCAACTCGACTTAGTTTAGATACTTCTTCATTCTGGAGATGTTGACCAAATGAATCCTTTTACCTTGCAGATCTTCCAGATGCACAGCGCCATGTGGCAATACCCTGATAGCCTTATATGGTCCTACCCATTTGGGTGCCAATTTACTTTGAATTGGTGGAACCTGATGCACTAAAACCATAGTCCCTTCCTGAACTTCATTGGATCTCAGATACCTGTCATGCAATCTCTTGCGCTCTTCTTGTGTCACCAGAAGTTTCTGCATTGCCCCTTTTCTGTACTCTTCTAATGCCACCAATCTTTGAATGGGAGGTTCAATTCCAATGGTTTTGATTCCTATTTCTTTTCTGATGATAAACTCAAATGGTGCCAATGCCTTTTTCCCATAAACTAAGCGAAATGGAGTCTCGCCTGTGGTTCCCCTCTTCGTAGTTCTGAAAGCCCAAATTGCACCAATTAGTGCTAGTGGCCAAGAGCTTTGATGATCAAAAGATAATTTGCGAAGTAGTCCAATCAAAATCTTATTGGAACTCTCTGCTTGGCCATTTGCCCTTGGGTAATAGGCACAAGACTTTTTATGGAAGATTTTGTACTTGTCAAATATAAATTGGAGCAATTGATTTACAAAATGTGTGCCCCTGTCACTAGTAATTTCCACTGGGCAACCAAATCTTGAGAAAATACGTTTATACATAAATTTAGCTACTGTCAGAGCCGTGCAGTCCACAGAAGCTTTAGCCTCTATCCATTTAGTGGCATAACATGTGGCCATTAAAATATACTTTTTACCTCCTGGTTGCCCAGTTGGGCTAATTGGCCCTATGAAATCAAGACCCCATCGTTCAAACGGAAGCCATCCGGTAGATATTACTAATGGTTGGAAATTCAATCTGGTTGGCGTGGGAGCATATCTCTGACAGATGTGGCATTCTTTTGCAAATTTGATTGCATCCTTGAAAATATGAGGCCACCATAACCCTTTGTGGATGATTCTATGAGCCAATTCTTCCCCCTTTAGGTGTCCTTCACTGTGTGCTACCTCTAGCAAAAGATTTACCTCCTCTGGATAGACACATCTTCTCAAGATATCATCCTGATAGTATTTATATAAATTTCCATTTACAAGAGAATAGGCTTTGGTTTTCAGAAGTAATCTTCTTTTTTCTACTGGTGTCAAATGTTCTGGGATCTTTCCAGTACTAAGAACATGAAGAATTTCATCATACCAACCAGTCCGTATTGCTACTAGAAAAAGATTGCTATCCACCAATTCATCATTAATACCTCTTGCCTTTTCACTCATTGCCGTCCTGGACACTTGATCTGCCATGTAGTGCTCTTTTCCTGGCTTAATATGAATATCAAAATTAAATTCTTGAAATAGGAGTAACCACCTCCAAATCCTTCCAGCTACTCTAGGCTTGTTTATCAAATACTTCAAGGGCTGATGATCAGAAATAACAATGAAATGTACACCAAGGAGATAATGTCGGAACTTCTGAAGAGCAAATACAATAGCCAAACCTTCTCTTTCCGTTGTACTGTAATTTCTTTCAGCTTGGTTGAGTAGTCTGCTTGCATAAGAGATAGGTCTATCCACTTTGTGAGATGATGGTTGAGCTAGAACTACACCAACCGCATGAAGACTAGCATCTGTATGCACATGAAATTCCAATGACCAATTAGGAACACTTAAAAGTGGAGCAGTACATAGCCTCAACTTTAGTTCACAAAATGCTTTGTCAGCTTCACCACTCCATGAGAAAGGGATCTTTTTGCTGGTAAGTCTTGACAAGGGCTTAGCAATTTCCGAATACATCCTAATGAATCTTCTGTGATACCCTGCATGGCCCAAGAAACTTTGCACTTCTTTTGGGCTTTGTGGAATTGGCATGGAAAGAATAGCTGTAACCTTTGCAGGGTCAACAGTTATGCCTTCAGCAGATACTATGTGACCAAGAAGAGTGCCCTTAGTGACCAAAAAGTGACATTTATCAGGATTCAATTTCAACCCTGTTTTGAGACATTGCTCAAAAATTTCTTTTAGATTTTCCAAATGGTCATGGAAATCTTGAACTGCTGCCCTTCTATCTGTAACTGAAAATACTGAAAAGTCATCCATGAAAATGCGTAGAAAGGTTGTTAACCATTTGCCCAATATCAGATACATCGTTCTATTAAATGAAGCCGGTGCATTCTTCAAACCAAAAGCCATTCGAGTATAGACATAAGTGCCCCAGGGAGTGACAAAGGCTGTTTTGTCCCTATCATCAGGATGGATCACTATCTGATTGTAACCACTAAAACCATCCAAGAAACTATACAAAGTGTGACCAGCTACCTCTTCAAGTACTTGCTCTATGAAGGGCGGAGGAAATCCATCTTGAATAGTCACTTTATTCAAAAAGAAATCAACACATACCCTTATTTTTCCACTATTTTTCTTTGGCACAATAACCATAGAAGAAATCCACCTGGAATGTTCTACTGGCACAATTATACCTGCTTCTTCTAGTTTTGTAATCTCTGCTTTTACTGCCTCTGCATACTTCGGATTGAGTCGATATGGCCTACTTCTTACAGGCGCAGCTCCCTCAACCAAGGGTATCCGATGTAATCCAAGCTCTTTTGGTATTCCTGTTAGACCTTTGTAGGACCATGCAAAGACACTTTTGTAAGTAAAGAGCAAAGAAGTTACCTTCTGTAGTAAATAAGGATAATGCCACAGCGAGGATGCCAAATGAACTACTTGAGGGTTCTCTTCATCCCCTAAATTTACTTCTTGAACCAATGTTTCAGGACTGGCCTTGTTTGATAAATCATCTCCACTATATGCAGGAGTGGAGTTTAATTTATATTCTGCAACATGTTCTTCCATCCATCCTTGAGGTATATCTGAGAAAGGAAGATCTTCTCTGCCCTTAGGTTCAAAATCTTCTACCTCTGATACTTTTATCTGGGTTGCTTCCTCAAGGCTTGTGCTTTCCGGCAATTGCTCATTCTCCAACACCTTGTGGTTTTCATTGCCCTTCCCTGTAATTACCTTATCTGCAACTGCTTCCTCAATTTCATTAATCTCCACTGTGCAACACTCTGCACTTCCCATCATCCAATTTAACAATGTATCCTCTTCTTGGGGTAGAGAGGGCATTACCTGAATGTCCACAGTATATCCAGTAGTTTTTCCTGAGTCGAATCCTTCTTCCAAATGTAGTTGCAGTTGGCTATTGGTATTTGTTGAAATCCATAGTTTATTTTTTCCCCAATCTTGCAAAGCTTTTGCTTGTCTCAGCCAAGGTCTTCCGAGGAGTAAAGGGTAAGAAGTCTCCTGTGGAAGTGCAATAACAACAAAATCTAGAACAAAATGGCAGCCCTGTACTACCATCAGTACCTTCTCAATAATGCCTAGTGGCGCAACCCGATGTTGATCTGCCAATGTAACCGTGAATGGTGCCAACTTGGTGGGGTTCAATTTCAGCTTCTTCATTGTAAAATCTGGCATTAAATTGATACCAGAGCCTCCATCTATGATCACACCTGTGAGAGTTTCATCCTTTATACAAACAGATAATCTTGAGCTTTGGTAGTCTGCTAAGGGTGCAGGGGGAAAATCAACCATGAAACCATCTATACTAGGTGATTGGACCAAGTGAGCAGAGTGTATAATCTTTAATAAATCACTTCTTATTTGTCAATCCATCCTTATAAGTTCATAGAGACTAATCTTGTGGTGAATACCTTTCAAGATCTGTTCAATGTTTACCTCCTGAGTATTTTCTTATAGACGTGTTGGTTGGCCCCTTAGAGAAGTAGTCATTTCTTCATAAGCTCCTTCAATTTCCACTTGGTCCTTCCATCCAGACTTCTTTTCTTCCTCTTTCTCCTGAATTCCTTGTTGTTCCCCCCTAAGGTTTGCTGCTGCTTGCCTAGCTCTGGTCATCATGGGCATAGCAGAGGATGAAACAGCATAGGATTGAGTAGTCATACCTTCTATTGGTGGGGAGACTGCAATCATGTGAATTGGAGCAGGACGACCTCTTGGGCAATCTTTGGTATAATGATCCTTGGCCTCTGGGCAATGTTGACAGGGAGGTGCATCTTCTGGAAGAGAACACCTATTTTGCATGTGGCCGTATTCACCACAACGATAGCACATCAAAGGTCTATTATATCTAGGCTTTGCAGGCCTATTCTCCTCTCTGTTAGGTGTATTCGAAGTACTAGCATAGTATGAATCCAAAGTTTGAGGGTTGCCTCTCTGCTGTGTGCCCTTGAGGTAGTAGCAATCTCTGGCTTCATGCCCATCCTTCCCACAAAATTGACAGCTTACCTTATTGGGACAATTAGCATTAGAATGTCCATTGTTGTTACAGATCGTGCACCAAATTTGTCTCCTTATATCCTGAGTGGTCCTCAAATCTTCTAACTCACGGCGAAGTTGAGCTACTTCATCATCAGTGCGACGCAGTGGTGGCAAGACCTTCTCTTCTTGTTGATTTTGTTGCATCTTTAATACTTCCAATTCCCTCCTCAGTTGCTCAATAGGATCCAGGTCTGCAGCATACTTAGGTTGTGTATCCCCTTCAAAATGTTGCCTTGCTTCTTCAATGCGTGATGCCGCTGCAACAAAATCATTGAGGGTGGCATCCAATCTAAGAGGCTCACGAAGCTTCTGCTGAGATGACCTGGGTAGAGCCTTCTCTATCCACTTTTTAACCAAAAAGTCACCTGGGGCATGTGGTAGACGTGCAACAAGTGCTTTTGTTCTAGTGTGAAGTTCATGAAAAGATTCACCTGGTCTTAACTTCAAATTCTCTAGCTGATTTAGAGCTCTTTCTGAGGAATCACTTGGTCGAAATGTCTGTGAGAATGCCGCCTTCAAAGCCTCCCATGTAGTGAAATGGCCATCTGCATATTGACTATACCATTTATCTGCAAGACTCTCCAATGTGGATGGGAAAAGTGCCAACATTGCATCTTCTCTATTCTGCAGACCACGTCCATGGCATAAAGAGATAAATATCCTCACATGATCATCAGCATCTTCATAAGCATGTCCCTTGAAGGTAGGGAACTTGATGTTGATCCTGGAGAGTAGATGAGAAAGATCCTCCATTTGGACTGGTGTCTCTTCTGACGTATCTGAGGAGAAGTCTAGAGTTCTCCTATAGCCTTCTTTTGACAATGATGTCGCACCCAAATCAATAGACAAATTTAGGGAGGAGAGAGGGGAGGTAGACTCACTAGCCCTGGTTATTGCTAACTTGTTAAGGCTCCTTCGAACACGAAGAGATTCCTTATCTGCTCGTGTATGGGTCATGTACCTATTTGCAATTGCAATAGGGAAAAACACCTCTCACAGAAATGCAAAGGTCCCACCTGGCGTGCCAAACTATAGAGGAGGTACTGGGGTATCCGCTTTTAACAAAAGTGGAGATTAAATATTAACACATCCAGTACGTCACCTACTCAAGGGGGGTTCTCTTTAGGGAACTATACCCTTTAACATTTCTGTGAGCAGGTAGATAACACGGTTTGCACAGAGTGGTACATACTTCAGAAAATATGAACAACTATTGACCAAGGAAGACCATACACTTCTTGATTCGATTCAGATGATTACAAGAATTGTCAAGGAAATGCTCAAAAACTAATGCTCAGTGCTTCGTGGTACTCTATGCAGATAAATACAGATCAATACAAATGATGAAGG
Organism: Ceratopteris richardii; assembly: GCA_020310875.1. NCBI lineage: Eukaryota > Viridiplantae > Streptophyta > Polypodiopsida > Polypodiales > Pteridaceae > Ceratopteris > Ceratopteris richardii. The sequence goes on along the minus strand of CM035419.1, from coordinate 158,573,891 downwards.
AATTGCTCAAGAGAATATAGAGCTTAACACCAATAGGTCTCACAGAAAAGAAAGAAACTCCAAGACACTCTCTTACACTATAGTGCTCATAGCCTTCCACTGAGAAGCCTACCCTCTGAATCCACACTACAGAGTAGCTCCTACAATAGGCTTGAAACCACCAAGTGCAAGAGAGAACTTCTGCACGTTTACACGCGTCAAAGTAACTCTGAAAAATGTACCCCAATGAGCAAAAATCCATTGCTTTTATAGGCCCCAATAGGCCAAGAGAGTCTTGCCGAATCTTCACGTCCACTGATCACGCGCCGGTTAATCACCCAAAATTGGGGGTAGGTCAAATATTCCTCTTGATTTGGATTGGTCCAAAAAATAGGTAGTCACCGTGAATGGTTGGCGGCAACATTTGTTTATCCACTTTCACTTTTTAACAATTCCACTCTAATATCAAGTCTTTATTAGCTCCGATGATGACTGATAACTGTGAAACATATTGAACTCTTGGACCAGAAGGAGCTTCTTCCTCCTCTTCATAAGCCTCATGCATGAGTTGATGTTGTTCCCTCCTCATTTCTTCTTCCATGCTAACATTTTGTAGAATGGGTTCCTCATATTCATCAGACTCCATATCCGCCATCTCCTGAGATTGCTTGGAAGGAAGAATTGTCACCAAAATTGTGCGGGGGTGGGTGTGTAACGGTGGGGGAGGTGCATGTGTGCAGGTGGAGGGAGTGGCGGCAGGTATGCATGTGAGGGGGCGAGGGGCGCAAGGAGTGGGGAGAGAGAGAGAGGGAGAGAGAGAGGCGCAAGAGGTGGGGTGGTGGGATGGGGGAGTGGGGTGGGGTGGTGGGATGGGGAAGTGGGGTGGGGTGGTGGGGTGGAGTCGTGGGGTGGGGTGGTGGGATGGAGGAGTGAGGTGGAGAGGGGGCGCAAGGGATGGGGAGAGAGAGAGAGCTGGAGAGAGAGAGGGAGAGGCGCAAGGGGTGGGGAGAGAGAGAGGGAGAGGTGCAAGGGGTGGGGTGGTGGGATGGGGGAGTGGGGTCGGGTGGTGGGATGGGGGAGTGGGGTGGAGTGGTGGGGTGGAGTCGTGGGGTGGGGTGGTGGGGTGGAGTCGTGGGGTGGGGTGGTGGGGTGGAGTCGTGGGCTCGGGTGGTGGGATGGAGGAGTGAGGTGGAGAGGGGGGCGCAAGGGATGGGGAGAGAGAGAGCGGGAGAGAGAGAGGGAGAGGCGCAAGGGGTGGGGTGGTGGGATGGGGGAGTGGGGTGGGGTGGTGGGATGGGGGAGTGGGGTGGGGTGGTGGGGTGGAGTCGTGGGGTGGGGTTGTGGGGTGGAGGAGTGGGGTGGGGTGGTGGGATGGAGGAGTGAGGTGGAGAGGGGGGCGCAAGGCGTGGGGAGAGAGAGAACGGGAGAGAGAGAGAGGGAGAGGAGCAAGGGGTGGGGAGAGAGAGAGGGAGAGGCGCAAGGGGTGGGGTGGTGGGATGGGGGAGTGGGGTGGGGTGGTGGGATGGGGGAGTCGGGTGGGGTGGTGGGGTGGAGTCGTGGGGTGGGGTTGTGGGGTGGAGTCGTGGGGTGGGGTGGTGGGATGGAGGAGTGAGGTGGAGAGGGGGGCGCAAGGGATGGGGAGAGAGAGATCGGGAGAGAGAGAGGGAGAGGCACAAGGGGTGGGGAGAGAGAGAGGGAGAGGCGCAAGGGGTGCGGTGGTGGGATGGGGGAGTGGGGTGGGGTTGTGGAATGGGGGAGCGGGGTGGGGTGGTGGGGTGGAGTCGTGGGGTGGGGTTGTGGGGTGGAGTAGTGGGGTGGGGTGGTGGGATGGAGGAGTGAGGTGGAGAGGGGGGCGCAAGGGGTGGGGAGAGAGAGAACAGGAGAGAGAGAGAGGGAGAGGCGCAAGGGGTGGGGAGAGAGAGAGGGAGAGGCGCAAGGGGTGGGGTGGTGGGATGGGGGAGTGGGGTGGGGTGGTGGGATGGGGGAGTGGGGTGGGGTGGTGGGGTGGAGTCGTGGGGTGGGGTTGTGGGGTGGATTAGTGGGGTGGGGTGGTGGGATGGAGGAGTGAGGTGGAGAGGGGGGCGCAAGGGGTGGGGAGAGAGAGAACGGGAGAGAGAGAGGGAGAGGCGCAAGGGGTGGGGAGACAGAGAGGGAGAAGCGCAAGGGGTGGGGTGGTGGGATGGGGGAGTGGGGTGGGGTGGTGGGATGGGGGAGTGGGGTGGGGTGGTGGGGTGGAGTCGTGGGGTGGGGTTGTGGGGTGGAGTCGTGGGGTGGGGTGGTGGGATGGAGGAGTGAGGTGGAGAGGGGGGCGCAAGGGATGGGGAGAGAGAGAGCGGGAGAGAGAGAGGGAGAGGCGCAAGGGGTGGGGAGAGAGAGAGGGAGAGGCGCAAGGGGTGGGGTGGTGGGATGGGGGAGTGGGGTGGGGTGGTGGGATGGCGGAGTGGGGTGGGGTGGTGGGGTGGAGTCGTGAGGTGGGGTTGTGGGGTGGAGTAGTGGGGTGGGGTGGTGGGATGGAGGAGTGAGGTGGAGAGGGGGGCGCAAGGGGTGGGGAGAGAGAGAACAGGAGAGAGAGAGGGAGAGGTGCAAGGGGTGGGAAGAGAGAGAGAGAGGGAGAGAGAGGGAGAGGCGCAAGGGGTGGGGTGGTGGGATGGGGGAGTGGGGTGGGGGTGGTGGGGTGGGGGAGTGAGGTGGGGTGGTGGGGTGGTGGGGTGGAGTAGTGGGGTGGAGAAGGGGGCGCAAGGGGTGGGGAGAGAGAAAGAGGAGGGGTGCTACATCTACCCAAAGATCAACTGTTGTCCATGACAGTACCCATTCGTCCATCGTCTATGGCAATGCAGACTGTTTGGCGTTTGTGTTTCCTTTTTGAAATAAAGGAAGTTCGGCCTTAGCCTACTCTCCCGGACTTGAATTAAATAAAGAAAAGTACAACAGATGGGGACTAATGCTCAGGGGACCCCTCGAAATCCCTCAGGGGTAACTTTTACAAAGTTTAGATGGCATTACAAAGGAGGTTAATCACCCTCTCATCACCCTCATGTGGGGCCCACTTGGGTCTAAGCTCGTTGTTGATCAAAAAGATCTTGCTGTTTGGCGTTTGTGTTGTCTTTCCAAATTCCCGATGTCATTAAAGCTTCTCATGATTCCAATGGCATCTCTCAGTTTGTGACGAATGATTTCTTATGCAGGATTCTTCAAAACTTCATGCGAATATCTTTACTTGTTGGGAGAAACAGAAGCTCGAATCATCGATCCGTAAATAATTTCTTTCGAAGTTGATACATGGTCCAGGAATATAGTAAGTAATAGTTTTTTCCTATTGAATACATCTAATTCCTTGAATATACAATCTTTCTACTTCTTCAAAATGCATATTAACTGTTTAGGTTCCCATGCCAATTACACTTTACTTTCAATCAGTGCGATTAATAGTTTTTTTTGTGAGAAATGAGATTTTCTTCGTATTACATAGATCTGAATTGTTCTCTTTTACTAACATCCCAATAAATCATTCCTTCTTCTGCCGGTGTAACCATTTGTCTGTTACGAACCGTATGTTAAACTTATTATAAAATGGTTATGTTCTTCGACGGTAGACACATTACTAATTGTTTGAAAGATGGAATTCTTAAAGAAAGTACTTGAACATATGTTCTGTATCCTTATACCAAACCATGTTATAAACACTATAACATAATAACTTAACGATAAGCTTTCATCGTACGTTTGTAACCTGATTTCAAAGTGAAAAAAAGGAATGAATCCGTGAAGGGAATTCAGAGACAATTCACAAATTATAGGAGTTTAGAACAAACAACTATAGGTCAATCTAATTGTAACGGAAAAAATGAGAAGCAACAACTATAGGCAACAGAATATGTAATTATAAAAATCCACCGCCTTTTAAACATGATAGGAGGTTTTTTCTTATAAAACAACAAGATTAAAAGCAAGTGGGTCACTCACCATGGCGACAAAAGAATCACTAACCTTGTTAGTAACTCACTTAAAACCATTAATCACTCACCAAAACTTATGTCTCCTACTAGTTTTGGACCATTGTGGCTAATAAACCACCCGACCATCCTACCCTTATTTTGGGGGATACAGGGGATCCCAAGGGCACTTAGTGCATTCAATTTACAATTTTTTTATTTTATTAATTGAATCAAGGACGAACACAACTGACCTTCATTAAAATGAAAAATTATAGATCAGTCATAAAGTGTTAATAAAAAGCTTAATGAACTAATTTTGTAGTATTTCTATTTTGTTTTCTTCAAATATTAAAGTTTTAAAAGAACAAGGTGAGAAATCCAGGAGAGGTAGAGAGAGATATAAAGAAGGGTGATTTTGTTTTCATCCCCTTTGACCAAGGTCGTAGAAGAATTTCTTTATGGTTCACACATTGGGAGTCCAATGAAGGTTTAGAATATAGCCTTTTAGGTTCTCTAAAGATTGTGCAACTAATGACATTCCTCGGAGTTTAAGAGCATCCAATAACCTCGCTAAGGAGAGCTCGCTTCCAACTAATTGTTTGACCTAACAAGAGGCTTCTTTCCACTCTCTTTCACATAACAAGAGGCTTCTTTCCACTCTCTTTCACATAGAGGGACTCTTCACACAAGAGAAGGGAGGTGACTGACGTAATTTTTCCAACTATTACATCTTTTGGACTAGAGAGGGGCACGAAATATTTAGTTTGTTGATGCATTGTAGTCGATCATTCTATGAAGACGTTACCACAATACGACTCGCTAGCGGGTGCCAAAAAGTTTTAGAATGATGACCCGATTTAGTCAATGGCCGATTGCTGCAACATCTTTAGTGGATATTACCTTCACCTTAGGTTAAGCTTATACCGTTTAGGAGGGAAGACCATGAAGGGAATGCTTAAGCGAAAACTATGAATTTCCTGATTGAATTTATCTTCATATGTTTTCGAGTTTGTTTACCTCGTGAGAATCCAATCTGGATGTTTGTTGGATGTCTTCTCAAGCTTGTAACCGGTCAATAGCATATTCTCTTAAGAGCATCTATGATGATACACACAAGCAATATATTGGACTTTAAAATGCGCTGATGAACCCAACCCATATATGAGACTGTGGAGTGCCAAAACATTCATAGACACCAGAGAATCCAAAATCTACTGTGATATCTCTCATTTTTGTTGACTTTTAATCAATGAAGAAAAACTGTTTCACGCACATCACAGCTTCCTGCTTACTGTTTAGCGGACGATGTATACAGTTTATAGTTGCTTCACGCATGTCCACTCTCTTATACAACAGTTTGTGCATTTGGAACACGATTATACAACCTTAAGCTGGGCAATACGAGAAACACAAAAAAACAAAGATAACATAAAATCAGCCGGCATTCGTGACAATCGTGATTCCTCCATCGCGTACGGTTTCATAATCATATTCCTAGTGAAGAATATGATACTAAACACAAATGACAATGCATTTGTTTTTTCTTTCGAAATGAAAGATCTCATCAAAGGTCCTCACTTTGTTTGTTTGTCAATCTTTGTCTATTAACATCATTCTATGTTTTCTCTGTTGATACTGCAAAGTACTTTTGTTAGGAAGAAGAAAGTATAGCTGAATTTTCTCATGCTAACAAAGATCTTATATATAAATAAATAATAAAAAACTAAAAGATACAAAAGTGTTAGAAAGAGCTATAGAAATAGCTTTTTATTCATCAATCACTATACGGGACATAGTCAAGGGATTTCCCTATGAATAAATCTTTTCAAACCCTCCAAATTTGACTTCTTATTTTTATTTGAGAAATCTCTATAGGGCTTTGTCTCCTCAGACATTCTCACTAAGTTGAGGTTGTGGTTTCTTAGACAGTTTTCAAAACTATGACACTCTTTGGCCAAGAGAAAATGAGTTGAGCATTGTTTTCCATCCCATTGTAACATCATTTGAACCACATATGGGTATTGTAGATTAAAATGTCCTGATCAAGGCATTGTATTGGTCCATGCATGTTCATGTGTTTAAGTACATGTTCAATATTAATAAGTGTGATATGCATTTGTGGGTGAAAATTCTCACATTGTGTGTTTGTGACATGTGGTTTGATGTGAAGCCATTTCTTTGCATCAGAGGTGAAATATTTATACTTGCTGAATGCATTTTTTGAGTTGTGTGCAAACCCATGAGTACTCTTTTTTGTGTCTGTGTGTGCGTGAATGTACGAATGTATACATATGTGTAATTTGGACTTTTTCTTTCTGCATGCATACATGTGTTAATGAGAATGTGAAATTAAAAGACTGCAAAATGTACACATATATGTGTGAGTCTCTCAATACATGGATGTATGATACGTATTTTTAGTAAAAAATGTATGAATTTGTATGTATGCATGAATGTATGTATGTGTTTTGTGAACATGTGCTTTATATTTTATGTTGGTGTATTATTATATGTATTATGTTTATGTTCCCATGCAAGTTTATTATGGGCATTAACGTGTATTTGAAATCGTCATGTTATATATGCATATATGTTGTACAAAAAATTCTTCCAAAAAGTTTAAAAGATTCTATGTCAAAACTAAGGCATGATAATCACTAGACGAATTGAAGATGGAAATCGCATAAGGTAAGATAGATCCATAACGAAATTCTTTAATGATGGCAGTCAGAAGTCTTTTTGAGGTTGTACTATTCATACGCTCTACACTAAGTCTTTAACCATTCTCTATTAGTGTTAGGGTCTCAATCTATGCAAGAAATGCAAGTAGGAGAATGTTACAATTTATAAAAGACGGGAAGGCCAAAGATAGCCTTACATAGATTCTAAGATGTGTCATTTAAGTGTAGTGTGATCTTTGTTGAGGTTCATCATGTACACTCCAAAATTTATGTCCAAATCGCATAAGTGATAGGTGTAAATAAACGATATCAAAGAGGTCACTATGTAGTGAAAGAAAGGGCTATCATATATATATATGGAGGTGGCTTTTCTCCATTCTGTGGACATGCCTATGGGAACAGGGAAGGAAAATAAAGAAAGTTGTAGAAAATTACTTGTAGTGGACCAACATCGCTTTGAGAAAAAAGGTGAAAATGAGGATTTGGAACTTAACTAGAAGGAAAAATCACTATTGGAATTCCTACGACTAAAAAGTAAGATCCAATGAGATATTGATATGCGGCATGGGTTCTTGGGAGTAACAACATTGAAATCTCAAATTCAATGAAATGCTGGCCAAGTTCTTATTACTCCATATATGAGGAATTTTACTTTGGAGGCTTATTACATTATTTATATATATATATATATATATATATATATATATATATATATATATATATATATATATATATATATATGTATATGTGTGTGTGTATGTGTGTATATATGTATATGTATATACGTATTTGTATTTCTACTACGTGTATCCTTAATGTAATAGAAAGAGAGGAAAAGGGATAGACAACTATTACAATTATACTTTTTTTTATACAACCTATATGGATATATAACATGGTGATTTAAAATACAAATTAATGCCCATTAAAAATTTGTATGGGCACATAAGTATAATACATATAATGATACAGAAACAATAAATATAAAACATATGTTCAGAAAACACATACATACATTCACGCACACACGCAAATTCATACATTTTTACTGTACACACAACAAAAAGTACATATGCGTTTGCACACAACTCATCAAATGCATTCATCACGTATAGATACTTCGCGTGTGATGAAAAGAAATGAGTTCACATCAACCGGCCACATGTCACAAACACACAATGTGACTATTTTCACGCACAAATGCATATCACACCTGTTAATATAAAACATGTACACAAAACACATGAACATTCATGGGCTCATACAACGACTTGATCAAAACATTTTAATCTACAATGCCCTTATGTGGTTCAAACCATGCTACAATGGGATGGAAAACAATGTTCACCTCATTTTCTCTTGACCTAAGAGTGTCGTAGTTTGAAAGAGTGTCCAAGAAAACTCAAGCTTTACTTAGTGAAAATACTGGATGCTTTTCAACGCTTTGGAATGGCTCAGGGAACAAAGCCCTCTAGAGATTTCGAAAATAAAAATATGAAGTCAAGTTTGGTAGGTTTCAACAGATTTATCCATGGGGAAATCCTTTGACTATGTCCCGTGATCGGACTACTAAATTAAAAATTAAAGATTTGTTTATAAATAAATAAATTATATATATATATATATATATATATATATATATATATATATATATATATATATATATATATATATATATATATATATATATATATATAGACGTACATACATACACACACATACATATATATATATATATATATATATATATATATATATATATATATATATATATATATATATATATATATATATATATATATATATATCTTTGTTCGCATGAGAATATTCATCTATACTTTAAATTATAAAGAGAGAAAACCTACAAAAAATGCGAAGAGGCAAAGATTGAAAACAAACAAAGTGAGAACCTTTGATGAGATCTCGCACTTCAAAAGACAAAAAAATGCATTGGCATTTGTGTTTATTATGATACTCTTTCGCTAGGAGTATTAATCTGAAACCGTACGCGATGGACGAATCACGATTGTGATGAATGACAGCTGATTTTATCTATCTTATTATTTTCCTTTTTCTTTCTTGTCTTTTTTCCCATCTTACATATTCTTCTTATACATACAAAATACATACATACATAAGTACACAAATACATACATATATACATACTTACATAAATACATACAAACATACATATGCACATATATTCGTGCATGCATATGTACACACATACTTTCATACATACTACATAGATACATACAAACATACCACCAAGGGACTAGTAAATTATACTTTTTTACTAAAAAGACAAGATAACTCAAATATGCTTTTGTTAACAATAGAAGCTACTCTTGGAAAATAATACAATGGTAAACAAGTGACATGGAAAGTCCCAGAAGGTGGGCCTTATAAGTGTGCAAAACTAAGCTAGGTAGGATATAGGAGAACGCACAACCTAGATGTCTTGGTATGATGCAAACTATATATATTACAGGATCTACCTTGGCAAACATTATATATATATATATATATATATATATATATATATATATATATATATATATATATATATATATATATATATATATATATATATATAGAGAGAGAGAGAGAGAGAGAGAGAGAGAGAACTTGAAACAATCATGCACTACAAGATTCCTAGATGACAAGACAAGCTTTTTAGAAGATTAAGTATACAAGAGTAGAAGAAAAAAGGTATACTCGCATTGGCAAGAATAAGAAAATCTATGTTCAAGCCCTCCTTAAATATGTGTTGAAGAGTAGATATATGATATCAACAACTCAATGTATGCACTCTGGTTGAAATAAAAAGAATTAACTACATAGTTATTCTTAGTTTCTTGTCATGCAAGCACATGGTGATGTTAGATTTCCCAGATTATTCACTAGTAATGACGTATGCAAGATATCATGATAATTGGAGTATAAGATAGTTTGCAAAGTCTCCATAAGCTTTGTTCCTTCTGAATTGGCGAGTTGAATGAGGACCATCCATGTTCTCTTGCTTGTTTTATGTTGGCTTCTTCTTCAGAGATTCATGAGCCTTGGTTGAAAATTTCTTAATATTTTGTGTATGTTCCTACGTAGGATCACTTATATCATAGCCATCCATGTACTAAGTTATTCCATCTTCCTATTCCGATCATTTCTATTATAAAAGAGGAATTTTAATTGAACCCTAGTCTTTTTCAACAAATAAGTTATTCAAAACTTCCTCTCTAGATACGTTAATCTCGATGAAGATTGTAATTGAGTTGTCTATAATATTTGATTTTGATACGCAATGAAGGAATCCATCTCTCTTGCCTCAACAAGAAAGTATGATATGGTCAGAACATTAACATGTGAGAAGATGGATGCATCATTATAGTGCTTCATACTAGAAGTTAGAAGCTGATTGTGTTGATCTTGCGTAGAGTGGTAAAAGAAAAAATATCTTATGGTCTTACATAAGTTCTCCAAATTTACTAGTTATTTTGTAGTAACACACTCTATCCCAAAAGCAATAAGATTAATTTTTAAATCTGGTTTTGTTTCACATTATTCTTTAAACTCATGGTGCTTTGTTAAGACTATATCTCCTTGAGCTCTACTCCATGGGCCAAGAGGATCCTTGAACAATTCAACGAAGAAAATCGTAGGACATACAAGCCTAAATTGAACATAATTTTCTCTTCTCCTTTTAGAGATCATTGTTGTCAGTCAGAGAGAGGGGGTAATGAAAAGCTTCTTTATCACAACATACAATTCAATGAAGAGATGTGGAATGGAGAGAATGTCTGAAATACTAGATACCCAAACCTTCTTTGTGTAGTATGAAATCTTTAAATATTGCAATTAATCAACTTATTCCTAGACCTTGGAGACTAACTCTCACCATTTTCCCCTATCAAGACATCAAAAAATTATACTTCTCCTGATAATACACAATCTTATAAGAAGGCAAAAAATTAAACAAAATCCTTACTCAATTAGACCAAGACAGATGCCCATGTGCAAATAAACTATGAGGCACATGTGGGGTTCCCATACAGTTATTAAGCATTGAATTAAAGGAAAAATAGAGAAAAGAAGAAAATATGAAATACTAAAAGCTTACAATAAAAATCTATAATAATTGGAATTAATGAAGTTAGTAAAAAAAACAAAACTACAAAGGAGAGACTTGGTTAGTTTTTTTGTCTCCAAATATGAAGAGTAATTTCTACTAAGGGAACGTAATTATCTTTATTCTTCATAGAAAATCTGACCATGCTCAAACATGTAGCATATGCTTCTAATAAGAACGTTTCTGTATTTCTACTACGTGTATTAGAAAGAGAGGAAAAGAGATAGTCAACTATTAAAATTGTACATTTTATACAACATATATGCATATATAACATGATGATTTAAAATACACATTAATGCCCATAAAAAATTTTCATGGGCACACAAGTATAATAGATATAATGATACAGAAACAATAAATATAAAACATATGTTCAAAAAACACATACATACATTCATGCAAACACACAAATTCATACATTTTTACTGTAAATACGTATCATACACCCAGGTATTAAGAGACTGACACGTATATGTATACATTTTGGTCTTTTAATTTGACATTCTCAGAAGCACATGTACACAAAAACATGTATGCATGCAGAATGAAAAAGCGCAAATTACACACACTTATACATATTTACAGTCACAGACACACACACACCAAAAAGTACATATGGGTTCGCATAAAACTCAACAAATGCATTCATAACGTATAGATACTTCGCGTGTGATGTAAAGAAATGAGTTCACATCAACCCACATGTCACAAACACACAATGTGACCATTTTCACGCACAACTGCATATCACACCTATTAATATTCAACATGTACACCAAACACATGAACATGTATGGCCTCATACAATGACTTGATCACAACATTTTAATCTACAATGCCCATATGTGGTTCAAACGATGTTACCATGGGATGGAAAACACTGTTCACTTCATTTTCTCTTGACCTAAGAGTGTCGTAGCTTGGAAGAGTGTCGAAGAAAACTCAAGCTTTACTTAATGAAAATATAGGATGCTTTTGAACGCTTTGGAATGGCTTTGGAAACAAAGCCCTCTAGAGATTTCGAAAATTAAAATATGGTCGAATTTGGAAGGTTTCAACAGATTTATCCATAGGGAAATCCTTTGACCATGTCGCGTGAAGCGATTAATGAAATAAAAGCCTTTTTTCTACCTCTTTCTAACACTTTTTTTCTTCCGGTTTTTTATTTAAAGACTTGATTATAAATAACTCAATTATATATATATATATATATACATATATATATATATATATATATATATATATATATATATATATATATATATATATATATATATATATATATATATATATATATATAAACACACACATACACACACACATATACATATATATATATATACACACACATACACACACACACACACATATATATATATATATATATATATATATATATATATATATATATATATATATATATATATATATATATATATATATATATATATATATATATATATGTGTGTATATATATATAAGAGATCTTTGTTCGCATGAGAATATTCATCTATAATTTATTTTTTTTAACAAAAGTACTTTAAAATTTATAGACAGAGAAAACAAACAAAAAATGCGAAGAGACAAAGATGAAAACAAACAAAAAGAGAACTTTTGATGAGATCTAGCATTTCAAAAGAAAAAAAATGCATTGGCATTTGTGCTAGAGTTAGATGTGTGCAGAAGCACGTGAGCAACACAAGGAAGACGAAGAAGCTTGGAGCACAACACACAATACTATATGTATTACTAGAGAATGTATAAAGATAAGTAGGCCGTTAGGTCAATATGGGTATATATAAGCCGAGAGAAAAAACCTCCTAAAGAGGGAAAAAAGTGCTCCAGTGGTCCTAATGTGTTCACACACATCACTACCTAAATATATCAACAAATCCCCCCTGGGAATGATGTGGTGAACAAGGACCTGGCACTCATGTATAAGGAAGTTCCAAGCTATGTGGAAATCACTCAACAAAAGGAAGTAATCCCAAGTCTTTGTGGAAAGTTTCAAACTTCTCCCTAGGCAGTGCTTTTATGAAAAGGTTTGCAATGTTCTCCTACGTGGGCACATATGATAATGTACCTCAATGTGCTTAGTGCGAGCATGGAACACAAGGTTCCGTGCAACTGCCAATGCACTCTGACTATTAGTGAAGATAGTGGGGGAAGAAGACTTACCAAAACCCAAATTGGGCATGAGGAATTTGAGGCTCACACACTCAACAGTCGTTGTGAAAGCTGCCGTATACTCAGCCTCACAAGAGGAAGTGGCCATAGTAGGCTGCTTCTTGCTCAACCAAGATATACATGAGCTAGGAAGCATGAAGCAATGGCCACTAGTAGACACATGAGTGTCATAGCAACGAGCCCAATCAGAGTCAAAAAGAGCATGCAATTTTGGCGGTAGTGATCCCCCCTTGGGATAAAACAACCCAAGTAGACGAGTACCACTCAAGTAGCGAAAGATGCGCTTAACCACGTGCCAATACTTGACTCCTGGGCACTGCATAAACCTACTTATGCGTGAGACAGCAAAGTGAATATCTGGCCGAGTAATGCATAATTAAATCAAGCATCCAATAGCCTAATGATAGAGAACAACATCGAATGCATCTCCAGCATCATGAAGACTCAATCCTAAACTTGTGTCCATAGGAATGGCAATAGGTTTACAGTCCTCAAGGTCAAAACACTATAATAATGTGTCAACATATTTTTTTTGAAACAAAGCCATTCCCCCATCAACATGCATAAATTGAATGCCCAAATAATGATGCAAATGCCCCAAATCACACATGTCAAATAAGATATGTAAATCAGCCTTGAAATCAGCAATATGCTTCTCATGAGGAACAATGAGTAGCATGTCATGAACATACACCACAATGATCAGAAGTATATCATTAGCATGCTTGACATATAAGGTGCTTTAAGTTGGACTATTCTCAAAACCATGTGCAATCAGATAGGCATGTATCTTTTCATGCCAAGCACGTGGTGCTTGCTTTAAACCCTATAATGCCTTCTTTAAGTACTGCACAGCTGGTTTTCATGCCTTCTTCACAAAGCCACAGGACTAAAAAAGATACAATTCTTCATGCAAGTCACCATTCAGAAATGCTATTTTAATGTCCAACTAATGTACATTCCAACCATGATGAGCAAAGGCTTCATCAAAATCAATGCCTCTTTCCTCTACATAAACCTTCGCAACAAGCCTAGCCTTAATGTCAACTGTACCATCAGGTTTACACTTTAGCTTGTATACCCACCTAGTGGGTATGTGCCAACGGCCTTCTTGCCAGGACGCAAGTCACATAAAGAACGAGTACCATTCTTCATTATAGCATCATATTCACATTGCATAGCAGCCATCCAATTTTCTAAATTTTGTGCTTCATCAAACAAAATAGGCTCAGTCTCATCATAGAGACTAGATGCAGCCATAATATAGCAATCTCATGCAAAACAGGGACTATGAGAGTCTCATCAAGTACAATATGAGAGAGGTGCATCTAATTTGTTGTCATGCAAAGTCTGCACCAGAAATTTTAGCACAGTTTTGGCCTCCTTAATATCAGCTCTCTCATCAATAAGTGCATCATGTAAATTTGCATAAAAAATGGGATGATGTGCATCATCACATGAAACCTGCAAAGGCTAAAAAGTTGCCTCACTAGGACCATCACTAGACTATCCACCTGTGTAAAAGAGGCAGCAAAGTATCATACATATCTTCGGAGCTAACAGATATCTCCTTAGTACATGAAAACAATGTTTGAATAACATCTTCCACAAAAACAACATCACGGCTAACCAAAATGTATTTAGTCTATGGACGATACAAATGATAGCCTTTACTTTTAGAGTTGTACACAACAAAAATACATTTTACTACTTTATCATCCAATTTTTTGCGATGTTATTCAAGCACTAATGCATATGCCAAACAACCAAAACCATGAAGATGAGCAACAGATGGCTTGCGATCATGCCAAGCCTCATATGGAGTGATAGATTGCCGTGCTTTAGTGGGACACCTATTAAGTACCTATGTTGCACACATGATAGCCTCAAGCAAGAAACTATGTGGTAAAGCCTGACTCTTGACCATACACCTCGCCATCTCCATGAGTGACTTGTTCTTCCGTTGAGCAACTCTGTTGTGTTGAGGTGTATATGGCATTGTACACTATTGTTTGATCCCACATTCAGCCACAAATGCATGAAAATCAGAAGACATATATTCTTTCCCTCGATCAGAACGGAAGGTTCCCATTTTACATGTTGATAGATTTTCAGCCAAAACCAAAAACTGTTTGAAGCACATGAACACTTCAAACTTTGCTTTCAATGGATATACCCATGCATGTCTAGAAAAATGATAAATGAAAGTCATAAAGTAAAGAGAATTTCCAACAGAAGGTGTCTGCATAGGACCACAGACATCACTATGTACAAGTTGCAATTTCTGCGTAGCCCGAACTGAACCATCTTTTGGAAAGGAGGATAGCTACATTTTTCCCAAAATAAAGCCTTCACAAACATGTTTTCCAAGTGCCTCAAGTTTGGGCAGAGAGGACACCATTTCAGATTTCTGCAGGCATAGGAAACTCACAAAATTTAGATGACCAAAGCGTGCATGCCAAAGCTTTGCATCTTGCATAGCCTGAGAATCATATAGTGCACATGCCCAATCATTTACAAATCTTTCATAGTCTATGAGCTTGTATAGCCCTCGACATAAAATGCTAGAAGCAATAATCAGGTCGCCATTCGACAAATCATGAACTGCACATCTGTCATCAAGAAATTTCACAACCAAGCCAATCTTGGTGAATTTTCTTGATCCTTGGCACAAACAAAGCATCTCACAAAGTGAAAGAACTACCATCAATAGTAGTCAAAATGATCTAACCAATTGCCATAACAGGATAAGAGGAGTTGTTGGTGCATGTAATAGTATTCCTTGTAGGGGCAGGCTAGAGTGAAGAGAAGAAACTATGCTACGAGGTAATATGTTTGGTCGCCCCAGTCTCAAAGTATCAAACATTTAAGTCTATTGTAGACATGCAGTGCTCATGAGAAGATGGTTGCAGGTGTAATAGGACATTTCTCAACACCCTAAATAATGTTCCACAGTCCTTTTGCAACCAGTACATGTTGCATCATATAAGCCCATAATGGATAGTTGGTACCATCCAACTTATCCTCAACAACCAACATACGGAATACATCACTACTTTGAGCCATGGCAGGTGACTAAAATAACTTGATGCAGAAATTTCACTATATCTCAAAACTTTGAACAGAACTGCTAGGATGAATTCTACTATACCTATAGCACACTTTAAGACGCTTATATTGGCAAACTAAAACTCGTATATACATTTGGCACAAAAATGTGAAATAGCCTGCATAAGCGCTATGATAGTGCATTCGGAGGCTGAAACGAGCTCAGATCGCGATTTTGGCACCACAAAACAAAGTTGTTTTGATCTCGAAAACACATAATATGCTCACCAAAATTCGTGCAATTCTGAGAGTGCAATCGGAGGAGTGTCGACGACGCCCCAGATGAAACGATGAACTGCTCTGATACCAATTCTTAGAGTTAGATGTCTGTGGAAGCATGCGAACAACACAAGGAGGAAGAAGAAGCTTGGAGCACAACACACAATACTATATGTATTACTAGAGAAGGTACAAAGATAAGTAGCCCGTTAGGGCAATAGGCGTATATACAAGCCGGGGGAAAAAAGCATCCTAAAGAGGGAAGAAAGTGCCCCGGTAGTCCTAGTGTGTTCACACACATCACTACCTAAATATATCAAGAATTTGTGTTTATTATGGTACTCTTTCACTAGAGATATGATTGTTAGACTATACGTGATGGAGGAATCACGATTGTCATGAATGACGGCTGATTTTTATTTTATCCTATTATTTTCTTTTTTTTTCTTTGTCATTTCTCCCATCCTACATATTCTTCTCATTTTGGCTATAGTCGTTGCTTCTCATTTCCTATAGTTATTACAATTACATTCATCTATAGTTGTTTCTGTTCAATTCTTATATTTCCTGGATTGTCTCTGCATTCCCTACACGTATTGAATGATTATTTATTTTGAAATAAGGTTACAAACGTATGATGAATGTTTGTCGTTAAGTTATTATATTATAGCGTTTATTTTCTAACATCGGTTTGGTATTAAGATACAGACATATGTTCAAGTACTTCCTTTAAAAATTCCATATTGCAAACAAATAGTAATGTGTCTACCGTCGAATAACATAACCATTTTAGAATAAGTTTAACCTACGGTTCGTAACAGATCGAGTGTTTTCTGTACATAGGGACAAATGGTTAGAACCGCAGAAGAAGGAATGATTTATTCGAATGTTAGTAACAGAGAACAATGGAGATCTTTCTATGTAATACCAAGAAAATCTCATGTCTCACAAAAACAGTGCACTGATTGAAAGTAAAGTGTAATTGACATGCGAACCTAAACAGTTAATATGCATTTTGAAGAAGTAGAAAGATTGTACATTCAAGGAATTAGATGTCTTCAATAGGAAAAAAAAGTATTACGAACAGACAGTAACAAGGTCGAAAGAACTTATTTACGGACAGATAGTACGAGCTTCTGTCCTTCCCAACAAGTAAGGACATTCGTATTTAGTTTCGAAGAATCCTGGATGAGAAACCATTGATCACAACTTGAGAGATGCCATTGGAATCATGAGAAGCTTGAATGACATCGGGAACTTTCAAAGAGAACACAAACGCCAAACAATCTGCATTGAAATTGATGTTCATTATTATATTCTTGTACTACGAATAATGATGATGAGGAACATGCCATACATGATGGAGGAATGGGTACTGTCACGGTCAACAGTTGATCTTTGTGTGTTTTACCCTTTTTCCAAGTCAAGAAGCTGTACAACCCGCGACATAAAACTGTGGATCTTTCTTAGGCGTTTAGCATTACATAAATATGCTTCAAGGAGCTCTAAGCTGTGCAGCATCCTCCGTCATCCTGCGATGCGACGTGAAACCGTTACGTAAGACTGTTGATCTTTGCGTGGATCTTCGTACAAATCGTTAAGCATTACATAAAGCATCCTCCGCCAAGAGTAATCAGGAACCTGAACATAAACATGCTTCAAGGATGTTTTTTATGCTCTGAATCTTTCGGCGAGAAACTTACCTAAAATTCGAGGAAAATGAGAAATGTCTGAACTCTATGCATACTTTCAGAGAGTAGATTTTATTATCTGATTTCTATGCATACTTCGGCACTCTGCAGCTGTCATTGCTGACCTATAAAAGATTCAAGATTGAACAGTGCACTTAAAAGATACTCCCTCCCAAGATCATTTTATTTATAAACGATTAAGTCTATTCAAGGCTTACTCTGCCTTTTAAAGTTATAACTTATTCCAATATTCCTCTGAGTGATTCTAGATTGTGCAAAACGTTTCTTTCCGCTGCTAATCTAGCTCAAAAGTGTGATTTCTTTCCTTTCAATTATAAAAAATTATCAAAGGAAGAGCGACCGAGAAAAAACCATCACTATCGAAACACAAGTTGTAAAGTTCAAATTGAATAAGTCTATCATTTCAACTGTGTGTTACATCCCCAGGGAGCATCTAATCCGCTTGCTGCTGACGTGTGAAAGGAATTAGGAAAGTGGACTGTAGAAAAGGAAATAAAGATGGTGATAATGGCCGGCATGCGAAAATGAGTCCAAGTATCTGAAAATCCTTTCAACTTCCGAAAATAATTCCTCAATCCTCATGTTTCTTCCAAACAGCATGCTACGTACATGACCTGCAACGTTAATTAATACATTAGTCATCTTGCCTGGAAAGGGATATTCAGAACATCAGTTCTTTATAAAAATAGACTTCTGCTTCAAACACGATCCTCTAGGTTCATTGGCCTTGGTGTCGATCATTTTGGTCTATTTATACAACGTTCTTAACCAGCTACTTGAATATCAATTCTGTCAAGCAGGAGAACCCTTAAAACATCATAAAAAGGAAACAAAATGACAAGTGAGAGAACAAGGATTTCAAACACTGCTTTCTTAAAAAAATTGTTCTACGTATTAATAGAGGTGCACTTCAAGCTTTCCAGTAAAGAGAAATCTTTTCATATAGAAGTTTTACTACTATAAATTCTGACGTATATGTATATCGACACTTGAACTTTTCTAATTAGTCGTTGACACAAAAGATTTCCACCACTAAACAATTTACTTTAATAGAATCCAAAGAAACATGTATTAAATTACCTTTCGTATATACGTTTAATACTGAGAATACTCGATTTCCAATCCCTTTTAAATACATTATATCTAGTAAATTAACCATCTACAGCTCTTGTGCACACATTTGAAGGATTAATTAGACTTTGAATGCATAACTATGTGAAATTGATGTTGATAAAGATCATTTTTTCCAATAATCTCAATGATTGATGCACATTGAAAAATAAGAGAATTCCATCATATACATATATGAGAAATTGTCTCCCTATAGGACAATATCATGTGCTTGATGTAACTCCACTACTTGCTAGGTGTATGATTAAAGTCCTCTGATAGGTTAGTGCATATGATGAATATGAATAAGACATCAATTCGACATAAAATATTTGATGTGGTGAAGGAAAGGAAAATTTACAATGATCAACTTTTCTTGGTTAAACCAAAGCATAGAGTGTGAGTTTTGAGAATTAGCCGAGATAGACTTCAGAAAAATTCCAAACTTGCCAATGTCATGTCTATCGATGAATCCAACAATAGTTTGTTTCTTTATGTTAAAATTGAAAGAACAACTAAATTTATTCTAATAAAAACAAAGTCTAATTTTGCATATAAATTCATTTAAATGATCAATACCAAGAATTTTGTATAGGTTTATAATATAACAAGTAGATGGGTAGATAATATGGTATGGCTATGGTTCCATGAAAGTTCAAAATAAAAGTATGAACATGTGATGTATCATCGGAGAATAAATCATTCTAATACAAATTTGTTGTGTACAAAACTTCCCGTGAGATAGCTTCAACTTCATTCTCTCCCTAAAAGAAAAGCTATGCATTTATTTTTCTTTGTAAATATCTCTGAAAAAGTACATTCTTTCTCTTTTATTCATCCTATATCATTGTTTAGAAAATATATTTATCATTTTTACACTGAAGGTTACATTCTAGTAGGCAGAGAGGCAAGAAAAAAGAATAACTATGTCATTCTTGTTCAAATTAATCTCTATGAGATGGTCTAAGAGGGATGAACCCCACCCACCTAATAGATGCGTACGTGTATACATTAATTCAGATACATATGTACATAAATAAATACACATACATACATACATACATTCATAAATACATGCATACGTACATGCATATGTACATACATACACAAATACATACATACATACATACATACATACATATATACATATATACATAGATACATACATACATACATACAGACATACAGACATACATACATACATACATACATACATACATACATATATACATACATACATACATACATACATATATACATACATACATATACACATATGTACATACATACATGCATGCATGCATTGGTACATACATACATGCATATGACCTCTACACATAGATACATACATATTGTGAAGGGAGTACCAAATTCTGCTTTTTAGCTAGAGAATACAATATTACTCAAATATGTATTTGATAACGATAATACCACACCAGGGAAATGGTACAAGCATATACAAGCAATATGGGAAAGTCCCAGAAGCCAGACTTAATAGATGTGGAGAAGTAGAATAGAGAGGATGTAGGTGAACCCACAACATAGAGCTCTTGGAATGAAGGCAACTATCAAAACTTCAAGATCTTCCTTAGTGAATACGAAATAGATATAAGATAGAAGTGGACAAACTTATGCACTACAAGACTACAAGATGACAAGACAAGATGACTAGAATCTCAATAAGAAAAGAATGGAACAAAGGGGTACACAAGAATAAGAGCTAGATCTTTGAAAGTGCATCCATGGAGACCACATGTTTGAGCTCCCAAGCTTGGATCCGGCAACAATAAGAAACTTGATGTCCACGGCCTCCTTACATATATGTTCAAGAGTAGTTATTAAAGGAGGTTTTAGTAGATGATGTCGAAAACTAAAACTAGGCCACAAGAAGAAAAAATGTTAAATAAGTAGAATTTCTTAGAGTTTTGGCATGTTCCAAACATACGGTAATGATGAATTTCCTGAACTATTCACCAATGATGATGTATGAAAACTCTCATGATAATTGGCATTTAAGATAGTTTGCTTAGTTTCCATCACTTTTGCTCCTCAAGTGACTAGTTCCATAAAGGGTCATGCATGCTCTCTTCCATCATTTTAATTGGGTAACTTTGTGAGATTAAACAACCTTCATTGATGATTTCGAAAGGTCTTCTATGGGTTCCTAAAAATGACTCACTAAATCATACCCATTTTAATATAAAAAGTTATTCGAATCTTTGTCCCGAGATCCTTTCATTTTTAAGTTTATTGAAAGCTTAGTCTCCCTTTCAAATTTATAACTTATTCGAGTATTCCTCTAAGTGATTCTATATTATGAAAAATGTTTATTTCCGCTATTATTCTAGCTCAAAAGTGTGATTTCTTTCCTCTCAGGTTTAGAAAATTATTTAATGGAAAGCAACGGAGCAAAAAGCATTATTATCAAAACACAAGTTGTAAAGTTAAAATTTAATAATTTTTTCATTTGAGCTCTTTGTTACACCCCCCGGGAGCATCTAATCGGATTGCTGCTGATGCGTGAAAGGATTTTGGAAAATAGGCAGGAGAGATTAAAGGTGATTCTGTGTGAACGATGCAAAATTTTCTCTATCAGGGAAATAGACCAATTTGTAGACTATAGAAAAGGAAATAAAGGTGATAATGGCTGGCATGCGAAAAATGAGTCCAAGTATCTAAAAATCCTTTCAACTTCTTCAAATACTTGCTCAATCCTCATGTTTCTTGCAAACAACATGCTACATGCATGACCTGGAACATTAATCAATACATTAGTGATTTTTCCTAGAAAATGATATTTTTTTTTATTTGAAGAGACAAGAACTATATTAATAAAGCATGTAAAGATGTACAAAGGGCAGTGATGCCTCCACTAGGAGGCTAAATAAGGCCAACACAAGGCCAATTAGAGGGTATCACATAAGGGGTGAGTACAGATAGGCCATAAGAATGTCATTAGCTACACAATGCAGTGGGTGAGTACATAACTTTTCTGATTAGTCCATTACACAAAAGATTTCCACCACTAAACAATTTACTTTAATAGATTCCAAAGAAAGAGGTAATAAATTATCTTCTCTTATACGTGTAATAATGAGAATACTCGATTTCCCATACCTTTTAAATAACTTATATCTAGTAATCAAATTACCCATCTACAATGATTGATATAGATTAAAAATAAGAAAATTCCATTGTATACATATATGAGAAATTGTTTCCCTACAGGACAATATCATGTGCTTGATGTAATTCCACTACTTGCTAAGTGTATGATTAAAGCCCTATGATAGGTTAGTGTTTATGATGAATCTTAATAAGACGTCAATTAGACATGAAATAGGTGATGTGGTGAAGGAGAGTAAAAATTACAATGATCAGCTTTTCTTTCTTAGTTCGAAGCGTAGAATGTGCATTTTTTAGAATGAGCCGAGTTTAACTTAAGAAAAATCCCAAACTTGGCAATGTCATGTCTATTGATGAATCCAACATAAGTTGATTTCCTTATCTCAAAATTGAAAGAACAACTAAATCTATTCTAATCAAAACAAAGTTCAATTTTGCATATAAACTCATGTAAATGAGCAATACCAAGAGTCTTGTAAAGGTTTACAACATAACAAGTAGATGGGTAGATAATATGGCATGGCAAAGGGTCCATGAAAGTTCAAAATAAAAGTATGAACATGTGGTGTATCATTGGAGAATAAATAATTCAAAGACAATTTTTTTGGGTACAAGGCTTTCCCTCAGCTAGATTCAACTTCTTTCTCTCCCTAAAACAATAGTTATGCCTTTATTTCTTTCTTAATATTTCTGAAAAAGCTACATTCATTCTCTTTTATTCATCCTTGATATCCTTGTTTACAAAATTTATTTGTCATTTCTACTCTTAAATCACCTTCTAATAGAGAGTGAGACCAAAAAAAAGGATAAGTATGTCATTGTTGTTCAAATTAATCTCTATGAGAGGGCTAAGAGAGAAGAACCCCACCCAACTAAAACATGCATACATGTATACATAAATACACATACATATGTACATAAATAAATCACACATATACATACATTCATAAATTCATGCATACATACATGCATATATACATACATACATACATACATACATACATACATACATACATACATACATACATACACAAATACATCCATACATGCATCATACATACATGCATACATATATATATATATATATATATATATATATATATATATATATATATATATATATATATATATATATATATATATATATATATATATACACATATGTACATACACACATGCATGCATGCATTTATACATACGTACATATATATGACCTATAAACATAGATACATACATATTGTCAAGGGAGTACCAAATTGCGCTTTTTAGCTAGAATATACAAGATTACTCAAATATGTATTTGATAACGATAATATCCACACTAGGGAAGTAGTACAAGCATATACAAGCAATATGGGAAAGGCCCACAAGCCGAGCTTAATAGGTATGGAGAAGTAGGAGAGATTGGATATAGGAGAACCCACAACATAGAGCTCTAGGAATGCAGACAACTATCAAAAGTTCAAGATCTTCCATGGTGAATATGAAAAAGATATAAGATAGAACAAGACAAACTCATGCACTACAAGATTACAAGATGACAAGACTAGATCACTAGAATCTAAATTAGACAAGAATGGAACAAAGAGGTACACAAGAAGAAGAGCTAGACCTTGGAAAGTGCATACTTGGAGACCACATCTTTGAGCTCCAAATTTTTGGATTTGGCAAGAATAAGAAACTCAATATCCAAGACCTCCTTACATATGTGTTCAAGAGTAGTTATTAAAGAGGTTTTTAGTAGATGATATAAAAAACTCAAAATAGGCTACAAGAAGAAAAAATGTTAAATAACTGTAATTTCTTAGATTTTTGGCATGTTCCAAACACATGGTAATGGTGAATTTCCTAAATTATTGACCAATAATGATGTATCAAAATTCTCATGATAATTGGGATATAAGGTATTTTGCATAGTTTCCATCACTTTTGCTCCTCCTCAAGTTCCATAAGTACCATAATGCTCCCTTTCATCATTTTAATTGGATAAATCTTGTAAAATAAAAAAACCTTGATTTATGATTTCCAAAGGTTTTCTACGTGTTCCTAAGAAGCATCCATTAAATCACACCCATTTTAAAATAAAAAGTTATTCCAATCTTCCTCTCAAAATCATTTTATTTATAAAAGATTAAGTTATTTAAGGCTTATTCTCCCTTTCAAATTTATAACTTATTCCAATAGTCCTCTCAAAATTCTTCACTCTCAAACAAGATTGGATCTAGATTAGCAATGAAGGAATTAATCTATCTTTCTCTCTTGTCCATGTTATACTATGATATTGTTCCATCATGAGCAGATTGAAAGATAGGTGCATTCTTCTAGTGCCTGATAACACAAGGTCGAAGGTGATTGGATTGATATTGTATGGAATAATAAGCTCAACTTTTAAATAGGTTCTTGAAATTTACAAGCTATTTCTTAGTAACACGTTTTATCATCAGATTGATAAGATTCATTTTTTAATTATTTTTTGATTTGCATAATGCTTGTGTTATTGCTTGGCCTAATCATTATGTTCTTTTAGTCGTTCATAAGTATCCATGAGGTACTAAACCTTATCTCTAGAAACCAAGTTTTCCACATGATTGGAATCTTGAACATCATCAATTTTTTTATAGGTTACTGTAGTACCCCTCCTTTTCTCTCTCTCTGTCTTGCTATCTCTCTCTCTCTTTTTCGGGGCAGGTTCATGGCATGGGAGACGGAGGCCTTCAACCAGGTTGTTTTTCATTGGGGCTCACATCATGCAAGGCTTCTGAAGAGGTGATTTACCTTTGGAGTTGCATTTGGGTAGTTGTTGATGGTGGTGGTATTCAATCTGTAGATCCCCCTCCCCTCTCTCTTCCCCGCCATCTCTTTCTTGCCTCTCTCTTTTTCTCTCTTTCTCTCTCTTTCCCCCCTCTCTCTCTCTCTATTCCCTCTCTTTCTTTCTCTCTCCCTCTTCTCTTTCAATTTCTTTCCCTCTCTCTTTCTTTTTCCCTCTCTCTCTTCCTTCTCTCTCTCTATTTCCCTCTCTTTCTTTCTCTCTCTCTCTCTTCTCTTTCGATTTCCCCCTCTCTCTCTATTTCCCTCTCTTTCTCCTTCTCTTCCTTTCTCCCCCTCTCTCTCCCTTTTTCTTTCTCTCTCTCTCTATCTCTCTCTTTTCTCTCTCCTCCCCCGTGTGCCCTCCTTCTACCTCTCTCTATCTCTCTCTCTCTCTTTTCTCTCTCCTCCCCCGCGTGCCCTCCTTCTACCTCTCTCTGTCTCTCTCTCTCTTTTCTCTCTCCTCCCCCGCGTGCCCTCCTTCTATCTCTTTCTCTCTCTCTCTCTCTCTCTCTCTCTCTCTCTCTCTCTCTCTCTCTCTCTCTCTCTCTCTCTCTCTCTCTCTCTCTCTCTCTCTCTCTCTCTCTCTCTCTCTCTCTCTCTCTCTCTCTCTCTCTATTCCCCCCTTCTTCTCTCTCTTCCCCCACTCCGCCCCCCGCCATCCGCCCCCCGCCACCCCCACTCCGCCCCCCGCCATCCGCCCCCCGCCACCCTCACTCTGCCCCCCGCCACCCCCACTCCGCCCCCCGCCATCCGCCCCCCGCCCCTCCTCTCTCCGCCCACACCCACACCCCCTCCTCTCTCCGCCACCCTCACCACCCACACCCCCTCCTCTCTCTCCGCCACCCTCACCCCCCGCAGGTCCCCGCCACCCCCACTCCGCCCCCCGCCATCCGCCCCCCGCCCCTCCTCTCTCCGCCCACACCCACACCCCCTCCTCTCTCCGCCACCCTCACCACCCACACCCCCTCCTCTCTCTCCGCCACCCTCACCCCCCGCAGGTCCCCGCCACCCCCACTCGGCCCCCCGCTGTAGATCCCTCTCTTTCTCTCTCTCAGACTTGTTTGAGCTTTGCTACCGACAGTGTGTCAGTTTATGGTTTCGGAATAACGAGGTCCATCGCTACTGCTGTAGTTCCATCCACCAGGATATTCACACGAGGGATTACTAGTCGTTCACAAGGATATCCACTCACCTTTTCGTTGAAAGGAGCTTTTTGCATTCCAGGATATGGGCTTCTCCATCTAGTTCTCGTATGCGAATCCGAGAAATTAGAAGGGAAACAATTTCATAGGCCAAGAGGCAAGCAGAGATGCAGGAAGAGGCACGTCGAGTGGACTTGGATCCTGCAAAATGTCGTAAGAAAGGTGACTCCGGGACTGTACAAGGTATCATCAAGGATGTTATCCCTGATGGATATTGGGTCTTTACCAAATGTCAAAGATGGCTACCTTCCTGCTATGGACGTAGGAATCGCAAGTGGTGTTGTCCTCTTGGAAGACCCATGAAGGTTGGTCAGGAAATATGTTCGGGATGATTCAATCGGTGGAAGTGGTCCCTTTTCCCTTTCTCTCTCTCTCCTCTCACATCTCTCTCTGCCCTCCGCGCTCCTTACGCCTTACTCCGCACCCCTCCTCACTCCGCCCTCCGCACCCCTCAACCTATGCCCTCCACCCTCTCTCTTTCTCCCTCTCTCTCTCTCTCTCTCTCTCTCTCTCTCTCTCTCTCTCTCTCTCTCTCTCTCTCTCTCTCTCTCTCTCTCTCTCTCTCTCCCTCTCTCTCTCTCTTCACTCTCTATCTCCGCACCCCTCCTCACTCCGCTCTCCTCTCTCCGCACTCCACACCCCTCCTCACTCCGCCCTCCGCACCCCTCCTCACTCCGCTCTCTCTCCCTTTCTCCCTTTTTCTTTCTCTCTCTCTCCGCATGTGACCCCCCTTCTCTCGTCCCTTCTCTCCCTCTCTCTCTCTCTCCCTCTCTCTCTCTCCCCCTCTCTCTCTCTCTCCCTATCTCCCTCTCTCTCTATCCTCCGCCAAATCCGCTGTCCGCCCCCGCCTCCGCCTAGAGCCTCCTCATCCGCTGTCCGCCCCCGCACTCTCCTCACCCGCTGTCCGCCCCCGCACTCCGCCTGATATTCCGCCCCCCATCCGCTTAATATCCCCCCCCGCAGCCCGCTGTAGCCCGCAAGCCTCCGCACTATTCCCCGCCACCCCCGCGCTATTCTCCGCCACCCCTGCAATATCTCCCCGCAAGCCCGCCTGCCCACATTCACACACACACACATATGCACAATTACATACACATACAGTCATACACACACCACACACAGGCATACACCGGCTCACTCACCCTCATACACACATACACTCATCCCTACACACACGCACATGTACACCCAAACTCTCACACTCATGCATATGCACACCCAACCATTACACACACCGACACATACACTCTCAACCCCACATTATGCCTCACGCTCTTTCACACAAGGGGGATAAAACCTTTGAGGCTTATGGAAAGAAGCATTTTTGTGATCGACTGGTGTTTGTAAGGGCGGTTCACGAAGCCAAGTAGAAGAGTGAGTTGGAGTTGCGCATTTACGAGTCATGGTTTGATCCCTTCATATCTGCATTACCAGGACTTGTTCTAGATGGTTCTTTCTATTTGAGGGCTAGACCTGACACTTGTCTCCAAAGGTTGCACATGAGAAATAGGCCAGAGGAGCAAGGTGTGACATTGGAGTATCTTAGAGGACTGCATGAAAAGCATGAGTAATGCTTTTTCCCATCTCAAAGAACTGGATGACTAAAGGGGCCTCAACTTGCAAGTAAGGAGATAAAAGGCAAATATGGAAAACAAAGTTGTTACCAACCATTCACGGCGACAACATATTTTTATGGATCCAATTCAAATCAAGGGAATATTTGACCTACTCCTCTAATTTTGGGCATTCCACCAGCGTGTGATCAATGGACGTGAGGATTCGGCAAGGCCCTTGGCCTATTGGGGCCTATAAAATCAAGGGATTTGTGCTCATTTGGGTTACCTCATCGGGTGTTACTTCATTGGGTGTTGTGCACACTGGGAGTACACTATACACACACTTTTGGGTACATTTTTTTAGAGTTACATTGACACGGGGATTCGTGCAGAAGTCTTTTTCTTGCTCTTGGTGGTTTCAAGTCTACTGTGGGAGTCACTCTGTGGAGTGAATACAGAGCTTGGGCTTCCCAGTGGAGGGCTATGAGCACCATAGAGTAAGAGAGTGCCTTGGATTCTTCAATCGGGATAGCAATATTGTAATTCTGATCTTCTAGAGAAATTCTCATTCGCTTGTATTGAGCTGTGTCTTTCTGCATGAAGTGCCAGGAAGCTCTGAGCATTAGTTTTGAGTCTTCCTTTGACGGATTTTATTTGTAACCATTTGAGTCGAATCAAGAAGTGTATGGTTCTCCTTGGTCACTTGTGGTATATATACCTTTCCAGAAGTATTCACATTGCTGTGCAAAAATTGTTATTTACCTGCTCACAGAAGTGTTAAAGGGTATACTTCCCTAAAGAGAACCCCCCTTGA
Organism: Ceratopteris richardii; assembly: GCA_020310875.1. Lineage (NCBI taxonomy): Eukaryota > Viridiplantae > Streptophyta > Polypodiopsida > Polypodiales > Pteridaceae > Ceratopteris > Ceratopteris richardii. Next base: position 158,545,325 of record CM035419.1, on the reverse strand, counting down.
GTAGGTGACGTACTGGACGTGTTTAATCTTCATTCTCTACCTTTGTTAAAAGCGGATACCCCAGTACCTCCTCTACAGTTTGGCACGCCCGGTGGGACCTTTGCATTTTTGTGAGAGGATTTTCGCCCTATTGTATTTGCGAGTAGGTACATGACCCATACGCGGGCGGATAAGGAGTCTCATCGTGAACGAAAGCGTCTTAACAAGTTAGAAATAACCACAACCAGTGAGCCTACCTCTCCTCCACCATCCTTGAATCTATCCATTGATTTGGGAGTAACACCATTGTCAAAAGAGAAACATAGGAGAACCTTAGATTTTTCCTCTGATACTTCAGAAGAGGCGCTGGCACCAATGGAGGATCTTTCCCATTTACTCTCTAGGTTGAACATCAAGTTTCCTACATTTAAAGGATTGGCTTATGAAGATGCAGATGACCACGTGAGGAGATTCGTCTCGTTATGCCGTGGAAGAGGATTGCAGAACCGAGAGGATGCAATGTTGGTGCTCTTTCCATCTACATTGGAAGGCCTTGCAGACAAATGGTATAGCCAGTATGCAGATGGGCACTTCACTACGTGGGAGGCACTAAAAGCGGCATTCTCACAGACATTTCGACCAAGTGACTCCTCAGAACGAGCTCTAGATCAGCTAGAGAACCTAAAATTACGAGCAGGTGAATCCTTTCATGAATTGCACACTAGAACAAAAGCACTTGTTTCTCGTTTGCCTCATGCTCCAGGTGATTTTTTAGTCAAAAAATGGATTGAGAAGGCTCTGCCTAAGTCATCTCAACAAAAGCTTCGGGAATCCCTCAGACTGGATGCAACACTTGATGATTTTGTTGCAACTGCATCACGCATTGAGGAGGCTAGAATACATTTTGAAGTGGAGTCTCAACCAAATTATGCATCTGACTTGGATCCGATCGGGCAACTCAGGAAGGAGTTGGGAGCCTTAAGGATGCAGCAAAGTCGCCAAGAAGAGAAGGTCATACCGCCACCCTCAACCCATAATGTGGATGAAGTATCTCAACTTAGGCGTGAGCTTGAAGACTTGCGGACTACCTAGGACATACGAAGACAGGTTTGGTGTACAATATGTAGTAATAATGGACATTCCAATGTAAATTGTCCTAACAGAGTCAGTTGTCAGTTTTGTGGCAAAGAGGGTCATGAAGCAAGAGACTGCTACTACCTTAAGGGGACACAACAGCGAGGTAACCATCAAGGCGTAGATTCATATTATGCTAGCACTTCTAATGCACCTAATAGAGAAGAGACCCGCCCAACTCGGCCTAGATACAATAGGCCCCTAATGTGTTACCGCTGTGGGGAGTATGGCCATATGCAGAATAGGTGTTCTCTTCCAGAGGATGCACCCCCTTGTCAGCATTGTCCAGATGCTAAGGATCACTACACCAGAGATTGCCCAAGAGGTCGTCCGACTCCAATTCACATGATTGCAGTCTCCCCACCAGTAGAAGGTATGACCGCTCAATCTTATGTTGTTTCATCTTCATCCATGCCAATGATGCCCAGAGCCAGGCAAGCGGCAGTAGCCCAAAAGGAGGAACAACAAGGACTCAAAGATAGAGTTGTAGAAAAGAGGGTGGGATGGAAGGACCAAGAAGAAATGGAAGAAGCTTATGAGAGGGCGACTACTTTGCTAAAAGATCAACCAACAAGTACTTCTGAAGGCAAGCAAGAAGTGAACATTGAAGAAATTTTGAAAGGTATTCATCATAAGATTAGCCTGTATCAACCATAAAGATAGATCCTAAAGTAAGAAGTGATCTGCTGAAGATTATACATTCTGCATGCTTGTGCCCACCTCCTAGCATAGATGGTTTTATGGTGGACTTTCCTCCTCCACCCTTGGCTGATTATCAGAGCTCAAGATTATCCGTTTTCATCAAGGATGAAGCTCTAGCAGGTGTTATTATAGATGGAGGTTCCGGCATCAATTTGATGCCTAATTTCACTATGAGGAAACTAAGGCTGAATCCCACAAAGGCAGCACCCTTCACAGTCACCTTAGCAGATCAACGTCGGGTTGCACCAGTGGGCATTGTCGAAAAGGTACTTATGATAGTGCAGGGTTGTCATTTTGTTTTAGACTTTGTTCTAATTGCCCTACCTCAGGAGACCTCATACCCTCTACTCCTGGGAAGGCCTTGGTTAAGGCAAGCAAAGGCTCTACAGGATTGGGGAAAGAACAAGTTATGGATTTCCACATGTACTAACAATAAATTACAGATACATTTGGAAGAAGGATCAGACATCAACAAGGCTACTGGATATACAATGGAAACTCAGGTAATGCCTTCAGAAGATGATGCTCTATTAAATTGGATGATGGGAAGTGCAGAATGCTGCACAGTAGAGATATGTGAGGTAAATCAGGATGTTGCTGAAGCAACACAAGGTGGTCGGGAAGAGGAAACAACTGATGTTTTTCACTTAAACAATATAGAAAAGAGTAAGCAAGGAAGACAAGTTTATCTTTTGCAGGCACCTCCTGAAGAACAAAAACCTCTAATTGAGACTGATAATCAAAATTCAACACTGAGCGCCACTACGATGTATGTAAAGAGAAGGCAGGTAAACAAGAGGAATCAGATGATTTTATGCTTACAGGACCAGAAACAGACAAAGTTGTGCCTGCATCTGAGGAAGATAATTGTGACCTTCAAGAACTTCCATTCTCAAATATACCCTTAGGATGGATCAAGGAATAGATTGTGGATCATAAATTGAACTCTGCTCCTGCATACAGTGGAGATGGACTTTCAAGTGAGTCCAATTCTGGAAAGCTTGTTCAAGAAGTAAATCTTGGAGATGAAGAGAATCCTCAGATAGTTCACTTGGCTGCTTGGTTATGGCATTATCCGTCTTTACTACAGAAGGTAACTTCCCTACTTTTTACCTATAAAAGTGTCTTTGCATGGTCCTATAAAGACTTAACAGGGATACTTGAGGAGCTTGGATTACACCGGATACCCTTAGTGGAAGGAGCTTCAGCTGCAAGAAGTAGACCTTACCGACTCAATCCAAAGTATGCAGAGGCAGTAAAGCTAGAAATCACAAAATTGGAAGAGGCAGGTATTATTGTTCCTGTAGAACACTCACGGTGGCTTTCTTCCATGGTCATTGTACCAAAGAAAAACGGAAAAATAAGGGTATGTGTTGATTTTCGTGCCTTGAATAAGGTAACTATTCAGGATGGTTTTCCTCAGCCATTCACAGAGGAGGTGCTTGAAGAAGTAGCTGGACACTCTCTATATAGTTTTCTTGATGGGTTTAGTGGCTACAATCAGATAGCCATTCATCCTGAAGATAGAGACAAGACGGCTTTTGTTACTCCATGGGGCACATATGTTTATACCCGTATGGCTTTTGGCTTAAAAAATGCGCCAGCATCCTTTAATAGTTCAATGTATCTCATACTGGGAAAATGGCTAACCTCATTTTTGCGCATTTTTATGGATGATTTCTCAGTATTTTCAGGAACAGATAAGAGAGCAATAGTTCAAGATTTCAATAATCACCTGGAAAATCTGAAAGAAATCTTTGAACAGTGTCTCAAAACAGGTCTGAAGTTAAATCCCGCCAAATGTAATTTTTTGGTCACTAAAGGTACTCTTCTTGGCCACATAGTCTCAGTAGAAGGGATAACTGTTGATCCGGCAAAGATCACTGCTATTCTCTCCATGCCGATTCCTCGAACTCCAAAGGAGGTACAAAGCTTTTTAGGCCATGCAGGATATCATAGACGATTTATCAGAATGTATTCAGAAATAGCTAAGCCTTTGTCCAGGCTTACAAGTAAGAATGTCCCTTTCTCATGGACTCTTGAAGCTAAGAAAGCATTTTGCGAATTAAAATTGAGGCTATGTACTTCTCCTCTTTTAACTGTTCCTAATTGGTCATTAGAGTTCCATGTACATACAGATGCCAGTCTTCATGCAGTTGGAGCAGTCTTGGCTCAACCATCATCACAGAAGATAGATCAACCTATCGTTTGTGCTAGCAGATTGCTTACCAAAGCAGAGAGGAACTACAGCACTACTGAAAGGGAAGGTTTGGCTATCGTGTTCGCTCTTCAAAAATTCCGGCATTACCTCTTAGGTGTGCATTTTATTGTCATAACTGATCATCAACCTTTGAAGTACCTGATTAACAAGCCCAGAGTAGCTGGAAGGGTTTGGCGATGGTTATTGTTATTTCAAGAATTTGATTTCGATATTCATATTAAGCCAGGGAAAGAGCATTATATGGCGGATCAGGTATCAAGAACTGCTCTCAGTGAACAAGCAATAGGTATTGATGATGAATTGGTGGATAGTACTCTTTTTTTGGTTACAATGCAGACTGATTGGTATAATGAAATTCTTGAGTTCCTTTCCATTGGAGAATTTCCCAAACATCTATCAGCACTAGAAAAGAGGAAATTACTTTTTAAGTCCAAATCTTACTCACTCATAGATGGAAATTTATATAAATATTGTCATGACGGTATCTTGAGAAAGTGTGTTTTTCCAGAAGAAGGAAACTTTTTGCTTGAAGCAGCACACAACGAAGGGCATATGAAGGGAGAAGAGTTGGCTCACAAGATTATCCACCAAGGATTATGGTGGCCTCAGATATACAAAGATGCAATCAAATTTGCCAAGGGGTGCGATATCTATCAGAGATGTGCTCCTAAGCCAAACAAGATGAGTTTCCAGCCATTAGTCATCTCCACAGGATGGCTACCTTTTGAACAATGGGGACTTGACTTTATTGGTCCGATCAGTCCAATGGGTCAACCTGGAAGAAAGAGATATATTCTCATGGCCACGTGTTATGCAACTAAGTGGGTGGAAGCTAAAGCCAGTACAGATTGCTCGGCCTTGACAGTGGCTAAATTTTTGTTTAAACGTATTTTTTCCAGATTCGGGTGTCCAATTGAAGTCACTAGTGATAGGGGCACTCACTTTGTGAATCAGTTGCTCCAAGTCATCTTTGACAGGTATAAAATCTTTCACAGGAAGTCATGTGCTTACTATCCCAGAGCGAATGGCCAAGCAGAAAGTTCTAACAAAATTTTGATTGGGCTCTTACGCAAATTATCCTTTGAGCATCAAAGTTCTTGGCCACAGGCACTAATTGGTGCAATGTGGGCTTTCAGAACTACTAGAAGGGGAACCACTGGCGAAAGTCCATTCCGCCTAGTCTATGGTAAAGAAGCATTGGCACCTTTCGAATTTATCATCAGGAAGGAAATTGAAGCCAGAACCATGGGTATTGAACCTCCAATCAGAAGACTTGTGGCATTGGAAGAATATAGGGAAGCAGCAATGAAGAAACTAGAGATAAAGCAAGAGGAACGCAAACGGCTGCATGACAGGTATTTAAGGACTAATGAGGTACAGGAGGGATCTTTGGTCCTGGTGCATCGAATCCCGTCGCCATTCACCAAATTGGCACCTAAATGGATAGGGCCATATAAGGTCATCAAAGTATTGCCACACGGTGCAGTGCAACTAGAGGATCTGCAAGGCAACTGGTTGCCCTTGGTTAACATCTCTAGGGTGAAAAGTTATTTGAATTGATGCAAGCAAGATGAAAATTACTCCTTGTAAATACCATTGTTCTTTCATTTTCTGCAGTTCATTTGGAAGGAATAAGCAAATAAAGATATTGCACCGGGACCGTGCAAAATCTTGATGTGGGGGTCTGTAGATCCCTCTCTTTCTCTCTCTCAGACTTGTTTGAGCTTTGCTACCGACAGTGTGTCAGTTTATGGTTTCGGAATAACGAGGTCCATCGCTACTCCTGTAGTTCGATCCACCAGGATATTCACACGAGGGATTACTAGTCGTTCACAAGGATATCCACTCACCTTTTCGCTGAAAGGAGCTTTTTGCATTCCACGATATGCGCTTCTGCATCTAGTTCTCGTATGCGAATCCGAGAAATTAGAAGGGAAACAATTTCATAGGCCAAGAGGCAAGCAGAGATGGAGGAAGAGGCACGTCGAGTGGACTTGGATCCTGCAAAATGTCGTAAGAAAGGTGACTCCGGGACTGTACAAGGTATCATCAAGGATGTTATCCCTGATGGATATTGGGTGACTTTACCGAATGTCAAAGATGGCTACCTTCCTGCTATGGACGTAGGAATCGCAAGTGGTGTTGTCCTCTTGGAAGACCCATGAAGGTTGGTCAGGAAATATTTCGGGATGATTCAATCGGTGGAAGTGGTCCCTTTTCCCTTTCTCTCTCTCTCCTCTCACATCTCTCTCCGCCCTCCGCCCTCCTCACTCCGCACTCCGCACCCCTCCTCACTCCACCCTCCGCACCCCTCAACCTATGCCCTCCACCCTCTCTCTTTCTCCCTCTCTCTCTCTCTCTCTCTCTCTCTCTCTCTCTCTCTCTCTCTCTCTTCACTCTCTATCTCCGCACCCCTCCTCACTCTGCTCTCCTCTCTCGGCACTCCACACCCCTCCTCACTCCGCCCTCTGCACCCCTCCTCACTCCGCTCTCTCTCCCTTTCTCCCTTTTTCTTTCTCTCTCTCTCCGCATGTGACCCCCCTTCTCTTGTCCCTTCTCTCCCTCTCTCTCTCTCCCTCTCTCTCTCTCCCTCTCTCTCTATCCTCCGCCGAATCCGCTGTCCGCCCCCGCCTCCGCCTAGAGCCTCCTCATCCGCTGTCCGCCCCCGCCTCCGCCTAGAGCCTCCTCATCCGCTGTCCGCCCCCGCACTCTCCTCACCCGCTGTCCGCCCCCGAACTCCGCCTGATATTCCGCCCCCCATCCGCTTAATATCCCACCCCGCAGCCCGCTGTAGCCCGCAAGCCTCCGCACTATTCCCCGCCACCCCCCGCGCTATTCTCCGCCACCCCTGCAATATCTCCCCGCAAGCCCGCCTGCCCACATTCACACACACACACATATGCACAATTACATACACATACAGTCATACACACACCACACACAGGCATACACCGGCTCACTCACCCTCATACACACATACACTCATCCCTACACACACGCACATGTACACCCAAACTCTCACACTCATGCATATGCACACCCAACCATTACACACACCGACACATACACTCTCAACCCCACATTATGCCTCACGCTCTTTCACACAAGGGGGATAAAACCTTTGAGGCTTATGGAAAGAAGCATTTTTGTGATTGACTGGTGTTTGTAAGGGCGGTTCACGAAGCCAAGTAGATGAGTGAGTTGGAGTTGCGCATTTACGAGTCATGGCTTGATCCCTTCATATCTGCATTACCAGGACTTGTTCCAGATGGTTCTTTCTATTTGAGGGCTAGACCTAACACTTGTCTCCAAAGGTTGCACATGAAATAGGCCAGAAGAGCAAGGTGTGACATTGGAGTATCTTAGAGGACTGCATGAAAAGCATGAGTAATGCTTTTTCCCATCTCAAAGAACTGGACGAATAAAAGGGCCTCAACTTGCAAGTAAGGAGATAAAAGGCAAATATGGAAAAAAAAGTTGTTACCAACCATTCACGGCGACAACCTATTTTTATGGATCCAATTCAAATCAAGGGAATATTTGACCTACTCCTCTAATTTTGGGCATTCCATCGGCGCGTGATCAATGGACGTGAGGATTTGGCAAGGCTCTTGGCCTATTGGGGCCTATAAAATCAAGGGATTTGTGCTTATTTGGGTTACCTCATCGGGTGTTACTTCATTGGGCGTTGTGCACACTGGGAGTACACTATACACACACTTTTGGGTACATTTTTTTAGAGTTACATTGACGCGGGGATTCGTGCAGAAGTCTTTTTCTTGCTCTTGGTGGTTTCAAGTCTACTGTGGGAGTCACTCTGTGGAGTGAATACAGAGCTTGGGCTTCCCAGTGGAGGGCTATGAGCACCATAGAGTAAGAGAGTGCCTTGGATTCTTCAATCGGGATAGCAATATTGTAATTCTGATCTTCTAGAGAAATTCTGATTCGCTTGTATTGAGCTCTATCTTTCTGCATGAAGTGCCAGGAAGCTCTGAGCATTAGTTTTGAGTCTTCCTTTGACGGATTTTATTTGTAACCATTTCAGTCGAATCAAGAAGTGTATGGTTCTCCTTGGTCACTTGTGGTATATATACCTTTCCAGAAGTATTCACATTGCTGTGCAAAAATTGTTATTTACCTGCTCACAGAAGTGTTAAAGGGTATACTTCCCTAAAGAGAACCCTCCTTGAGTAGGTGACGTACTGGACGTGTTTAATCTTCATTCTCTACCTTTGTTAAAAGCGGGTACCCCAGTACCTCCTCTACACCCGCCATCCGCCCCCCGCCACCCCCACTCCGCCCCCCGCCATCCGCCCCCCGCCACCCTCACTCCGCCCCCCGCCATCCGCCCCCGCCACCCCCACTCCGCCCCCCGCCATCCGCCCCCGCCCCTCCTCTCTCCGCCCACACCCACACCCCCTCCTCTCTCCGCCACCCTCACCACCCACACCCCCTCCTCTCTCTCCGCCACCCTCACCCCCCGCAGGTCACCGCCACCCCCACTCTGCCCCCCGCCATCCGCCCCCCACCACCCCCACTCCGCCCCCCGCCATCCGCCCCCCGCCACCCCCACTCCGCCCCCCGCCATCCGCCCCCCGCCACCCCCACTCTGCCCCCCGCCATCCGCCCCCCGCCCCTCGTCTCTCCGCACACAAACCCACACCCACACATACACACATGCATGACCACACTATCACTCACCCACATACACACATACACCCTTACACAAGCACATGCACGCACACACACATAATCACAAACACATGCATAACCTCACACAAATACACTCTCACACACACATCCCTACACACACACCCCACTCATGCACAAGCACACATACATACACAATCACACACCCCCATAATTTCACACATACCCCCATGCGTACACACACACATGCATACACAAACACATACACACTCACACACATACACCCACATCCTCACATATACACACACACCCCCACACACACACACTTTCACTCACACACCCCCACACACACCCACACACATACGTATTCTCACTCGCACATTGAACCTGTTAAGTGGACAAAGGATTCTCAACCCAAAGACCTATTGGCTATCACATCAACAACAGAGTCAAAGCATATATGAGAAATACATGCCTCCATTGAAAGTCTCCTTAGAAGTTGCTGAGGTTTTTTGTTGCACAACGGCCAACCTCTTCAATAAGGATTAAATGTAACAGTCTTTGATGCCAATGGAAGGGCTGTCTGGGTTGGTAATGCTGCGCATGCAATGTTAAATGCACTTGGTCAAGGGATAAGCAGTTAGACCAATCAACTTCATTCAAATGTCGAGGATTAAATCTGTGAGGAAACCAAAACAACACAAAATGGGAATCTCAGATGACAAGTGAAAGGTAAAAGTAAGTTATTAAAAGTGGAAGCAGGGAAAAGCTTTTTTGCCACCAACCATTCACGGCGACTACCTATTTTTGTGGATCTAATTCAAATCAAGTGGAATATTTGACCTACCCTCCAATTTTGGGTGACTAACCAGGCGCGTGATCAGTGGACGTGAAGATTCGGCAAGGCTCTCTTGGCCTATTGGGGCCTATAAAATCAAGGGATTTGTGCTCATTGGGGTACACTGGAGTACACGTACAAGATACAACAGTTTTAGAGATACAGAGGTTCGTGTATACGTGCAGAAGTCCTCACTTGCACTTGGTGGTTTCAAGCCTATTGTAGGAGCTACTCTGTAGTGTGTATACAGAGGGTAGGCTTCTCAGTGGAGGGCTATGAGCGCTATAGTGTAAGAGAGTAGCTTGGATTTATTTTCCTTTCTGCGAGTCAGTGTGTTGATTAATCCCTATTCTCTTGAGAAATTCTACCGTTTGTATTGTTCTGAGTTAGACTGCATGTAATTAGCCCTTAAGCTGATGAGAAGATTCTGAGCATTGAGCTTATTTATTTCTAGGATGGCATGTTAGCCTTCTAAGCCTGCACTTTTGAGCATTTGACCAACCTTGTAATCATCTGAATCAAATCAAGAAGTGATTGGTCTTCCTTGGACATTTGTTGTCCATATTTTCTGAAGCATTTACCATTCTGTACAATTCTTGTTGTCTGCCTGCTCACAGAAATGTGAAAGGGTATACTTCCCTAAAGAGAACCCCCCTTGAGTAGGTGACGTACTGGACGTGTTTAATCTTCATTCTCTACCTTTGTTAAAAGCGGTGGACGTGTTTAATCTTCATTCTCTACCTTTGTTAAAAGCGGATACCCCAGTACCTCCTCTATAGTTTGGCACGCTCGGTGGGACCTTTGCATTTCTGTGAGAGGTGTTTTGCCCTATTGCAATTGCAAATAGGTACATGACGCATACACGAGCAGATAAGGAATCTCTTCGTGTTTGGAGGAGCCTTAACAAGTTAGCAATAACCACGGCTAGTAACTCTACCTCCCCTTTGTCCTCCCTAAATTTATCTATTGATTTGGGTGCGACACCATTGTCAAAAGAGGGGTATAGGAGAACTCTAGACTTCTCCTCAGATACGTCCGAAGAAACACCAGTACAGATGGAGGATCTCTCTCATTTGCTCTCCAGATTAAATATCAAATTCCCTACCTTAAAGGGACAAGCTTATGAGGATGCTGATGATCATGTGAGGAGATTCATCTCTTTATGCCATGGAAGAGGCTTGCAAAATAGAGAGGATGCAATGCTGGCACTTTTTCCATCCACATTGGAGGGTCTTGCGGATAAATGGTATAGTCAATATGCAGATGGCCATTTCACTACATGGGAGGCTTTGAAGGCGGCATTCTCACTGACATTCCGACCAAGTGATTCCTCGGAAAGAGCTCTAGATCAGCTAGAGAATTTGAAGCTAAGACCAGGTGAATCCTTTCATGAACTTCACACTAGAACAAAAACACTTGTTGCACGTCTGCCACATGCTCCAGGTGACTTTTTGGTTAGAAAGTGGATAGAGAAGGCTCTACCAAGGTCATCTCAGCAGAAGCTTCGTGAGTCCCTTAGATTGGATGCCACCCTCAATGATTTTGTTGCAGCGGCATCACGCATTGAAGAAGCAAGGCAACATTTTGAGGGGGATACACAACAAAAGTATGCTGCAGATCTGGATCCTATTGAGCAACTAAGGAGGGAACTGGAAGCATTGAAGATGCAACAAAATCAACAAGAAGAGAAGGTCTTGCCACCACTGCGTCGCACTGATGATGAAGTAGCCCAGCTTCGCCGAGAGTTAGAAGACTTGAAGACCACTCAGGATATAAGGAGACAAATCTGGTGTACAATCTGTAATAACAATGGACATTCCAATGCTAATTGCCCTATTAAGGTAAGCTGTCAATTTTGTGGAGAAGATGGTCATGAAGCAAGGGATTGCTACTACCTCAAGGGTACACAGCAGAGAGGTAGCCCTCAAACTTTGGATTCGTACTACTCTAGTACTTCAAATACATCTAATAGAGAGGAGAATAGGCCTACAAAGCCTAGATATAATAGACCCTTGATGTGCTATCGTTGTGGTGAATATGGCCACATGCAAAATAGGTGTTCTCTTCCAGAAGATGCACCTCCCTGTCAACATTGTCCAGAGGCCAAAGATCATTATACCAAGGATTTCACAAGAGGTCGTCCTGCTCCAATCCACATGATTGCAGTCTCTCCACATGAAGAAGGAAAAACCACTCAGACTTATGCTGTTTCATCCTCTGCAATGCGCATGATGACTAGAGCTAGGCAAGCAACTGCAACCCAGAGAGATGAACAACAAGGATTTCAGGATAAAGAGGAAGAAAAGGAGTCAGGATGGAAGGACCAAGTAGAAATTGAAGGAGCTTATAATAAGATGACTACTTCTCTAAAGGGCCAACCAACAAGTCTGCAAGAAAACACTCAGGAGGTAAACATTGAACAGATCTTGAAAGGTATTCATCACAAGGTTAGTCTATATGAACTTATAAGGATGGATTCAAAAATAAGAAGTGACTTACTGAAGATTATACACTCTGCTCACTTGGTCCAATCACCTAGTATAGATGGTTTCATGGTTGATTTTCCCCCTGCACCCTTAGCAGACTACCAAAGCTCAAGATTATCTGTTTGTATAAAGGATGAAACTCTCATAGGTGTGATCATAGATGGAGGCTCTGGTATCAATTTAATGCCAGATTTTACAATGAAGAAGCTGAAATTGAACCCCACCAAGTTGGCACCATTCACGGTTACATTGGCAGATCAACATCGGGTTGCGCCTCTGGGCATTATTGAGAAGGTATTGATGGTAGTATAGGGTTGCCACTTTGTGCTAGATTTTGTTGCTATTGCACTTCCACAGGAGACTTCCTATCCTTTGCTCCTGGGGAGACCTTGGCTGAGACAAGCAAAAGCTTTGCAAGATTGGGGAAAAAATAAACTATGGATTTCAACAAATACCAATAGCCAACTGCAACTACATTTGGAAGAAGGATTTGACTCAGGAAAAACTACTGGATATACTATGGATACTCAGGTAATGCCCTCACCACCCCAAGAAGATGATACATTGTTAAATTGGATGATGGGAAGTGCAGAGTGTTGCACAGTGGAGATCAATGAAATTGAGGAAGAAGTTGCAAATAAGGAAATTACAAAAAAGGGCAATGAAGACCACAAGGTGTTGGAGAATGAGCAACTGAAGGAAAATACAATCTTTGAAGAGGCTAATAGCAGAGAAGATCTCCCTTTTGCAGATATACCTCAAGGTTGGATGAAAGAACATGTTGCAGAATATAAATTAAAATCCACTCCTGCATATAGTGGAGATGATTTCTCAAGCAAGACCCATTCTGAAACATTGGTTCAAGAAGTAAAATTAGGGGATGAAGAGAACCCTCAAATAGTTCACTTGGCATCCTGGTTGTGGCATTATCCTCCTTTGCTACAGAAGGTAACTTCTTTGCTTTTTACTTATAAAAGAGTCTTCGCATGGTCCTACAAAGATCTAACAGGGATACCAGAAGAGCTTGGGTTACATCGGATACCCTTAGTTGAGGGAGCCACGCCAGTAAGAAGTAGGCCATATCGACTCAATCCGAAGTATGCAGAGGCGGTAAAAGCAGAGATTACAAAATTAGAAGAAGCAGGTATAATTGTGCCAGTAGAACATTCCAGGTGGCTTTCTTCTATGGTTACTGTGCCGAAGAAAAATAGTGGAAAAATAAGAGTATGTGTTGATTTTCGTGCTTTGAATAAAGTGACTATTCAAGATGGATTTCCTCAGCCCTTCACAGAGCAAGTACTTGAAGAAGTAGCTAGTCACACTTTGTATAGTTTCTTGGATGGTTTTAGTGGCTACAATGAGATAGTGATCCATCCTGATGATAGGGACAAAACAGCCTTTGTCACTCCCTGGGGCACTTATGTCTATACTCGAATGGCTTTTGGTTTGAAGAATGCACCGGCTTCATTTAATAGAACGATGTATCTGATATTGGGCAAATGGTTAACAACCTTTCTACGCATTTTCATGGATGACTTTTCAGTATTTTCAGGTACAGATAGAAGGGCAACAGTTCAAGATTTCCATGACCATTTGGAAAACCTAAAAGAAATTTTTGAGCAATGTCTCAAAACAGGTTTGAAATTGAATCCTGATAAATGTCACTTTTTGGTCACTAAGGGCACTCTTCTTGGTCACATAGTATCTGCGGAAGGTATAACTGTTGACCCTGCAAAGGGTACAGCTATTCTTTCCATGCCAATTCCACAAAGCCCAAAGGAAGTGCAAAGTTTCTTGGGCCATGCAGGGTATCACAAAAGATTCATTAGGATGTATTCGGAAATTGCTAAGCCCTTGTCAAGGCTTACCAGCAAAAAGATCCCTTTCTCATGGAGTGCTGAAGCTGACAAAGCATTTTGTGAACTAAAGTTGAGGCTATGTACTGCTCCACTTTTAAGTGTTCCTAATTGGTCATTGGAATTTCATGTGCATACAGATGCTAGTCTTCATGCTGTTGGTGCAGTTCTAGCACAACCATCATCTCACAAAGTGGATAGACCTATCTCTTATGCAAGCAGACTACTCAACCAAGCTGAAAGAAATTACAGTACAACGGAAAGAGAAGGTTTGGCTATCGTATTTGCTCTTCAGAAGTTCCGACATTATCTCCTTGGTGTACATTTCATTGTTATTTTTGATCATCAGCCCTTGAAGTATTTGATAAACAAGCCTAGAGTAGCTGGGAGGATCTGGAGATGGTTACTCCTATTTCAAGAATTTATTTTTGATATTCATATTAAGCCAGGAAAAGAGCACTACATGGCAGATCAAGTGTCCAGGACGGCAATGAGTGAAACGGCAACAGGTATCAATGATGAACTAGTAGATAGCAATCTCTTCCTAGTAACAATTCGGACGGTTGGTATGAGGAAATTCTTCATGTTCTCACTACTGGAAAGACCCCAGAACACTTGACACCTGTAGAAAAGAGAAGAGTGCTCCTAAAAACCAAAGCCTATTCTCTTATAAATGGAAATTTATATAAATACTGTCAGGATGATATATTGAGAAGGTGTGTCTATCCAGAGGAGGTAAATCTTCTGCTAGAGGCTGCACACAATGAAGGACATCTAAAGGGGGAAGAATTGGCTCATAGAATCATCCACAAAGGTTTATGGTGGCCTCATATTTTCAAGGATGCAATCAAGTTTTCTAAAGAATGCCACATCTGCCAGAGACGTGCTCCCGCGCCAACCAGATTGAATTTCCAACCATTGGTCATATCTACAGGATGGCTCCCATTTGAACGATGGGGTCTTGATTTCATAGGGCCAATTAGCCCAACTGGGCAACCAGGAGGTAAAAAGTATATTTTGATGGCCACATGTTATGCCACTAAATGGATAGAGGCTAAAGCTACTGTGGACTGCACGGCTTTAACAGTAGCTAAATCTATGTATAAATGTATTTTCTCAAGATTTGGTTGCCCACTGGAAATGACTAGTGACAGGGGCACACATTTTGTAAATCAATTGCTCCAGTTTATATTTGACAAGTACAAAATCTTTCATAAAAAACCTTGTGCCTACTACCCAAGGGCAAATGGTCAAGCAGAAAGCTCCAATAAGATTTTGATCGGACTACTTCGCAAACTATCTTTCGATCATCAAAGCTCTTGGCCACTAGCACTAATTGGTGCAATTTGGGCTTTCAGAACCACGAAGAGGGGAACCACAGGCGAGACCCCATTTCGCTTAGTTTATGGAAAAGAGGCATTGGCACCATTTGAGTTCATTATCAGAAAAGAAATAGGAATCAAAACCATTGGAGTTGAACCCCCCATTCAGAGATTGGTGGCATTAGAAGAGTACAGAGAAGGGGCAATGCAGAAACTTCTGGTGACACAAGAAGAGCGCAAGAAATTACATGACAGGTATCTGAGATCGAATGAAGTTCAAGAAGGGTCCATGGTTTTAGTGCATCAAGTCCCGGCAATTTCAACTAAATTGGCCCCCAAATGGACAGGACTATATAAGGTTTTCAAGGTATTGCCACATGGCACAGTGCATCTGGAAGATTTGCAGGGTAAAAGGATTCCGCTAGTCAATATTTCCAGGGTGAAGAGTTATTTGAATTGATGCAAGCAGATGAAATTCATTCCCTGTACATACCATAGTTCTTTTATTTTCTGCATGGAAAAAAATAAGCAAATAAAGAAATTGCACCAGGGACGGTGCAAAATCTTGATGTGGGGGTTTGTAGATCCCCCTCCCCTCTCTCTTCCCCGCCATCTCTTTCTTTCCTCTCTCTTTTTCTCTCTTTCTCTCTCTTTCCCCCCTCTCTCTCTCTATTCCCTCTCTTTCTTTCTCTCTCCCTCTTCTCTTTCAATTTCTTTCCCTCTCTCTTTCTTTTTCCCTCTCTCTCTTCCTTCTCTCTCTCTATTTCCCTCTCTTTCTTTCTCTCTCTCTCTCTTCTCTTTCGATTTCCCCCTCTCTCTATTTCCCTCTCTTTCTCTTTCTCTTCCTTTCTCCCCCTCTCTCTCCCTTTTTCTTTCTCTCTCTCTCTATCTCTCTCTCTTTTCTCTCTCCTCCCCCGCGTGCCCTCCTTCTACCTCTCTCTCTCTCTCTCTCTCTCTCTCTCTCTCTCTCTCTCTCTCTCTCTCTCTCTCTCTCTCTCTCTCTCTCTCTCTCTCTCTCTCTCTCTCTCTCTCTCTCTCTCTCTCTCTCTCTCTCTCTCTCTCTCTCTCTCTCTCTCTCTCTCTCTCTCTCTCTCTCTCTTCTCTCTCCTCCCCCGCGTGCCCTCCTTCTACCTCTCTCTGTCTCTCTCTCTCTCTTTTCTCTCTCCTCCCCCGCGTGCCCTCCTTCTATCTCTTTCTCTCTCTCTCTCTCTCTCTCTCTCTCTCTCTCTCTCTCTCTCTCTCTCTCTCTCTCTCTCTCTCTCTCTCTCTCTCTCTCTCTCTCTCTCTCTCTCTCTCTCTCTCTCTCTCTCTCTCTCTCTCTCTCTCTCTC